>BDRX01000030.1:26858-129444 GCA_003203535.1 Raphidocelis subcapitata
CCCCCCCCCCCCAGTGAACATCGGCACCGGCACCGACGTGACCATCCGCGAGCTGACGGAGATGGTGCAGGCCGCCGTGGGGTGGGAGGGGCGCATCGTGTGGGACAGCAGCAAGCCCGACGGCACGCCGCGCAAACTGCTGGACGTGTCCAAGCTCACGGGTGGGCGCCGGCGCGGCGGGGTTTTGTTTTTTGAGCGCGAAGGGGGGTTGGGTTGCTGAAGAGCTGTTGGGCAACGAGTCTGCGGTACCGTTCTTCCAACCGCTGCTCCCGCCGGCTGTCGCCGCCGCAACCCCTGCTGAACCCGCCGCGCCCCGTGCCGCTCCCCCCCCTCCCTCCCCCCAGCGCTGGGCTGGAAGGCGCAGGTGCCGCTGGAGCGGGGTGTGGCGGAGACTGTGGCTTGGTACCTTAAAAACCAGGGCAGCAGCGAGCTGAGGCTGTGAGCGGGCCCGCAGCTGCAGCGGTCGCGCCGGCGCCGCCGACGCGGGGTTGGAGCCCTGCATCGGCGCTGCTGCTGCCGCTGTTGGCGCTGCGCTGCTGTCCGCGGGAGGCGTTGTCGAGCCGTGCTCTTACCGCCCCCCTTCTCCTTTTTTGCGGCCCTGCTTCTCTGGTGACTGTTTTTTTAGCCCGCCTGCACATAAGCACGCATGAACATTCTCTGGCCGCACCCGAACCCCCCAGTGCATTGGTAAAAAACACAAATTTGCCCAGCGTGGGTGGCAGGTCAGCAGCTGCCCGCGGACCGCCCGTCTGTTCGCCGGGTTTGACCGCAGGCTTGCCAGCCGCACCGGCCTGAAACGCAGCGCTCGTGTTCACTTGACCCCAAATTCGCATTGAACCACCGGCGCAGCGTTGCGGCGCCAAACCGCCCGCTGGGCAGGTCAAACCAGGCGATCTGCAGGCAGTCTGTGGCACGCCGGGCCTCAGGCACGGCTTCTCAAGGCATTTAAAAGCCTAACTATTCGCTGGCTGTGCCGCGCGGGTCTGCGCCCTCCCCGACGAGCCAGCCCGCGGACCATGTTTGCGGTGAGGCGCACGACCGGCCTTTGCAGACCCCTGCGCGGGGTCCGCGAGCGCGTGTAGAACCCCAAAAACGTCCCCGGGGTCGGGCCTGAGCGGCTTGATGCCCTGCGCGGCGCGCGGCGTCGCGCGCCGTTGCCGCTGCGCTGCGCGCGTGCACGCCTGCAGACTCGACAACCGATTCGAATCCGCGCCGCCCCAACCTGCCGCAGTGCTTCCGCGGCACCGGCGTTGAGGCGGCGGTCTCCGTCGTGGAGCCGCGCGCCCGCCCAGCGGACACGCCGCCCCCGCCCGCGTGCGAGCCCAGCAGCGGCGGCGGCGGCGACGCCGGCGAGCGCGCCTGGCTGCGCCGCATGCTGGAGCGCGAGCAGGAGGCGCGCTCCGCCGCGGAGCAGGCGCTGGCGACGGAGCGGCTGCGCAACGCGCTGCTGGAGCGGGAGGTGCTGCAGGCGGCGCAGGTGCGCCCGGCGGCGGGCGCCGCGGCGGCTGGCGCCCCGCGCCGCAGAGCCCGGGGCCGGCTTCCCCCCCCCTTAGCTCTGTACTGCAGGCTGTTTGGCCCCCCACCCCGCCTCAATCCGCTCGTCCCCCACGATACCCCCCCCCTATTCCCCCTCCCAGGCCGCCCAGGAGATGGGGGACTCGCTGGCGCTGTACTTTGCCGCCGAGCGCGACGCCTCGCTGCGCGCCTCGGCCTCGGCCTCGCTCGCCGGCGGCGGCGGCGGCGGCGGCGGCGCGCCCTGGGCCAGCCCCAGCGCGTGGAGCGTCTACTCCATAAAGCCGCGCATGCCAGCGTCAACGGGGCCGCGCCTCGGGCCCCTGGGCTTCTACGGCGGCGGCGGCGGCGGCGGCGACGACACGCTGCCGGCGGCGGGCTGCACGGAGGAGGGCGGGCTGGCCGCAGCCGCCAGCCGCGACCAGGTGACCGCCGCCGACTTTGCCACGCCGGCGCGGCCGCTGGCGGCGGAGGACTGCGAGCCCCGCGGCGGCGGGGGCGACGGCGACTGCGGTGGCGCGCTGGCGCAGCGCGGCGCGGTGCTGCAGGCGCAGGTGGCGGACATGTCGGCGCGGCTCAAGGGCTTTGCCGCAGAGTGGGTGCAGCGGCTGGACGCGCTGGACGCGCGCGGCGGGCCCAGCCCGACCGCCAGCGGCGGCGGGGCGCACGGCGGGGCAGAGGCGGGCGCGGGTGTGGGGCAGCAATCGGGGGTGCAGGCGCTGGCCCTGTCGCCGCCGTTTGATGAAGAGGAGGAGGAGGAGGAGGAGGAAGAAGAGGAGGAGGCCGAGTGCTACCGCAGGGCGTCGAGTGGCCCCGCATGGGGCGAGCCGGCTCTTGTGCCGCAGCAGCAGCAGGAGCACGGCACTCTGCCGTGGCGGCAGCAGCAGCACCACCACGAGCAGCAGCAGCAGCCCGAGGCGCGGCCGCACAGGTATTCGGCAGCCTGCGAGGAGGCCTCGCCCGCCGGCGACCCCAGCGCGCGGCACGGCGCCGGCGGCAGCGGGCCGCTGCGGGACGCTGCCGCCGCCGCAGCGGTGCGCACCTCGACGCCGACGCCGTTTTGCGAGCCGCGCTGCACCAGCGCCGACAGCGTGGCCGTGCAGGTGGAGGGCACGCCGCGGGATCAGGGCGCATGCCTGCAGGGCACGCCCAGCGGCCGCCACTGCCCCGAGCCGCCGGGCACGGACACGCGGCGCGCGTTCGTCGAGGCGTGGCGCAGCTGCCTCGATGACGGCGGCGCCGGCGAGCAGGAGCAGGAGCCGGGGGGTGAGGGCGGTGTCGCGGCCGCCTCGCCCCGCTTGCCGCCCGAGCCCGCCACCGACCCTGCCGGCGCGCGCTGCACCCGCGCGGCGGCCGCGGCGGCGGAGGTGGCCTCTTCGGCGGGGCCGCTGGCAGCCGCGCGGCGCTCGCTGCCGGTGCGGGCCTCGGTCGCGCACGCCGCGGCCCCGCAGCTGCCGCAGTCGCCGCCGTCGGGCCTGTCCGACATGCCCGGCGGCGCGGCCTGCTCGCCGCTGCGCGTCGGGCGCCTGTCCTGGACCGAGGCGGGCCGCAGCGAGGGCGGCTCGCGGCGGTCGTGCGCGTAGGAGCGGTCGCGGCTTGGGGCGCGCACACACTGCACACACACCCGGTCAAACGCGTGGAGTGTGCGCGCTGAACCTGGCTGCACGTGCACCGGCGACATCATATCTGCATCCCCCCTCTGCATGCCACCGGATAGAGAAATACCGAATTGATCGTGTACCACGCATTGTTTCGCGCTGAACGCCTGTAAACGCGGAGACCTGAGACCTCCCCGGCGCCAGACCGCTCAGACCCGTGCCCCACAGCTTGGAGCCGATCTTTGGAGGTCTCTTCTCTACAATGACGTCCACGCCCACCGACGCGCCGGCCCAGGTGCGCGCCAGGGACGCCGACCCCGCGCCCCGGGGCCGCCTGGGCGCTCCAGGCCGCCCCGGTAGGGGTTTATGGTTGTGGGCAATCCGTTAGAAATCTCCTGGCAAGCCTCCAGCCCTCCATGCGTCCTCGCGCGGGGGCTGGCACAGGCGGTCGTCTGCGCGGGGCCGCCGATCCACGGCCCCGGTCGCTTTTTCGCCGGCCGTGGGCGTAGCAAGTAGAGGAAAGCCTGCTAACGCAATTGGGATGGATGCTGCGGCGGCGGGGCCTCCCTGCGGCCGCCCAGCCGGCGCGCGCGCTCTGCGCAACGCGGCGTGCTGTCCGCTGCTCCGGCGCTGGCGGCTGGGAGCGGCGGCAGCGACGCCGGCACAGCCTCTGGCGCAGCCGCACCGGCAACCCCAGCTTCCTTGAGCAGCAGCTCAAGCCATACCCGTGCAACACGCCCGAAACACCCGCCAACCCCCACCCACCCACCCGCCCCGCCCCGAAACACCACAGCCGGCCGCGCCGGCCATGACCGGCGGCGCCGCCATCCTCGCCCGCCTCCGCGCCCAGCGCGCCGCCGGCACGGCCGCCGCGCCTGCCGCGCCGCGCCCGCCGCGCGCGGTGTTCCTGTTTGCCAGCCAGACGGGGACGGGCGCGGAGATCGCGCGCAACCTGGCGGCAGAGGCGGCGAGCCACGGCGTGGCCGCCGAGGCGGCGTCCATGAACGAGCTGGGCTGGGCCAACTTCAGCCCCGAGCGCACGCCGCTGGCGGTGTTTGTGGCGTCCTCCACCGGCGACGGCGACCCCCCCGACAACAGCGCCGCGTTCTACGTGCAGCTCAAAAAGCCGCAGCCGCCGGGGCGGCTCGCGGGCGTGCGGTTTGCTGTGCTGGGGCTGGGCGACTCCAACTACACGCGCTTCATGCACGTGCCCCGCGTGATCCGGTCCCGCATGCTGGAGCTGGGGGCGGCGGAGTTTTACCCCAGCGTGGAGGCGGACGAGGTGGACGGGCTGGAGGACAAGGTGGGCCTGGGGGGGGGGAGGGCTGGGTGGCTCGTGGGGGGGCTGTTGTGGGGGGTGGGGTGGGGTGTTTCGGACTGTTCACTTGGCCGGGGTGGGGTTTTGGCGACCTTGGTGCTTACTTGGCAGGGTTGGAATTCGTCGTCTGGCTGGCAGTGGGCTTGCGAGTGGTGCGGCTTACAGACTCAGCAGGAGGTTTGGCGGCCGCCGCGGGCGAGCTAACCACCGCAATCTGCGCCTTGACCGCCCTCGCAGGTGGACCCCTGGTGCGAGGGCATCTGGGGCCCCCTCAAGGCGGCAATGGCAGGCGCCGCGCCGTCCGTGACCAAGGCCGCGCCCGCCGCTGCTGCTGCTGCGCCGGCCGCCGTGCCTGCTGCTGCTCCTGCTGCCGCTGCCACGGCCGCGCCCGCCGCCGCCGCCGCCGCCCCTGCTGGGCTGGTGGACGGCATCGCCCCCGAGGGCGTTGACCTCAGCGGCGCCCCCGCCCTGGCCCCGCCGCGCGTGGAGCTGCGCTTCCTGCCGCACGGCGCCGCCGGCGCCGCGGCGGCGCTGGCGCGCGAGGCGGCGCGGCCGGGCGCGGCCGAGCTGGCGGTGCGCGACGAAGCCGGCACGTACAGCGCGGCGGCGCCCTACTGGGCCAGCGTCGCCGGCGCAAGGTGCGCCCGGGGGTGGGGGCGCGAGTGCTGGGGTTTTTGGTCTCGCCCATTTCGGTGCTGCGGTCCCTTGCTTTGCCCGGCAGCACACCCGCGCCCGGGCGCACGCACGTTCACGCTCCACGACCTCGACACCCCCTTCTCAAATACCCCGCCCCAGGCTGCTGACCGCCCCCGGCTCTGACCGCGTGGTGGTGCACGCTGAGCTGGACGTTGGGGGCAGCGGCATGGCCTACACACCCGGTGACTCAATAGGGGTGCTGCCAGAGGTGGGCTTTGGGGGGTGTTTGGTCCAATTTGGGGCTGTTCCGGTCTGGAAAGGATCGGCAGCTCAGGTTGGGAGGCTGTGCACGCACTGACAACCCCCCCCCCCCCCCCGCTGCTGCAGCGCCTGGGGCTGGAGGGGGACGCGGTGTTCGAGGTGGGCCCCGCGGCCGGTGCGGGCGCCCCCGCCGCCGCCCTGCTGCCGCACCTGGCGCCGCCCTGCTCGCTGCGCGCCGCGTTTCGGCGCGGCCTGGACGTCACCGGCGTGCCGCGCAAGAGCCTGCTGCGCACGCTGGCGGAGCACTGCGGCAACGAGGCGGAGAAAAGGTGCGGCTGCGCGGCCGCCCCTCGACCTGGGTGTGGCCGCCTGGCCGGGGGCTTGCTGCTTCCCCCACTGCCACGGCCCTGCCCCGTCCTTGCATGCCCCTGCTGCGGCTCACCCCCTGCCCTCCCAAGACTCGCCCCCTGCTCACCTCCCTGCCCCGACCAAAAACAAACCCGCGCCCGCGCGCCGCAGGACGCTGCTGTTCCTGACCTCCCGCGCCGGCCGCGACGCCTACGCGCGCGAAATGGTGGCGGCGCAGCCCACGCTGCTCGACCTTCTCAACCGCTTCCCCAGCTGCGCGCCGCCGCCCGCCGCGCTGCTGGACGCGCTGCCGCCGCTGGTGCCGCGCATGTACTCCATCTGCTGCGCCCCGGGCGCGGTGGCGCAGGCGCCGGGTGGCGGCCCCGCGCGCGTCGAGTTTGCCTTCTCGCTGGTCACCGTCCCAACGCCCTCGGGTACCCGCCGCGGCGTCGCGACGGGCTGGCTGCACCGCCTGCTCGCACCGTGGCTCGACGGCGGCGACGGCAGCAGCGGCGGCGGCGGCGCGCCGGCGCGGGTGGCAGTGTTCCTGCGCCCCAGCGACAGCTTTGGTCCCCCCAGGGACGTCGCCACCCCCATCATCATGGTGGGGCCCGGCACGGGCGTGGCGCCCTTCCGGGGCTTCCTGCAGCAGCGCGCCGCCGACGCGGCCGCCGCCGCCGACGCCGCGGGCGCCAATGCGGGCGGCGCGCCGGCCGGCGAGGCGGCGCTCTACTTTGGGTGCCGCCGCCCCGGGGAGGACTACCTTTACCGCTCGGACCTCGAGGGCTTTGCGGCGGACGGCACGCTGTCGCGGCTGCGCGTCGCGTTCAGCCGGCTGCAGCCGGGGGACGGCGCGGCGGCAGCGGACGGGCCCGCGGCGGCGGCGGCCGCTGGCGGCGGCGGCGCAGCGGCGGGCGGCGCCGCGCAGAACGGGGCGGCCGCGGCGGGGGCGGGCGTCGCCGGCAAGACGTACGTGCAGCACCTGATGGCGGAGGACGGCGCGGCCATTGCCGAGGCGGTGCTGTCCCGGGGCGCGCGCGTCTACGTCTGCGGCGACGGCGCGGCCATGGCGCGCGACGTGCACGCCGCGCTGGCGGCGGCGCTCGCGGGGCACGGCGGGCTGGGCGCGGCGGGCGCGGAGGCGCGGCTAAAGGCGATGGCGGCCGAGGGGGCGTACGTTCGGGACGTGTGGTGCGCGTGAGTAAAAACCGGCCCCCGCAATTAGTCAAACCGGCTGCCGGCGCCGCTCCGACGGCCCTGCTGGCGCCCCCTCGTGTGTTCGGTTTGAGCCCTCTTGTCTGCCACCTAAGGTGCCCTTTCTGCGCTGCGGCTGCGCCCTTAAACCCGCCTGGTACTGATTTCACAGAGCCCTTGCTGTAACAAGCTCGGCGATTGAGCCTCCGGGTTGTGAGCAGCAAGGGCGGCTGTGCAAGCGGCGGCAAGCCAGGGTCAGGTGTATGCTTGCCCGGCCCTGCTCAAGCCCTGCTCAAGCCGCGCACGACCGCCCGGCCGAGCTCGCGAGCGCGCTTGGCGCAGCGGCGCAGGCCCCGCGCCAGCAGCCCCCTCCGGCGCTTCGCCTTCCGGCCGCCCGCGCCCGCACCCGCAGCCGACCGGGCGCCTGCGGGCGCGCCCCTGCTGCCGTGTGCCGCGCCGCCCCGGCCACCGTCCCTGTCTCCGCCACCGCCGCTGCCGCCGCCACCGCCGCTGCTCCCAAAGCCGCCGCCGCCAGCGGGGCGCGCCGGCGGGGCCCCCTGCACTTCGTATCCCATCTTCCCGTCCGCAGGCGCCGCTGCGGCCGCCCCGCCGCTCGGCGCGCCGTCGTCGGCCGGCTGAATCTCGGGTTCGCGCTCCGCCCCTCCAAACTGCGCGTGCGCCGCGGCGGCGACGAAGGCGCTGCGCACCTCGCTGCCAGCGCGCCGCAGCGACCTGGCAGCGCCGGCGAAGGCGGCCGCCGCGGCCTCGAGCGCCGTGGGCGCCGGCGCGTCTGGCGCCGCGTCGAGCCCGGGGGGTGCCAGGGCGGCGGCGGGGATGCCGCCGCTCGTGTGCCGGCGCGGCGCGGTGTGCGCCTGCGGCGTGCGCGGCGCCGCCACCACCTCCTCAGCGCTGCGCAGCCTGGCGCGCCGGGGGGAGGCCGCCGCCGCTGCCGGCTCCAGTCCCCCGCTGAGCTCCCCGCTGGTGGTGACGCGCAGCCGGCTGGGCCGGCGCCGCGGCATCGCGTGGGGCGCGCCCCATGCAACCGCAGCGACCGCGGCCGCCGCTTCGGACTGGACTTCAGGAGTGAACTGCAGGGACGCAAAAGGCATCCTCACCGCATCCGCCAGGGTGGCGCGTGCCTCGGGGCTCTCATGGCACAGCGCCTCGGCCACGGCCCGCAGATCGGGGTCCAGCGCCGCCCAGCCAGGCGCGGCCTCGAGCCACTGGCGGCAGCCCCTGCCGCTCGCCGGCGGCGCGCCGAGGCGGCGGCCCGTGCCGACCGCTACGAGGCACGCCCCCAGCGCCCAAGCGTCAAAAGCGGGCGCCAGCACCGGCGCCAGCCACGCGGCCGCGTCGGACTCGCCGTCGCGCGCGTCGGCGCGCGGCGCGGCGGCGGCCGCCAGGGCCTCTGGCGGGAGGTAGTTGGGGGCGAAGTCGTAGGCTTGGGGCCGGCCTGGGGCCGCGCAGCTGCGCAGGTCGAAGAGTTTGACCCCCACGCTGGGGGGGCAGCCGGGCGGCGTGGGGTTGGGCCGGGCGACGAGGGTGGCCGGGCATATCCTGGCGTGCACCAGGTTGTGGATCTGGATTGTGGGGGAGTGGGCCGGGTGAGAGGGGGCGCAAGAGTGCTTTCGGCGGTGTGAGGGCAGGCTGGGCAGGCAAGCGCATGCTGCAGCAATCAAGTGCGCTGGGCGCAAACCACAGCCCCCTGCGCCCGCCAACTCAACGCACCGTGTGCATCTTGATGAGCGTCGGCGCCGTGCACAGCAGCACCACCTGCGCTACGTACGCGCGCGCCGCCGGCGAGGCGCGCGCCAGCCTCGGCAGCGACGCCTCCAGCGGAGCGCCCTCGTTCCCGTACACCAGGAGCACCTTATCCCAGCTGCGCAGCGTCGCAAGGAGCGGGACGAGGCCGGGCTGCAGGCCGATGGCATTGTGGCGCATCACCTCGTTCATGACCTGGGTTTTGGGGGCATGGTTTTTTGAAAGGGGGGGACGCGCTTCAGATGATGAGCACTGTTGCAGCAGCAGGTCGCGTAGTCGAACTCTGATTGCTCCGAGAGCGAGCACGCACCGCCGCTCACTTAAGCTCCCACTACTCGACACCAAGCCTGGCAAGGCATCCGTGCGTAATTGGCAGGGCAACCCCCAAACCCCTGCCCGCGCACCATGACGCGCCGCCGCACCGGCGCCTTTAGCACCTCCCCCTCGTCATCCTCCTCGTCCTCCTCCTCAAACTCCTTCACCAGCAGGGCCGTGCCCCCGGGCCCGAGCGCGATGAAGCACGAAGGGGGGAAGCCCGGCGGCGCGGGGGCGAGGTACGCGCGGCGGGGGTCCCTGCGGTTGGCGGGGTGCGTGGCAGTCCAGCCCCGGTTGGGGGCAGTCCAGGCAGGGTAGGCGGCCCGGCCGGTGCTGAGTTGGGGAGAAGTGAGCCTGGAGCGCAAGCCAGGCTTGGAGGGTGCAGCCGCGAGGAGCAGGGGGGGAAGCAGCAGGGAGGGGCGAGGGCGCAACCACCCGCGGCCCCGTCGCAGGCCGGCCGCCTCGTCAGCGCCGGCCCCCGGCCTCGCCCGCCCGGAGGCTCACCAATTCGTGGATATGCGCGGGTAGCTGAAGGCCTGGCCCGGTGGGAAGTAGGACCAGGAGCTGCAGTAGCTTTCATACTCCTCGACCCGCCGGTGAGGCATTGGGGGCAGTCGTTGCGCCCCACGGGGGCGCCCGCGCCGTCTGGCCCGTGCTGCCCTGGGCGGCCGCCGACGCCTCGAA
The DNA here is from genome assembly GCA_003203535.1 of Raphidocelis subcapitata. Taxonomy (NCBI): domain Eukaryota; kingdom Viridiplantae; phylum Chlorophyta; class Chlorophyceae; order Sphaeropleales; family Selenastraceae; genus Raphidocelis; species Raphidocelis subcapitata. Next base: position 36,486 of record BDRX01000030.1, read on the forward strand.
GCAGTTCTACTGGATATTTAGACCTGAAGCCGCCCGCTGTGTGCCGGTAGGTGAGGGGCGCCCGTGGCGAGGCGCGGGGCTACCGGAATCGACCGAGAGCCGCCGGCGGGTGGAAGGCGCTTTGGTTGCCCTGAGTGGTCGCGTTCGCACCGTAGACAGCGTTATAATCGCATAGCAATAGGTGATAGGGCGGGAGAGGGAGTAAGGGCGGCGATGGCGTCGTGCGACGGCTTGGCAGCTGCTCGCTCCGGTCGGCCGCCCGGCAGCCCCGCGGCTTAGCCGCAAAGTGAAGCCCCTCAATCTTCTCTCCCTGATGCTGCTACTGCTTCTGCTTCTTCTGAGGTTTCTTCATGCACACCGAGCGTAAGAACACACGGTTTACATGGGGCGCGCAGGCTCCAACCACCGCCGGCCGCCAGCAAACGGGCGCCGACGCCACCGGAAAAACCTCTCAAGGGCGGGCAGGCGCGGCCAAAACGGCCCCTGGCCACTACCAGCCCAGCGTGGCCGCCGCGAGCTCCGAGTCCAGCACCTGCCGCGCCCCGCCGTCGCCCCCCGCCGCCGCCGCCCCCGCCGCGCTCTTTTTCGCGCGCCGCGACGCCTTTAGCCGCGCCCGCTTCATCTCGTCCACCTCGACCTGCCGCGCCGTAGCCTTTTCGGTGCGCACCCCGGTCGTGTACTCCACGCGCGCGCCCCTGCGGCGCGGCCCCACCGGCCGCCGCACCTCGATCGCGCCCCGCTTCTGCAGCGCGCGGTAGCGCTCCGCCGCCACCATCGAGTAGGGCGCCAGCTGGCGCAGGCTGCCGGTCACCTCGTCGCTCGTCAGCACCGGCGCGGGGGCGGGGACGTACCGCAGCTTGCCCAGCCGCGGCGGCGCGCTCGCGGCGCGCTCGGCCGCGACCGTCGCGCGCCGCAGCCGCCGCGCCTCGCGCTCCGCCTCGGCCTCGGCCAGCGTCGCCGCCAGCGTCGGCAGCGCGTCCAGCTCTGCGCGCTGCCGCTTGAGCGCCGCGCGCGCCGCAGACTCGGCGTCCTGCGCGCGGCGGCGCGCCTCGCGGTTGCGGTCGCTGCGCGTCTTTTTGCTCGCCGCGCGCCGCGCCGCCGCCGCCGCGTCGTCCTCCTCGTCCCGCCGCCCCTCCCCCGCCGCCCCCGCCCCCGCGCCGTCGCCCTCCTCCCCGTCTGCGATATCGATAGCGTTGGGGTCGTCCTCCCCCGCGCCGCGCTTGCGCTTGGCGCCCCCCTGCTGCCGCCGCCCCTCCTCCTCCTCCTCCTCCTCGCTGCCGCCGACGCCGAGCTCCATCCCCTCCCCCAGCAGCGCCATCAGCGGGTCGAGGGGCCGCGCGGGGCCCTCCACCACCGCGGGCGGCGGCTTGGGGCGGAGCTCCTCGCGGATCTCCTGAGGGGGGTGGGAGGGGGTGACGGGGGGGTTGAGAGGGGCAGGTGAGACGTGGGTGGGAGGTGGGGGGTTCGCCGTGGGGTTTTGGCAGCAGTTGATATGAAAGCCGGGGGCTTGGGAACGGTGGTAGCGTGGCCGCACGGCCGCACGACCGCAGCACACCCAGCCCGGCGCGTTTGTTTGCCCTCAACTGCACGCGCGGCCCCGCCGCTCTCTGCGGCCCTGGACGCTCCCCCTCCCCGCCCGCCCGCCCGGCCCGCCGCGGCGCCGCACCTTCCGGACCTCCGCCGCCACCACCGCCGCGAGTGCGTCCTGGTGCGCCTCCTTCTCCGGGTTGAAGGAGCAGCCGGGGGCATCCACCTCCACGGCAGCAATGACCGGCGCCCGCCGCGCCCGCCCGCCGCGCGCCGCCTTGGCGGCCGCCGGGGCGGCGGCGGCTTTGCCCGCCGCCAGCAGCTGCGTGCCCGACACGTTGGCGTTCCACTCCTCCGCGGGGCTGCGGCCGGCGTCCGCCCAAATGTCGGTCGGGGGCTCCTCGCCCGGGCGGGCTGCGCGCGCGCGGGGGGTTGTGTGTGTGTGTTTTGGGTGCTGCAGGTGAGAGGAGCTTGCTGGCCGGCCGCTGTGGCCTGCGCCCTGCGGACTTTGGAAACTGGGGCTGCCTAGGAATCAAGCACGCACCCATCTTCCCCTCTGCCTTTCTTTTCCTGGCTTCCTCCTGCCTGCGCTGCTAAAGCTACACCCCCTACCCTCACCCTTCCTTTGCCGCTTCTGCTTCTTCTTGGCCGCCGCCGCCGCCGCCGCCGCCTCCGCCGCCGCCGCCGCCTCTGCCGCCGCGCTGCCGCGGGGCTTGAGCGGCCCCGCGGCCTTCCGCTTTGGCGGGTCCCACAGCGGCCGCGCGGCGCGGCCCTCCTGCAGAATAAGCTCAGAGCGCAGCGGCTTGGCCTCGCGGCGGCGCCGCTTGGCCGCGGCCTTTGCCGTGAGCCCCTCGTCTGCGTCCTGCGGGGGGCGGCGAGGGGGGAGGGAGGGGCCGCGGTGGGAGGGCAGACGGCAGGGCGGTCGCGACGGCATGCCGCAGGCGCGCTGCGCAGTCGAGGAGGCGGCGGGCGGGGAACGGGGAGCGGCGGCAGCGGCGGCGGCTGGCGGCGCGGCGGCGGCGGCGTCGCCCGCACCTTGTCGATGAAGAACAGCTGCTCGTCCGCGAGCGCCTCGGGATTCGGTACCTTCAGGCCCTCGACCGCCTGCTCCGCGATGACGCCCTCGACCTGGGGGCGTGGAGAGGGCCGCCGGCGCGCGTTGGGCGTCGTGAGATCGAGCCCGCGCGCCCCCACCCCCTTCTCGAGCGTGCGCGCGACTCACATCAGCGACGTCGATGTTCCTGCGCCATGCTTTCTTGCCCTTGCGCGAGTGCGCGGACTTTGGGGCCGGCATGGCGTCCGAGCAGCCCGCAGACGCTGTCCGCGGCCGCGCTCGGGTCGTAGGAGTGATAGGAAGGCGCCTACACACGTCCTGTGGCCGGCCAACAATGGTGCGGCGGCTCCAGCGCGGCGCAATTTCCTTTCGACGCGCCGGTCAGCCTGCGCTGACTCGCAACTTCACCCGACGGCGAGAGCGGTCGCGTTCGATTGCAAACCGCCCTCATACTGGATACAACTTGAGCCGTCACTCATGGAGGTCCGCCGGGCAGATCGCGACCTCCGCTAGCCCCCTCGCAGCGCGCGGGCCGGCTGAAAACACGGAAAGATGGAAGCTCTGGTGCAATGGGCCGCACAGCAGGTGCCAGCGAGCGGGGCGGGTCTGCTGCGGCGGCGCCCGTACCTGCCGAGCCGCCGCTTGCGCCGCCGCCGGCGCCGCTGCCGCTGCCGCCCCGCGCCGCGCCGCCCGCATGCCCCGACCCGGCCTCTGCCTCCCCCCGCTTGGCCACCCGCAGGGCGCCAGCTTCCCCAAGGTCGCACCCGACCCCTCCAACCCGCGGCGGCTGGTGGCGACGGGGGACATTGCCGCCGGAGGTGCGGATCCAGCGCTCGGCAGCGGTGTCACCAGCGCCGGCGCCACGTCAATCACACGCCCCTCGCAGGCACAGCCCCGCCGACCGCTGCCCCGCTCCCCCAAACAGAGCCCGTCTTCGCGCTCCCCGCGCGCCTGCTGCTCACGCCGGCCGCCGCCGCGCGCGACCCCGCCTACGGCCGCGCCTTTGCGCGGCTGCGCTCCGAGGCGGGCGGCGCGCTGGACGAGCGCAGCGCGCTGGTGCTGCAGCTGGTGGTCGAGCGCTGCAGGGGGGCGGACTCGGCTTGGGCGCCCTACGTTGCTTTCCTCCCTGCCACTTACGGTGAGGAGGGGTGGGGAAGGCGGGGTGGTGGCGCAGTTTGGCTGGGGGCAGCAGGGGGTGGGCTCTCGGGGCTTGCGAGCGGCGCTGGCACGATACCGCGCTAGTGCCGCCCTGTTTCTTTGCCTGCATCGAGGGCGCCTGCTCCTGCACCGCCGCACGGCCGTTATCACGTCACGGGGACGCCCCGCCCCCCCCCCACCCCCCAGACGACCCCTTTTGGTGGTCGCCCCGCGAGCTGGCCCTGCTGTCCGGCACCCGCCTGGCCGCCGCGGTCCGCCATTACTCATCCGGGCTGGACCGCCTCACCCAGTGGCTGGCCCGCCTCGAGGAGCTTCGGGGGCAGTCCGGCGCCGGCCCCGGGCCGCTGCGCGGCTGGGGCACGACGCGCGCCGCGGCGCTGTGGGCGCGGTCGGCGGTTTGGTCGCGCGCGTTTGCGGTGCGCGGGCTGGAGGGCGGCGACGGCGCGGGAGGGGGAGACGGCGCGGCAGAGGGAGAGCTCGGCGCCCCCGCCGCCGACAATGGCGCCCCTGGCAACGGCGCCGCAGAAGGCGCTGCGGACGGTGCCGCGCCGGGCGCGGAGGCCGGCGGCGGCGCCGCTGCCGCGGGCGGCGGGGCAGGGGCAGCAGCCACGGGCGCCCGCGCGGCCACCCCTGCAGCCGCAGGCGGCGGTGAGGACGGCGGCGACGCCCGCGCGCCCGGCCGCGCCGTGGTGGCGCTGGTGCCGCTGCTCGACCTATGCGACCACGCCGGCAGCGCGCGCGTGGCGTGGCGCTGCGCCGGCGGCGCGTTTGAGTTCGCCCATCACGGCCCCATCGCCAGGGTGCGGCCGTGCATGCCTTCCGGCTGGCTTGCTGCTGGATTTGCGGCTGGCCACAATAGATACCAGCCCGTTGATTTGCGTCCAGCAGGCTTCAACAGTTCAGTGGTGACTCAGTGCCAACCAGCCAGCCAGCAAAACCCTCGGCGAGCCGCGGTCAAACCAAAGCAAACGCGCGCGCCCGCCCCGCAGGGCTCCGAGGTGACCAACAACTACGGCAGTCAAAAGTCAAACGAGGAGCTCCTGCTGGGCTTTGGCTTCTGCCTAGACAACAACCGCAACGGTGGGCGGCGGTGCGCACCGCGCGCGCGCGCGCTCTGAGCGGGGTGTGTGCATTGAACGGGGCTTGCCGTTTGTTGCGCGTGGGAGCGCACCACCTGTTCACATGCGTTCCGTGGGCTGGGGCGGACACTGCTGGGATGGAGAAAGGCTGAAACCTCCCGCGCCGCCTCGGCCCCTCCAACCCCGCCAGACGCCTTCCTCATCACCCCAGCCGCCCGCGGCGGCGGCGGCGGCGGCGGCGGCGGGGATGACGGCGCCTCTGCGGCCGAGGCCCTGGATGAGTCGTCCTGCCAGGACGCTGCAGAGTGGGCCCAGCGGCGCGCGTTGCTCAGTGCCGCGGGGCTGCCCCTCGAGCTTCCGATCTCGGTGGCGGAGCCCCTGCCGCCGGGACTGCTAGATCTCATGGCGGCGCTCACGCTGCCGCCGTGGCAGCTGCGCGCGCTCGCGCCCCGGCGCCGCACCGCCGGCGACGGCGGCGGCGGCGGGGGGGACAGCAGCGGCGTGGCTCCCGATGCGGGCGGCAGCCGCCCAGGCCAGGGCGGCGTATTCTTCGGCCGCCTGACGCCCGCGCTGCAGCTGAGCGTGCTCGCCGCCGCCGCGGCCGCGCTGGAGGGGCGGCTGCGGGGCATGGCGGTGCCGCCGGAGGCGGGATGCGGCGGTGCCGGGGAAGCTTCGCGCCGGGAGGCGGCGACGGCTGCAGCAACGGTGACAGCGGCGGCAGCGGCAGCAACGGAGACAGTGGCAGCAGCAGCAGCAGTGGTAGAAGAGGGAGGTGCACCCGGCAGCGCCGCAAGCACTTTGCAGGAAGAGGCGGGGGATGACTCAGCCTGGGCCACGCACCACGGCCAGCTGGCGGCCATTTACGTGGGAGGGCAGCGGGCAATCCTTTCGGCGGCCGTCGCCGCGGCGCGCGCAAAGGCGGCCGCCATCTGCAGAGCCGCCACCAGCCCCTCTGGCGCGGGCGGCGCCGCCGACGGCGGCCCGGCGGGGGCGCGCGGCTGGCAGGTCGGCGATGCCCTCGAGGCGTGCGGGCCCGGCGCCTGGCGCGCGCGAGAGGGCGTCGAGGCGGGGGAGGCGTGGCTTCGGGTGCCGCTGGGCGCGTGCGTGGCGGCGTCCGACGGGCGCTCGCTGGTTTGGGCGCTGATGCGCGCCGCCTTCGAGCAGCTGCAGCGGCAGGAGGAAGCACAGGCACCGGGAAACCAGTCGAAAGCCGAGGCCGGCACGGCCGAGGCGGGGGATGAGCGCCGGTGGCTGCTCCCCCTGCTCCGCGACCCGCGCTTTTCCGGCGCGGCGGCGCTGCTGGGCAACGCCGCCTGCTGCGAAGTGCTGTCGGGAGCGGCGGCGGGCCCGATGCTGCAAGATGCATCCGACGCCGCCCAAATTGATTTTGCGCAGCAGGCGCGAGAGCTGCAGCAACGGCAGCAGGAGGAGCAGGGCGACGCAGCAGCGGCCGACGGCCGCGACGGGGCCGGCGGCGGCGAGGGCGGCGCGTTGCTGCAGCGGCTGCTGGCGTGGCCCGGCGCGCCGCAGCTGTTTTGGTGGGCTTCGGCGCTGGCGGAGCGCGGCGCGGTGACGGCCGCCGCGGCTCCCAGGGGCGGCGCGCCCCTGCTGGTGGTGGCGCCGCTGCTGTGCTCGCTGCCGCCGGTGAGCGGTGGGCGTTGGTGGCGCGTGCAAAGCCCTGCGGCCTGCCGAGGGTTGCTCTGCGCCCATCACCAACACAATGGCTTGCTTCGAGCACACTGCACACCTGGCCGTGTACTGAACCCGCATTCCCCCCAAACCCCTCCCCCAAACCCAGGCTCAGCGCTCCCTGCTCTGCAGTTTCGAACTGAAGCCCAGCGGCGACGGCGGCAGCGACGGCGGCGGCGGCGGCGGCGGCGGCGGCGGCGGCGGCGCGGCCCTGCTGGCGCGCGCCGCCTGCGATTGGCCGGCGGGCCTGGAGCTCGGCGGGCCCGGCGCGGCGCTGCCGGGGCCGCCGCTGGAAGATCTGCTGCTGGCGGGAGGCGCAGAGGCGGCAGCCGCCGCGGCGGAGGCAGAGGCCGAGGGCGAGGCGCAGGCAGAGGCAGAGCCTGCCGAGCAGGCTGCAGCCAACGGGACAGCACCAGCAGCCGGAGCGATGGCAGCAGCAGCGGCAGCGCCTGCGGTGGCAGCCCCATTGCAAGCGGCGCGCCGCCCCCCGCCGTCGAGCCGCGTCGCCGTGGGCGTCGCGCCGGGGGACGAGGAGGGCGGCGGGCTGTGGCGCAGCAAGCTGGAAATCCTAGCGGCGGCGGGGCTGGGGACGGAGCTGTCATTCACCACTGCAGATGGGCCCGAGCAGGTGAGGCTAGGGCTCACACCCTCTAGTCGGGGTTGGGCAGCGGCCCGCGCGCCCCAAGGGTGGAGGGGGCAGGCTCTCGGCGCGCACTCCACGCCGCTTGGCGCCCCGGCAGGCGTGTAGTTGCCTGAGCCAGAAGAGGAATTGCAGACGCGCCTGGCCTGCTCAACAGCTCAATTCCATCCCCCCCATTTGCCACACACCCTCAATAAAGGCCGAGGCGGCGCTCGATGCGGCGGCGGTGTGCCTCGCAAGCGCGGAGGACCTGGAGGCGGCGGCGCAGCCTACGGGGTGGCCCGCGCTGCTGGAAGCCTGGCGCACGACGCGGCGTGACGGCGGCGGCGGCGGCGGCGTCGTCAGCGCGACGGCGGCGATGCCCGCAGAGCAGGGGGACGGCGACGGCAGCGGCGGCGGCGGCAGCGGCGACGGCGTTAGCGGGGGCAGCGGCGGCGGCGGGAGCAGCGGGAGCGGCGGCGACAGCGGCGGCGGGGGCGGTGCGGCCGGCGAGGCCGGCGGCGGCGGCGCCCGTTGGGACTCGCCGCGCGCGTGGGCGCCGCTGCTGCAGCTGCTGCGGTCCCGGCACGGCGCGGCGGCGAGGTGGGAGCTGCGCGCCAGCCTGGGGGACGAGCGGCGGCGGCTGCGGGCGGCGGTTGAGGCGGTCGGCGGCGGCGGCTGCGGCGGGCACGAGGCGGGGCTGCGTGCCTACTTGCGAGGCGCGCTGGCGGCGGCGGAGCACGCGGCCGCGCTCGTCAAGGGGGCTGCCGCCGCGGGCGGGGGGGCCGCGCCGAAGCGGCGCGGCGGGGGCGGCGGCAGTGGGGGCAGCGCCGGCCCCTCGAAGCGGCGGCGGCGGGGTGGCAGCAGCAAAACCGGCGGCTGAGGGGTGGTAAGCTTCTGAAACAGGATATACGGGCAACATGCCAGGGCCAAGCCCAGGCATGCCAGGAATACCGTACACGGTCGCTTGCCGAGGCGGGGCGCGGGCCGAATCCAAGACCGCGGCGCGCCGCCTAGCCTCCGCAGTCCGGTCCGGGTCAACCAACTGGGCTTGCTGTTTGCGCAGCTTCACGCCCTGGTCGTCGCATCCCCGCGAACCCAGCCCGCACCCCCCGTGGCCGGCTCCTCGCTGGGCCTCGCCGCGCGCGGCACACTGCGCACGTCGGCGGGCACACCGCGCAGTCACCGGTCGGGCCCAACAAATCGGCGCCCCACGCAGTGTGTGCCATTGCGTCGTTCGCTCGGCGGCCTCCTGTTCCGCGTCCTGCCCAGGGACGCGTCTGCCCGGTCCTGCCCCCCGCAACAGGCAAATCTGGTCGCTCTCGCTCCCGCTCCCCGCGACCCGAGTCCCCGAGGCCTCGGCAGAGCGCAATCAAACCGGAGATCCATGACGACCAACAGCATGCTGGCGCGAGGCAGAGCTGCTCCGGGGCCGGTCCCGCGGTGCTGGCGTGCGCCTGCACCGCGCCTGCGGTGTAGGAGCGCGTCCGCTCCCCAGAAGACGGTGGTGGTCGTGCCTGAGGTTTTCGGAGAGGATGGCATGCTGGGATGGCCGCAGGGTGGGTGCTGTGCCGCTGTTCGCCTGCTGTGCTGTATGTGATTTCGCCAACACGCGCCTGCATGGGTGCCTGCCGCCCGTCGTGCGCGGTACACGCATTGTCCGGGCAATCGGTGCGGGCGGACCCGCGAAAGGGCCGCGCCAGGCGCGCCACCGACCGCCCCCGCCGGGCCGGGCCGGCTACCGCTGCCGCTGGCCCGGCCGCCCAACCTCACGCACGCCGCGCGCGCCCACGCCCCCGCCGCCCCCGCCGCGCCGCAGACCTGGGCGCCGACTACGAACAGAAGGAGGTCATAGGCCTCGGCAGCTTTGGCACGGTGCACGCCGGCACCGACAGGCGCACCCAGCAGCCGGTGCGGCGCGGAGCGCGCGCGAGCGAGGTCCCCCAACCCGGGGGGGCGGGTGACGGGACGGCGTGCCGGCCCCCCGCTCGGCCCTTTCAACCCGCCCAACCCTCCCCCCCAACACACGCAGACCAAAAACACGCACACACAACGTGCGCGACACACGCACACGCACGCCACCCCCCTTGACCCTCCACACGCACGACACGCACGCACACCCCCCAACCCTCAATCTGCACCCCCCCCCCCAGGTTGCGATAAAGATAATGCCCAAGCAGCGCGGCGAGCAGGCGCGCGAGAAGACTGTGGCCAAGCTGGTCAAGGAGGTGGCGGTCATGCAGGAGCTGCAGGTGGGGTTCATTGCGTGGGGTTCTTGTGCATTTTTGGTGTGCGTGTGTTTTTCGTGTGCGTGTGCATTGTCTGCAGGCGTGCGTGCGTTTGGTTTTTTGAGTGCAGTGTGTGTGTGTGTGGATATTTGGCGGACCCGTCGTTGGTTCGGCGTGCCCAATGGGGATGCTTTCAGAGGGTTTGTTTGTTCTTGGGCAGTCCAATACCCGCGCAGTCGAGGGAGCCCTCTCGCCCGCTGACGCACGCCCTGCCTCCCCCCCGCCTCCCGCCCGCCCCCGCCCCCCAGGACTGCCCCAGCCTGGTGCGGCTGCTGGCCTGCTACGAGACCCCAGACGAAGTGCAGGTGGGGGGCCGGGATTGGGGTGGGAGGGGAAATCCATGTTTTGCGGCGGGGGAAGAAGGGGGAAGCAAGGCGCGGCGCAGGCCAACGCAAGCACAGGGCTGTGTGGCCGCTCCCAACCCGTCCCGTTGCGCCCCCTTCCCCAACTCCCTCCTTGCCACCTCTCCCCCCTTCCCCAAACGCACAACCCCACCCACCCAAACAACCCTCCCCCTTCCCCCCAAACATAACCCCCACCCCCCCCCCCCCCCCCAAAGGTTGTTATGGAGCAGTGCATGGGGGGTGACATCCAGCAGCTTTCGGAGGACTGCGGGGACCTGCCAGAGCGCGTGGTGGCACTCATCGCGCACGAGGTGGGGGGGGGTGTCTGATCTGGCCTGGCCTGGCCTGGTCCGCGGCCATCTTGGGTGGCAGGAATCTGGTGGGGAGGATCGGAGCTGCCGCAAACCGTGGCGGCGGCGATCCCTGGTGCAGCCATCTGCTGGCGTGGCGCCACGCTGCATGCGCGATCGGCACCCAGCAGCTGCGTTTCGTGTCCTGCTGCCGCGCGGCGAGCTCCCACCCCCCCCCCCCCCCCCCCCCCCCCCCCCCCCCCCCAAAACGCCCCCCAGCACTTTGTGCGTCGCTGCGGCACCCCGCTGTACATGGCACCCGAGATCTTCAGGAAGGACTACCACGTGGAGGCAGACATGTGCGGGTTTGACCGGGGTTTGACCGGGGTTTGACCGGCGGTTGACTGGTGGAGTTTGGCTGCATGGCTGCGGATTGGGGTGCTCGGCTTGCCAACACGATCTCAACAGGGTATCAAACGCGCCTTCCTCACACACAGCCCTGAAACACCGCCTCCACCCACCCCACCCTTCACAACAAAAACAAAAGGTACTCCGTGGGCGTGATGCTGTACCAGCTGTACTGCCACAGGACCCCCCAGTGGGAGCGGTACGAAACGACCCGCAGCGAGGGCACCTTCAACGAAACCTCCCTCGACGCGCCGCTGCCCCTCGACTACGGGCCCTGGCTCAGCATGAGCCCAGAGGGGCTGGACTTCGTGCGCCGCTGCCTGGCGCGCGACTGGTCGAAGCGGCTGACCGCGCGGCAGGCGCTGAGGCACCCCTGGTTCGCCAAGTGGGTGCCCGCCGCGGCGCGCGCCGCGGCGTCGCCGGGGCTGGCGGCGACGGCGGCGGCGGCGGCGGCGGTGGCCGGCAAGCCGGCGGCGGCGGCGGCGGCGGCCGGCGGCAACGGCGCGCCCAAGCCCGCGGCCGCGCCCGCGGCCAGCGGCGGCGTCCGCGCGGCGCCGTCGGTGCCGGCGCCCGCCGCGGCGGCCGCGGCCGCGGCGGCGGCGGCGGCCGCGGCCGCGGCGGCGGCGGCGGGCGGCGCGCCGAGCAGCAGCGGGCGCGCCCCCGGCTGGCAGGCGGGCCGCTGGCAGAGCACCTCGCAGCCCATCGAGCGGCGCGGCACGCCGCTGCACATGGTCCAGGAGGCGCAGCGCATGAAGGAGCGGCAGCAGCAGGTGACCGCGGCGGCGGCGGCGGCCGCGCCGCCGGAGAAGAAGGGCCTGCCGTTTGTCATGGCCGGCCAGCAGCCGCGCGCGGTGACGCGGGGGCGGCTGCCGCCCCACCTCATGGAGATCGACGAGGACGAGGAGGTGAAGATCGACGCGGAGCGCTGGAAGGCAAAGGTCGAGGCGGCGCGCACGACGGCCTCGGGCGACGGCCTCTGAGCCGGCGCGCGGGCGCGTCCACGGCCGCGGGCGCGGGCGCGGCGCATGCGCGGCGCAGCCCCGGCGGCGCGGCCGGGCGTGGGGCCTGCGGCCGCCGGCTGGGCCCGTCGAGCGCCGCCGCCGCGCCTCGCCGCCGCCCCTTTTGCTGCCCCCGCCCGCGCGGCGCGTGCGGCTCCCCAGAGGGGGGAGGCGCGTGCGTGTACAGTGCTGAGCGGCCCGGCGCGCGCGGCACCGACCCGCGCGCCGCGGCCGCGCAGACGCCTGTTGTTTTTTGCAGACACCGCGCGCGGCTGCGCTCACGCGCCCCCGCGCCCGCGCCATCCCACCGCGCGTGCCGTGGGGCGCGCGCGCGGCCGCCGCGAGTGCCGCTAGCTCCCCAACCCCCCCTGACAACCCCCCCATCCACTGGGCGCGCGCGCCTGTGCCGGCGAGCCGGCGCGCCGCGCCGAAACCCCCCGCTTGCGGGCGGGCGCGCGCCGCCCCCGCGCGCGCGCGGGAAATGTTGCGAGTTTTGACCTGGACTGCCCACCTGATCGCCGACCGCCCTGATCCCCACGCCCTGATGAGATGAGTCGCGATGAGAGAAAAAGGCAAGGCATCCCCCCCGTGCGCACAAACGCGCACCCACCCAGGGGCCCCGCGCGCGAGCCCCCGCGTGCAAGCCTCTTTCGCCCGCCGGCCGGGGCAGTGCATGTGCACCGGCGCTATCGCAACGCCGCCCGCTATTCCAAAAAAAGGGAGCGCCGAGCCGCTGGGCCGTCGTCCGGGCCGTTGCCAAGACCGCGGCGGGTTTTGGGCCCGCGCGCCGCCGCGGCGTTGCCGCGAAACCCCATTTTGCTGCCCGCCCCTCGCCCGCGCCGGCCAACGCGCGCGGTAGCGCGCGCGCCCGGCGCGCGGCGGGGGGCCGGCCACCGTTGCTCTCCCCCCCTTGTTCGGGGCGGGCCCTGCCCCCCGCCGAGCGCGCATCCTGCGCTGGCGGCCGCCGCCCCGCCCCTTTGTCGCCGCCGGTACCACTGTAAGCTATCCGTTTTGCAATCCCGGCCGGCGCCAGGCACCGGGTTCAACGGGTTACACTTGGGCCCGCCTGAAAGCTTCCACAGCTGCGGGCGGGCGGCCGCATGCAGCGGGGTGTGGGTCGTCGCAGCGCCGCGGGGGTGGCTGGATCGGGCCTTGTCAGGGCCTCTCTAGCTATCTTTGGAGTGGCCCGCCCTCTGCGCCCGCCTGCTCAGCTGTCCGCTGCTGCGGCTGCTCCTGCTGCCCTGTCAGCTGCCGCTGCTGCTGCTGCTGCTGCCCCTGCGTCTGATCGCGCGCCGCGCACCACTCCGCCCACGCCTGCCGCCGCGCCAGGCCCTCCGCGCGCCGCTGCAGCGCCGCCTCCCGCCGTTCGTACTGCGCGCGCGACCGCTGCCACGCCGCCTTCCACGCCTCATCGGCCAGCTTGGTCTGCTTGGCCCAGCCGCGGCGGAACCTGGGGGTGGGGGTGGGGGGGGGGGGGGTCACGGGGCCGGGCGGGGTGCGGGGGGCGGTCAAGGGTGGGCAGGGGGGGGGGGGGGGGGGGGGGGGGGGGGGGGGGGGGGGGGGGGGGGGGATTGGGTCGGGGGCAGCACCAAAGGCAGTCGCGAGAGCGGCGCTCCGCGACGCCGGCAGGGGCGCGCGGGCCCCGACGAGGGCCCCCGCGGCGCACTTGTTGCGGTGGTGCACCGGCATTTGGGCCGAAAAGATGGCCGCGTAGTCCTTTTGGTGCGCGCGCGGCGGCGCGTAGGGCGGCAGCGGCTGGCTGGGGTGGGGCAGCATGGGGTCGTAGTCGGGCGCGCAGTAGTGCCACTGGTGGCGCGCCGGCTTCTTCACGGCGGGCTTGCGGTTGGGCACGAGGCCGCGGCCGCCGGTGGCATAGCCACGGGCGCCGGCCGGCACGTGCTGCGCTGCCGCCGCGGCCGCCGCCGCCGCCGTCGGCCATGCAGTGGCGCTGGTGCTGGCAAACGCGGCCGCCTGGAGGGGGGCCGGGCCCGCGGCGGCGCCTGGGCAGCAGCGCGAGCGCGCGCACGCGCCCGGCGCCGCTGCCGCTGCCGCTGCCCCCGCTGCGAGCACAGCGCTGCTGCCGCCCCAGCCACAGGCCAGAAGCGACGAGACGCTGCTCCCTCGGCCCAGGAGGCCCCCGAAGAGCCGTCCGGCCGACATCTTACACAATGATCTGGGGCTGCACTCTGCAGACACTCTTTTGCGCACGAGGTCTTCTTCAAAACGTTCACGCATTCACGCCGATTGCATCTGTGCAGCCAAACCAAGTGAGCGGCATCAAGTCGACCGCACCGTCCAAGTTTCCAACCTCGACATGGCCGCGGCCACTCGCTGGGCGCTGGTTACGGGAGGTGGGTCGCGTACTCCTCAGCTCCTCATCACCGCATCTGCGGCCTGCCGGGGGCCCCGCCCGCGGCGCCGCGCGCCGACGCCGACGCTCGCGCTTTCCGCCTCTCGCCGCCAGGCAACCGCGGCCTGGGGCTGGCGGTGTGCAAGGAGCTCGCCGGCCGCGGGAAGAGCGTCATCCTCACCACCCGCGACACGGCGGCAGGTGGGCCGTACGGCCCGCGCACACGCACGCGCGCGCGCGCGCGTGCGACCCCTCGGCGCCGCCTCCTTTGGGCCGCGCGCGCCGCGATGCCAGCGGCGATGCCAGCTTCCAGCTGACGGACCCGCCGCTCTTTTGCCCGCTGCTCCACCCTCCAGGCCAGAAGGCGGCGGAGGAGGTGCGCGCGGCCGCCAAGGAGGGCGCCAAGGTGCGTTTGTGTGTGAGAGGGGGTGGGTTGAGGCGCTGGGGGCTGTGCATCGTGCAAGCAGCGATGCACTGCAACTCGGTCGACGGGTAACGCTTCGATGACACTGAGGTGACGCCCCCCCCCTCCCTTTTGAAAAAGGTCGAGGTTTTGGAGCTGGAGGCCGCCGACGCCGCCAGCCGCGCGCGCCTCGCGTCTGCGGTGGCGTCGCGCTTTGACCGCTCCGTTGACCTTCTGGTGGTCAACGCCGGTGGGTGGGAGCCGGGAGGTTTGACCGGGGTTGGCCGACAGCTGCAGCCGCTGCAGCCGTTTGCGTTCCGCGCCCGCACATCGCGGTCGCTGACAAACGGCCCCGCGCACGCTGAGCACGCGAGGCGCATGGCGAACTGCGCCGCCGCCATCGAACCAACAGAGCCCGGGGAGCGGCCCCGACCAAAACGCAGCGCCCCCTCTCCCCTGTCCGACAGCCCTCATTCACAAGCCCACCGCCCTCACCCCCCCCCCCACCCCCCCAGGCATCATCCACAAGACCTGGACCCCGGAGGGCTTTGCGCAGTCAGCGGCGGTCAACTTTGGCGGCGCGGTGGACACCGCGCTTGCGGTGGCGCCGCACCTGGCAGAGGGGGCGGTCGTCATTTTCGTCAGCTCAAGTGGGTGGTTTTTTTGGGGGGGGGTTGGGGGTGGGGGTGGGGGTGGTTTGCGGGTGGTGTTTTGGGGGGGTGGGGGTGGATTGGGGGTGGTTTTTTATTGGGGGGGGGTTGGGGCTGGGGGGGTGGGTGGACCCCTCTCTGCGTCCCAGCTGCAGCCGCAACTCCCCCCCTCACCGCCGGCTCCCACCTTTCTCAGACACCCCCTTTTCACACACACACACCCCCGTCCCCCTCCCCCCCCCCCAGCCCTGGGCCAGCTGTCCAAGCTGAGCCCAGACTACGCGGAGCCCATCTCCAGCGCCAAGAACCTGGGGGTGGGGGGTGGGCATACAGAGGCCTGGTTGGGCTTTTGCCTTCGGGGGGGGGGGGCGCAGGCAGAGGCCTGGCTGGGCTTTTGCCTTTGGGACGTGGGCCGCAGGTGGAGGCCTGGCTGGGCTTTGGGGGGTAGCAAACAATACTGCTGACCCGCCAAGGCTGAAGATGCGCCCCACTTGCAGAGGCTGCCGCCCGCCCCTGCCTGCCACTGCCTGCCCCTGCCTGCTGCCCCTAGCTGCCCCCACTCCCACCCCCCACCCCCCTCCAACCATCCCCCCCACCCACCCATTCCACCCACCCCAGGAGCTGCGCGCCGCCGCGGCCCGCTTCGACCCCTCCAGCCCCATGCCCGCCCACAACACCTACAGCCCGGACTACTCGGTCTCAAAGGCGGCGCTCAACAGGGCGGTGCAGCTGATGGCCGCGGACGGCGCGCTGCGGCCCGCGGGCGCGGCGGCGGCAGTGTGCCCCGGGTGGTGCCGCACGGGTGGGTTGCCGAGGGGGGGGGCTGCTTTCTTCTGCTGACGAAGCCGGGCAGTTTTTGTTCAACCAAGGGGACCAGGTTTTGCAGCTCGTGCGCGCGCAGCAGGGGTTGATCGGGCTGGACACGGGGGGCGCCGCCACCGCCACCGCCACCGCCATTGCCACCGCCACCACCGCCGAAACAAACCGCCACCGCCGCTGCTACATCTGACAGAAAAACCAGCTGTCGCCCCGGCAAAAACAAAGCAATCAAACCGCCGCCCCCCCCCGGCAAAAAAACCAGACATGGGCACCTCCGCCGCCGACCGCTCCGCCGAGGAGGGCGCCGCGTCCATCCTGGCCCCCTGGTACCGCGCAGCCAAGGAGGGGGCCGCGGCGGTGAACGGCAGCTTCACCCGCGACGGGGAGGTTATCGAGTGGTGACGGGCGATGACTGATGGGTGATGGCGGCGGCCGCGGCTGCGGCCGGTGGGGCCCGCGGCGGCGGGCGGCAGCAGCTTCACGCGCGATGGGGAGGAGGTGGAGTGCGTGGTGACGATGGCACCGCTTGCGAGCGCGGCGTGCGGGTCGGGAGTTTCCCCAAACCTTAAAACCCCAAACCCTCCTGTCGGGTGGGGGTGGGGGGGGGGCGGCCTGTCTTGGGGAAGGTGCGGACTCCGGTTGCTAAAGGGGGCCGCTGCGGGATTTTTTGAGCTTGCGGGCGTCGGCGCCGCCGCCGCCGCCGCAGAGCTCGGGGCATACCAAAATGCCCGCCATTCTGCTTGCTGCCAACGGCCTGCGCAGCAGACGCTGCTTCTCAGGAAACCCCGACCAATTGCGGAGCCGTGGTGGCCGAGCTTCGCGCGCTTCGCACGTGTTGTAATGTGGACCTTTTCAAACGCCCTGGGCGGGTGGCGGCGATGGCGGCGCCGGCGGCCGAGTCGCCCTACGGCCTCAGAGGCAGCGCCGGGAGACGCAGGGTCCGCTGCGCAGACCGGCAGCGCCCCACAAGCACCGCCAGCTCCATAAAACCAGCGCCGCCGGCTCCACAAAACTTTATTCACTCCCGTTTTAGAGCCTTCTAGCCCACTTCCGCACCCAAACGCAACCCCGAACCTGCTGACTCCGCGAGCCAGCGAGCTGCGTTTTCGGCTCCGCGCCTCTCGGCCTCATTTCGACCGCAAACGGCTGCAAGAAACCCTAAACAGCCGCCTAGAACCTTGTAGCGCATCTTGAAGCTCTGTACACGCGCGATGGGCCGCAGGGGCGTGGCGCCCCCGGCGCCGCCGCCCGGCGCGGACCGCGGCAGCGACGCGGCCGGGGGCACGTGCGACTGCTGTCTGGCGACGGCGCTGGACACCGCTTGGTTCTACAGCCGGCCGCCGCGAAGCGGCTCGGCCTTCGCCCCGGCGGCGCGCCCCGCCGCCGCCGCCGCCGCCGGCCCCTCGGCCCCCGCCACCCCCCGCCCCGCCGGCAGCCCCGCGCCCGGCGGCAGCCCCCGCCGCGCCGCCGCCGCGTCGCTGCCGCCGCCGTCGTTCCGCCCCGGCCCCGACGGCTCGCTGCCGCTGGCGGCGCTCGTCGCGGGCCTCGCCGGCCGCCCCTGCCGGCTGGCGCTCGACACCGCCGTCCCCCCCGCCGCCGCGGAGCAGTGGCGCGCCGCCGCGGGGCGCTCCCGCGGGGCGCTCGTCTTCGACGCCGCCGCGGCGTGCGCGGAGGTTGCGGGGGACCCCGCCCTGCCTTGCATTGTTCTGTACGGCCGCGCCACGGAGGGCGGCGCCCTGCTAGACCTGACCATCGGCGGCCGCCTCGCGCGCGCGCGGGTGGTGCTGCCGGAGGGGGGGTCCCCGGCGGACGGGGAGTTTCTGGCGGCGGCCGCCGCCGCGGCGGCGCTGGCCGGGGGCGCGGGCGGCGGCAGCGGCGACGGCGGCGGCGACGCCACCAATGCGGGTGGCGGCACGCTGCGCCTGGTCTCTTCAAACACCGGCGGCAGCAGCGGCAGCAACCGCAGCAGCAACGGCAACGGGCCCGCCCGGCCAGTGCCCGTGCCTGCCCCTGCGCATGCCGCCAATGGCGGCGGCAGCGGCAACGGCGCCACGCGCGGCGGCGCCGCCGCTGGCGCCCCCCCTCGCAAGGCGGCCGCCGCGCGGCTGCCGCCGCCGTCTTTCCGGATAGCCCCTGACGGCCGCCTGACCCTGCCAGACCTCATCGCCGGCCTCGCCGGCCGCCCCTGCCGCCTCGCGCTGAGCGCGCCCCCGAGCGGCGGCGCGCCCGCGCCCGCAGCGGCGGCGGCGCAGTGGCGCGCGGCGGCGGAGCGCTCGGGGGGCGCCCTCTCACTGGAGCCGTCGGGCGGCGGCGCGCTGATCGCGGGGGATGAGTCGCTGCCGCGGGTGGTCTACTACGCGCAGCTGGCGGAGGGCGGCGCGGTCGTGGACCTGGTCGCGGCCGGCGTGCGGCGGCGCGCGTTTTTGGCGCTCGACGCGCCGCCCGCCGCCGCCGGCGCCGGCGACGCGGCGGCGGCGGTGGCGGCGAGGCCCGGCAGCCCCGGTGCTGGCCACCTGGCCGCCGCCGTCGCGGCCGCGCGCGGTTTGGGTGCCCTAAAGGCCGCCGCCGCGGCGGCCGTGCAGCAGGGGCGCGCGGGCGGCGGCTCCAACGACGCGGCGGCGGGGGGCTCTGGCAGCGCGCGGCTGCTGCCGGGCAGCGCGCGCAGCGCCAGCCCGGGGGCCCTCCGTACCTCATTCGCCGCCGCCGCCGCCGCGCCCGCGCACTCAAAGGCGCCCGGCGGGCCTCTGGGTTGGTCGCCGGCGCCGGCGGCGGGGCCCCATAGCCCTGGCGGCAGCACCACGGCGGTCGTCGCGTGGCGGCCGCCGCAGCAGCAGCAGCACCCCCACCACCCCTCGCACCTGCACCAGGCTGCGGGGCCCTCCGCATTTTTGCCGTCGGCGGCGGCAGCAGCGGCGGTGCGAGGCAGCGGCGGCGGTGGCATCATCCCTGCTGGTGGGGCCGCCAGGGCTTAGTAGGGGACGCGGCGGCGCGCGCGGATCTGGTCAAACCGAGGTCAAAGCCAGCGTGTCGCACCGACCGCTGTTGGCTTTGTAGCGTGCAGGTACCGTGTAAAAGCCAACCCAAAGATTTGATGGGCTGATGAGGGGGGTTCCTTTCTGGCTTCCGCCAGCCGCGCCACAGCCCCACGCCACACGGCCACATGCGGGCGCCCGCCCCCGCCCGCCCCCCCCCCCCTCCGGCGCCAGCCCGTCGCCGCCCGCCGGCCATCCAAAACTTATCTGCAGCTTTTATGCGCCCATTTGGACCGGTATCACCCGTGCATGAAGCGAGTAATCCGCGGATCGCACTTCCCAATCGCGCGACGTGTACTTCCGGCCCGCGGCGCCTTCCCTTTCAGCCTCAGAGACGGACACTCTGCTAGTGGATTCAACCTCGATCTTTCAACAACGCGCGGTCGCACAACCAAGCGCTCGGCGCACCGTTCAGCCGCCCCCCCTGCCCCAGCCAACAGCAGCCCACGCGCCCCGCCCACCGCACGGCGGCGCCCTTCAGGCGGGCTGCAGGCCCCCTCGAGACACTTTCAGGTGGGACAGACCCCAGCGTGCGCTGCAGGGCCCCCGCGCGGGGCGCGCTGCCGGGGCCGCGGGGGCCCCTGCCGGCCTGCCCCGGCCCTCGTGACTCGCCGCCCCCGCGCACAGCAACAGCTGCTGCCGGCGCATCCGTTCCTCCCTCACGCCACCCCGCAACCCCCCATTTCACGCCCACCCACGCAGGCTAGTCGAAAAAATTCTACGCACAAAAGGAACTCAAAGCCATGCAGTGCCGCCGCGCGCCCCTCGCCGCCCTGCTGCTGCTGGCGCTTGCCGCTGCCTCGCCGGCCCCCGCCGCCGCAACCTGGGGCGCGTCCCGCCGGCTGCAGGCCTTTGCGGCGTCGTCGCCTCCGGAGCCTCCCCTGGCCTTTGCCAACGAGCAGGGGGCGCTGATGGCGGTGTGGAATGCCAACGGCTACGTCAAGGCCGCGGTCAGGGAGCCCCCCGCCGGCGGCGGCGCGTGGGGCAGCCCCGCGATTCCAGACATCACCGGCAGCGGCGCGGCGAGCTCCCCCTCCGCGCCCCTCGCCGCTCTGGGCAGCAGCGGCGCGGCGGCGGTCGCTTTCGCCACCGTCGGCACGCGCTACGCCAAATCCAAGCTCGCCGTGGCGCTGCGAGCGCCGGGCGGCGCCGCGTTTGGGCCGCCCGCGGCCGTCGACGCCGCCGGCGGCAGCACCGACGCGGCGCTGGCGGTGGACTGCGCCGGCGCGGTCACACTCGCCTTTGCCAACGCGACCGGGGTGTTTGCCACCACCCTCGACGGCACCCCCGGCCCCGGCCCCTGCACCGGCGCGCCCGCCGCGCTCGCCGCCGGCGCCGCGTGGCCCGCGCCGCTGGCTGCGCTCGGCGCGGGCTCCGGCGTGCGGCTCGCCGCCAACGGCGCGGGCGCGGTGCTGGCCGTTTGGGCCGGGCCCGGCGGCGTCATGGCCGCGCTCAAGCCCGCGGGCGGCGGGTGGGGCGCGGCTCGGCAGGTCGTGGCCGGCGCGGCCTATGGCGTCACGCCCTTTGTTGCCTCAACCGGCCGCCCCATCATCGGCCTGCAGCAGGGCACCTCGGCATTTTTCGCCTCCGCCGGCCCCGCCGGCGACGACTGGGGCGCGCCCGCGCTCGCATCGGGGAGCAAGGCGGTCTCCATCGCCGCGTTTGCGGCGGACGCCTCGGGCCGCCTGCTCGCGGCGTGGCTCGCGCCGGAGCCTTCCGGGCTCACCCGCGTGTGGGCCGCCACCGCGGACGGCCCCGGCGCGGCGTGGGCCGCGCCAAAGACGGTTTCAACCACCAGCGACGACCCCGCAGACCCCACCGCCTCGGCCTCTGGCGACGTACTCATCGTCGGGTGGGTCAACAACGCCGCCAACACGGCACGCGTCGCGGTGCGGGCGCCGGCGTCGGCGGCGTGGGTGCGCTACAACCTGGGGCGCGGCTGGTGGGGGCTGACCGTGCCCGTCGCGGCCGGCGGGGCCGGCGCGGCGCTGGCGGCGTGGGCGCAGCCGGGGACGACCAACGTCAACGCCGCGACCATGATGGCCAGGCCCTGGCTGACCTGAGCCGTTGCTCTGGGCCAAACCCCGGCCCGGAGACCCCTGGACAAGGAAAACGTGCTTGGCCCCAGAACTGCACAGCCGCCAAGTCGGCGCCGGCGGGGTTTGGCTCATCCACCAGCCCCCACCCCCCCCTGGTTGGCAAAGCAGCCAGGGGCCTGCCTCTGATCGGCAAGCCCTTTCTGTTGATCTACTCAACGCAACACCATACATGCGCGTTCCACGCCAATCCGGTTTGGGAACAAAACCCTCGGCGCAGCGCCCGGGCCGGCCTCGGCCCGGGCTGTGCCAAAAACTAAACCCTTCAGATGCATTGAAGACTTGCTTGGCCCGATCCAGATCATCCAGCACGATTCACACGGCACCACAAACCCCTTTACTTCGCCACCCCACGTTAATCACCCCCCGGGCTTTGATGCGCCTTGGCTGCCTCGGCGGCTTTTTTGACAGCGCCGCGCCAAGCGCCGCCCTTCATGCGCTCCGCATCGCGCGCCTCCCCAAAGCGTTGCGACGCGCGCGGGACTCGGGAATCAAAACTGCTGCTGCGCGCGTGTCTTCGAGTTTTGGGGTTCAAAATCCCGCATCCCGTCAACTGGTCCTCAACCTATCCCTGCCTCTGAAGCACCGCATTGCAGCGGCCAAGCACTCTAATGGGATGCCACAAGGGCCGCCATGCACCAATGGATGGTCTAAGCAACCCCCAGGCGCGCGAGGCCGTGGGCCGCACTGCACTCGCCCTTCCCAAGCCCTTCCATGAAGCCGCCTAAGAGTGCCCCTGCAGGGCGCGCACTGATGAACTGCGGCTGCCACCCCTTTCCTTCGCGATGCTCCCACCTCTGCACAGCAAGTGCGGTTGCGACCACGCTATCAGAGACTCACACAGACAAACTGTTAACACGGCCGAGCCTGTTTGGGTGGCGACTTAAGGGTAACTAGCCGACTTTGGAGCGGGGGGGCAGGGCAGCTGCTTTGGGGTGAAAAAAGGGGGGACGGGCGCGCGAGGGACAGGAAGGTGTCACCGCAGGCCGCCGCCGCAGGTGAAATGTTCGAACGCGCCACCGCCGCCGCCGCCGCCGCCGCCGCCCCTCGGTGCCGTCGCGGCGCCGAGGGGCGCAGCCGCCTGCCGGCGCGCGCCGCCGCCCCCAGGCTCCGGCCGCTCCCGCCTCATCGCCCTGGCCAGGGCGCCGCCACCGCCCCGCGGCAGCGCCCCCACCACATCGCCTCCGTCGCCGCGGCCGCCGGCGCCGGCGCCGCCGCCCGCTGAAAATGCTGCGAACGCGTTGCCGCCGCCGTCGTGCAGCGCCGGCCGGTCCAGCTCCCCCTCGGGCGGCGGCAGGCCGTAGCTTCCCGCCAGGCGGTCAACGGTTTTGGCCGCCAGCTCAGCGTACTGCTTGAGGTGCCCCATGCCCCCAAAGCCGACGCCGCCGTCGCCGATGGGGCCGGCGGCCGGCAGGTTTTCGTTGGGGCCCGCGTCTGCGGCAGGGGGCGCCGGTGCTGCCGGCGCGGCCGGCGCGGCGTCTGCGGGGCGCCCGCGCGGCGGCAGGGGCGCGCGCGGCGGCGCAGACGCGCCGCAGCCGCTGCCGCTGCCGTCACCCGCAGCCGCCGGCGGCCAGCTCGCGCCACCGTCGCCGCCGGCGCGGGCCAGGGGCAGCTGGCCGTCCCCCAGGGATTCTGACTCATCCACCTCGTCACCTTGGCCCTCGCTGTCCCCCAAAAGACCGCCCCCGCCGGGCCCCCTGCCGCCGCCGCCGCCAGCGAGCACCGCGCAGCTGCCAGGCCCCCACGCCGGTCGCGACGGCGCCGCCGCAACCGCCGCCGCGGCGCGGGGGCGGCGCAGGCCTGCGACGGGCGGGCGGCCGCGCGCCGCGCCACTGAGCAGCGCTGCCGCGCCGCGGGGCGGGCTGACGACCTCCTCCTCCCCTTCCCCGCCGCCGTTCCCGCCCGCGCCGCCAGTGCCGCGCGACCACGAGCCGGCGGGACCGTCAGCCCCGCAGCCCCCGTAGCTCCCGGCCGCCGTCACCGTCAGCCGGGGGGGCGAGTCTTCGCTGCCGCTTTCGCTGTCGCCGCAGAGCTCGTCGCTGCCGCCGCTGTCGACGCCGCTGCGCTGCTGCCACGCTGGCCGCTGCAACCAGGTGCGCTGCGGGCCCTGAGACAGCCGCGCACCGCCGCCGCCGCCGCCGCCGCCGCCAAAGGCGAGCGACGCGAGCGCCGACGTCGCCGCGCCCCGCGGACGCTGCTGCTGCGTCCCGCCGCCGCTGCCGTCGCCGCTGCACGCAAACTGCGAGAACCACGGCCCAGACGCGGGGCCCGAAGACGTGCCGTCGCCCCCCTGAGAACAGCCGCCGCCGCCGCCGCCGCTGCTGATGCCGCCGCCGCCGCTGCACCCGAGTCCCACGGGCCAGGGGGCGCCGCCGCCAGACAGGCCGCCGAGGCAGTCGCCCAGGCCGCCCGAAGACGAGAGGGGCAGCCGTGGAGGCCCCGCCTGCCCGCTGCTGCCGCCGCTCAGGCCAGGCCCCTGTGAGAGGCCGCCGTCGCCAAAGGAGGGCGCCGCCAGGCCCGACGGTCCCGCCTCAAAGCCGGAGCCGCTCCCTGCCAGCAGCCCGCTGCCGCTGCAGCCATCCAGCGACGACGCCAGCGGCAGCGAGCCGGTGCCCTGCTGGCCGAGCTCCCCGTCGTCGTCGTCGTCGAGGCCTTCCAAGGCCGGCGCGCCATCAGCTGAGTCGTCGGCCCCAGCCGACCGTTGCCGCTTGGGCGAGCGGCCCTCCTCGGCCTCCGCACCACCGGCCGCCGCCACCACTGCTGCTGCCGCCGCCTCCTCCCTCTGCTGCTTTGCCTGCGCCTGCGCCTGACCCTGCAGCTGCCCCTGGCCCTGCCCCTGGGTCAGCCGGCCCCACAGCCGCTGGATGGGCCCCGGCGCCTTGAGCCCCACGCTCAGCCGCTGCTGCCGCTGCTGCGAGCTCGGCCCCGCCGCAGCCTGCGCCGCCGCCGCAGTGCCAGAGCCCGCCGCTGTGAGGTAGCGGGCGATGCCGTTCTTCTGTGCTGGCGCCGCGCCCTTGCTGCTACCTGCGTTCGGTTGCGGGGTGCGTAGCAAGCGCACCAACGTGAGCGCTCACAGTGGCGCTCATGTGGGCATGCTTTTGCTTCCAAACTTCAACACAAGCAGCCCTGCACGCAAGGGGCGCCCACATGCGGTGCGCAGCTGCCGCCCAAACCCACCTGCTGCGCCCTTTTTCGACATCCCAAACCGCGGGCGCGCCGCGGCGCCTCCTGGCTGCGCTCCTATGCTGCCAGCCCCCGCGCCGGCGGCCTCCTGCAGGCCAAGCAGGGCCGCCACGTGCTGCGGCGGGTTGGGGCAGCCGGCATAGATGGCCTGAAGGTCAAACGGCTGGTGGGTGATTGGATCCAGCTCGCCTGTGGGCGGCAGGGGGGGAGTGGGTGGCGGGAGCGTTTGTATTGGGGGCGTCGCAGCGCAGCGCAGCGTAGCGTAGCAGCCTGGCGCAGCGACGGCGAACCCATGAGACACCCGCAGCAGGCAAGCAGGGTGGCACCTGCCGCGTCGAAAGCCCCCGCCCCCCCCAGAGCCTCACCCGCCGCGATGCCGCGCGCCACCTCGTCGGGCAGCGCTGGCCCCAGGAACTCCAGCGGCGCGCGCTCCTGGTCCCCCGCCGGCACCGCCGCCGGCACGTCCACGTCCGCCGCGCCGATGCCGCCCGCAGGCAGCGGCGTGAGGTGCACCATGGTGCGCGCGGCGGGGCAGAACACGCGGCAGTGGCGGAACGCCCAGAGCGCGCGCTGGAAGGCGACCTCGTAGCCGGGAGGGATGGGCACGCCGCTGAAGCGCAGCACCTTGACGAGCTGGGGGGAGGGGGGTGGTTGGGGTGCGTGGCGGGCAGGAAGGATTGTGAGGGCGGGAGGGAGTGATCTGGGAGACTGTGGTTGCGTGAGGGGCCCGTGATCTGGGCGAACGCGTGCATCGGGGCTGGGAGCGTGGGACCAGTGGGGGACTGAGATCTAGGTAGCTGCACACTGGCCAGAGGACGCCGCGGCGTGGGATGTTCAGGCATGCGTACTGCCAACGCCAGCGCCTCGCCGCGCACCTTGACGAAGCCCTTGTACTTGCGCACGTAGCCGTGGGCCTTGCGCACGCCGATGCCCTGCAGGCCGGCCAAAAAGTCGCAGCCAGACAGGATGCACATCTGCAGCGGGGCGGAGGACGGGGAAGGGGGGGCGGCGCCTCAAACGCGCCATCCAATGCATGCGCGGGCATGCGGCTTGGCGCGCGCAGATGCTTCAAGCACATGCGCACGCATAGCACAGCCAAAGTCCACACCGCGCCGTGCAGAGCCCCCACCCGGCATCCAGCCACACCCCAGCCCAGCCCTACAACCCCCACAAACCTGCAGGAACATTTCGTGCGTGAAGCTGGCCAGCGGCAGGCCCGGGACGGCGGTGAACTCCTCTGCCAGCACCTCCTCGCACGCGCCGCTGCGGTCCAGCTTGAAGGCAACCCTGCGGCGGCGGGGCGGAGGGTGGGTGCGCCCGAGGTTGCGAGGAAGCCGTGCATGCAGCACGCTGTCTTTTGATCAAAGAGGGCACAAGCGCCATCAGCTTCTTTGAGGACGCAGTTGCACAGCAGACACCCGAAAGGGCGCGGCCGCCGGGCAGCCAGGCGCTGCGCCGCCCTCGGCGCCGCCGCCAGCGGGTCAGCGCAGCGCACCTGGGGCAGGCGTAGGCCAGGAGGTCGGAGTCCTCTGTCACGACGGCGTGCACGCTGCCGCGGCGCGCCAGGTAGGCCATCTGCGGGTGAGTGGGGGCGTTTGGGGTCGGGCGCGGCAGGGGGCGCGGCTGTGTACGGCAGGCAGGCAGGCAGGGCAGCGGCGGCCGGGCACAAGTGCCATGCCTGCCAACCGTTTATCACCACAAGCAAGCACTCCACCGGCTGTTCCAGGCCCCACCTGCGCGTCGGCTTCGTAAGGGGCGACCAGAAACTCCACGCCCGCGGCCTTGAGCGCGTCGATCACCTGCCGCGCCATGGCGGGGGTCACGTCCACCGCGCGCTGGTAGCACTCGAGCGCGGCGGCCGTGTTGCCCGCGGCCATGTGCGCCGCCGCCCTCGCGCGCGCCTCGCGGCGGCCCCTGCGCAGCGGGGGTCGGATTCATGTCTGGTGGGGCTGCGCCCAGCCGGCCAAACTCATACCATCGGCTCGCTGCACGTGCCAGCATGGCACCCGCTTGCGCCCATGCTGCCCATGCACTATGCCAGACCTGCTGCCGACGCCCCGCCTCGCCCTTGCGCCCACCCCACCTGCGGCGCGCCTCCTCCTCCTCGCCCTTGATGGGCAGGCGCCCGCCGTCAAACACGATCAGCGGCGCGACCCCGTTGGCGGTCAGCAGCTGCACGCGCGACATGAAGTAGACCACAAACCTGGGAACCAGCACGGCGTGGTTGCGGCTGTCGGCGGGGGCAGGGGTACACAGCACCCGGCGCCGAGCAAAGGGTTGCGGCAGGCACGCACGCAGCGGCGCAGCGGGCCGGGCGCCGCCCGCACCTGTCGGTCCAAACGCCTTCACAGAGCTCGCGGCTGCAGCAGTAGGCGCCCTTGTGGAGCCATGAGTATCCGTCTACCGCCACCTTTTGGCCGCGGTACTTGCTGATGTGCGAGGGCCGGCAAATGCCCTTGAAGGCGGGCAGCAGCCCGTTGATCCCCATGGCGCCGGCTGGGAGCGCGCCTGGCGCGGTGAATGTAATCTAAGGCCGATAAGCTATCCCTAGGGCCATCGCAGCACCGGTGCTGCCCGTGCAGGGCGCTGGTCGGAGGGCGCGCGGCTCCGATCTGCGGGCGGCACGGGCGCCAAGACGCGGGTGAAGGTGTTTCAAGCAAGGTAACTAAGCTACGGTATATGGAACCGCTGGCCCGGCGCCCCGCCTGGCCCGGCGCAGCTGTCGCAGCCGTCACCCGCGCGTTCGTGCCCGGGGCACTGGGCTGCGACGCAGCCGCGTGGCGGCGTGGGGGCACGACTTCGCTCCGCGGGACCAGAACCATCCAGCCGGCCCATGGACCATCATGCAGTACGCATTACAAATTCATAATTGCGGTACTACCACTAGTGCTCAGTGCGCAAGCTGCATGCCGCCGCTCAGTGCGCGTGGCGACGGCCAGTGTCGAGGTTAAGGAGGGTCGTGGGCGGATGCGCGCGGCTGCTGGTTCCAGTTCGTTCTTGATAAGCACATACGGTTGATTGATGTGCAACACGGCCTCCAAAGCGACAGCGCAGGTCAAAGCAGGTGAGGAAAAACGGTGTGTCGACGGTGTCGTATGAAATGCAGCAGCAGCATCGGCAGCAGCCGCCGCAGCAGCTGCAGCAGCCCTCAGCCGTACTTCCAAACCAGGCGGTACGCCCCTTCTGAGCCCTTGTCGCAGCCGCGCTTCTTTTCGCAGGCCCCGCACAGCCGCGGCGGCACCTGGCCGTGGAACATCTCGCACCGCCTCTTGCCGCCGCCCGCGGCGCTCACCGCAAACGCCACGCAGCCGGGCGCCGCGGCGTCGCCGGGCGCAAACTCGGCCTCGCACGCGGCCCGGCACTCGGGGGCGCCCTGGCCCTCTGCAAGCTTGAGGGTGTCGCTGGGGCGGCCGTACCAGAGGCGGCCCGCGCTGGCAAGCTCAAAGGCGGCGGTCGCGTTGGGCTCGCAGGGGCGCCGGTTCTGGGGGGCGGGGGCGGGCGGGAGGGCGCAGGGCGGCGTGGGTGCAGGTTGCAGAGTGGGCGCCAGGAGGCGGAGTGCAGCGGCGGCCTACGACTACTGACGGCGTGCTTGCCGGTTTGAAGGCTGCGCTGCCAGCACATTCTGCCGCGCTGCGGAAGAGGCCATCACGCCCCCCCCCCCCCCCCCCCCCCCCCCCCCCCCCCCCTCCGCCCACTCAAGCTTGGGGGCGCGCCGCCCTCCTCCATTCCCCAACCCCTGCTGCCGCGCGGCACCCACCGCATCAATTTGGTACTGCACCCAGTCAGCAGCTGCCACGATGTTGGTGTACACCCCGGGGAAGCCGGAACGGCCGGCGCCCTTGCCCCAGCTGCGGCGGTTTTGGGTGGGGGGCGGTTTTGGGCGCGAGGTGGCCGCGTCGGTGGATGGCCGGGGGCCCTACTCAGGGGATGGTGAAGCCCTGTGCTGCCCAATGTGCTGCAGCGTGGCGCGCAGGGGTACTCAGGCTGAAACAAAACAACCGTCCAACTGGGCCGCAAGCAGCCGCACCTGGTGAGGCCCACCAGCCGGTCTTCCGCTGCCGGCCCGTTCAGGGGGGCGGCCCCGCTGGCGAGGTTGAGCACGATGGGCCCCCCGCTGTCACCCGAGGCAGTGTCTTGGACGGCCGTGCCAGAGTTGCTGCCGGGCACGGCGGGCAGCTCGCCGGCGCTGCGGTGAAGGGGACGTCGGCGCGATGGGTCAGTGATCGCGGCGGCTCGCGGTCGGGGCGGCTGTGCTTGCTGCACATGCGCCATCGCACCTCGGCTCAGCCCGCGTGCGGCAACGCCGTCGCACTTGCCCCCCCCCCCCTCAACTTGCACCCGCACGCCTTCTTGCAGCAAAAACGCCCCCCCTCCCCCCGCGCCATCCTATCCTCCCCAGTGCGCGCGCACCAGAACTGCGCCTCGGGGTTTCTGTTGAACTTGCATTGGCCGGGGTCGATGTACCGCCCATAACCGTACCGCAGTTGGTCGGGGTAATGCCCGTAGGATGTGCTCATGCCCCACCCGCTAAACATGAGCAGCCCGCCGGCGGCGGCCGCGTCGAACTCTGCGTTGCGCATGTTGATGGGGGCGAGGGGGTTGCGTGGGGTGCAGCTCTGGGGTGGCCACCAGCCCGCCGCCGGCAGTGGCCGAGTCAAACTCTGCGTCGCGCATTTTTGCGGGAGGAGGTGGTGTGCGTCCAGGGGTTGCGTGGGGTGCAGCTCTGGGGGTTGCCTGGGTGGGATGCAGTCCGGGGATGCCCGTTGGGTGGGCGGGGCGGCCCCCAGCCCCCAACGCGCTGCGCGCGCGCGCCTGCTTGGGTGGCGATCCGGATGGGCTCTGCCCTCTGCCCGGGTGCCACGCAGGCGTCGAGGAACAGCAGGGCCAGGTCCTGTGTTTTGTACCTGGCCCGGGGGTACTTCACCACCCGCGCGATGCCGAGTTGGATGTCCTGGTCGGCCTCGTCGTTGGAGCCTGCACGGCGAGGTTTGGGATCAACAACAATGGGCGGGGAGGAGGGGGGCGGGGCTGCATGACGGCCGTTTGCGGCCCGGAGGATATCACCCCTTTGCCGCTGCTGGTGAGTCTGCCTGCGGCATCGCAGGGTGCTGCAGCCAGAAGGGGTCCGCCTTTGCTGCCGCCAGAGCCCAGAGAGCCACGACCAGATCCAGCAAGCGAGCGGTCCCGCTGAGGGGCGCACCGAGGTAGACGCGGCTTTTGCCCGCCTTGGGGCGGCAGTGGTGCGCGGTGAGCGCGACGGCGCGGCCCAGCAGCGAGGCGCCGCAGGAGGTGTAGCTGTAGGAGGGGGGGAACCTCAGGGACGCGATGTAGGGAAACCTGGCGCGCGCGGGGTTTGGGGGTTGGCAGTAGTTTGCCAAGGCCAGGTGCAGGGGGGGGGGGCTGTTCGCAATGCGGCTGGGTAGCAACGCACCCGGGGGCAGTGCACAGCGGGTTGGGGGGTGATGGGGGACACGGCCGCTGCTGGCACACGCGTCTGCGTCAAGGCCTTGCAACCAAGGCACTTACCGGAGCGGGGGCGCCAGCGAGCCGCCGACCACGAAAGGCTCCACGCCGCCCTGCTGCCGCTGCAACGATGCCGCACCACCGCTGCCCCCCGCCCCATCGCCGCTGGCACTGTCATCGGCGGCTGCGTGGCCTTCCGCCAGCGCCTGCGCGGCGCAGGGCCTCAACAGGGCAGCCGCCAGCAGCAGCGGCGCAAGCGCCAGCACCAGCGCCAGCGCGGGGGGCGCCAGGCGAGCGGCGCGGACTCGGCGCCGCTGCACCGCGCGGGGTGCCATTCGCGCGTGCACCCGACCGGTGGATCACGGCGGCAAACTACGCCGATGGGCGTTCATCTTGTCGCAGCGAATTCCGATGTCGCACCGCGCGTCCCTCTTTCAGCGGGCAGAACGAGCCCAGCTGCGGTGACACGACGGCAGGGAGCAATTTTAGCCGCAAATCTCCCGCCTCGAGGGAGCGCACCCTCTTCTGGGCTTGCCCGACTGCCGCCGCCGCCACGGCACCGCACAGCCGCGCGCAAGTGACGGTGGGGATTCAGTCTGCGCTGAATCCTGTGAGCAGGCTGCCGCTGCGTCTCTGTCGCCACGGGGCCGCTTCAGTTTCCGAGCGGCCTGCTCAAGGTGTACGGTACCGGTATGCTTGTATTGCTGGTTGCTGACGGTGTGTGCAACTCAAACCTTGCACGCAGCAGCCCTTGCGGCACGGCATAATGCAATGCGCTGGGACTTCGGGGCGGAGTGCCGAGCAGGGGCTGCGGCGGGGCGCCGTACGGCACCGTAGCGCGGGCGCGTTGACCAGCCGCGCCGCTGGCGCGGGCACCTGCAGCCGCGCCGCAGGGGCGCGAGTAGACCGCTGTATGGTGCTTTTGATAGACTTCTGTGAGCTGGGATGCATTCGCACCGAGTGCGCAGCGGCCGATCAGGCCCTGTCTGCAGCAGCCCGAAATCCGCCCGGCACCGCCGCACTGGTGCCGCCCGCCGCCGGTGTTATGGGCCTCGCAAAGCCCAGGCGGCACCACGATGCACCTGTAAATGCGTTTTAGAGACACCTGATCGCTCCCTGCGCCCGCGGAGCCGCTGTCCCAGCGGGGCCACTACAGCCCGCCCGCGCTCCCCAGTCGAGCTGCGGCGCGGCACGCCGTGCTGTAAACACACTCTAAAAATGGCAATGGCGCGTTTAGCAGCGGTTGGGGTGGCTCTGCTGCTGTCCGTGGCGCTCGCCAACGCCCAGGACGTGCCTGCGCCGCGCAACACCCGCCCCGTCCCGAAGAATGTGACGGTGGATGAGAAGGAGAAGCCTAACACAATGCTCAGCAGCAACACCACGGGCATGGGAGCGTGAGTGGCTGACGGGCGTGGCGGCGCCGGGCGCAAACTGCCACCGGCCTGCTTGCTGCATGCGCGCTGCCGACGCGCCTGCAGCGCCCAGCCCCACCCCCATTGCGGCGGCACCAGCCGGGGCGGCTGCAGGGCGCGATCGCGGCGCATGCCAGCGGCAGGGCGCACGCTGCGGCAAGCGGCGGCGCGGCGCGCGCGCCGTGCTGCCCGGCAGGCGGCGCCCGCGCACCCCTCACCCCCCCTGTCCCCCCTTCCCCCTCTGCCTCAACGGCCCTCGCAGGTCCTGCGTGCCCAGCTCTACCGACTTTTTCGGCCCAGGCAGCGGCTGCTCCGACACGGTGGGCTGCTGCGGCCAGGCGGCGTTGAACGGCGGGGCTTTGAGCAGCAGGGGATCCCGCAGCGCGCAGCAGCACGCCCCTCGCAATGGCACCCCCAGCCCCCAGCCCCCAGCCCTCCACCGTCGCGTGTTGCTTCGCCGACGCCTGTACACACGCGCACGCGCGCGCAAACCCGCGTCCTCCCCCCGCCCGCAGGAGGCGTGCTGCCCCTCGACCAACACGTGCTTCGACATCACCGGCGGCTGCGAGGCGTTTGCGCGGCGCTGCCCGCCGCCGGAGTGCGGCAGGGACCTGGGCTTCAAGCTCACAGAGTGCCCCGCGGACGTGAGCAGCGGGGGGGGGGGGGGGGTGTGGCAAGGGGGGTAGAGGGCCCCGGCTTTCAGCTGAGCGTGTGGTTGGCGGCAGAGGCTGGCGGCATCGTCCGCCGCGCCGCGGGCGGTGTTCGAGCACGGCCCACCCCCTGCAGGATCCCATCCACGCACAACCCCCAATCGACGCGCACACACCGCAATTGAAACGCGCACGCCCCACCGCCCCGATAACCCCCCCACCAGGTGACCAAGGTATTCAAAAAGGGCGGCGTCAAGTGCTCCACCTCGGCCGACACAATGTGCTTCACAAACGCGACGGCGCTGGCGCTCAAGTGCAGCGGCCCTTCGCCCAACGCGGCGGGCCCGGCGGCGGCGCCGTCGATGGCGGTGGGTCGCGGGCGGCGCGGGGGGCGGCAGGTGCTGCGCGGCGCTGCGCGGCAGCGTTTGCCGGCCTGGAGGGGAGGGGCCGGCGGGGAAGTTCTTGCGCCCCAGAAGCAGCTACTGTCCCCCGATTCGACCCTCGACCTCGGATGCAGCCGCCCCAATCGCAACCCTCCCCGACGCCGCACCCTCCCAACCCGCCCCGCAACCCGCAGGCGACCGCGGCAGCGGGCGCGCTGGCGCTGGCGCTCGCGCACCTGTTGCACCCCTAGCCGCGCCGCGCCCGCGCAACCCCCGCGCCCGCAGCTGCTAACTGGTTTTTTGCCGCCCATTGACGCGCTTTTGGCGCTGTGGCGCGCCGCCGTGCTGAGAGCCCCCCCGTGTGACCACCCATCTTTGTGTGAGGCGCTCAGCCGCGGCCGGCGCGCCCCAAACTCCCCCCCGTTTTGCCTGCGCTTTCCGCACTGTGATCCCCACCCCCCTGCCACGCTGTCTTCAATCGCCCCCTCAACACCATGCCCCTTTTTCCCCCTCCCGTCGCGATCCTGTGATTCACCGACTCCCGGCCTGCGACTGTGACGCAGCGCAGCGACGCCAGCCACCCGCGCAACCCCGCGGCCGCAACCCCGCCC
Source organism: Raphidocelis subcapitata (assembly GCA_003203535.1). Lineage (NCBI taxonomy): Eukaryota > Viridiplantae > Chlorophyta > Chlorophyceae > Sphaeropleales > Selenastraceae > Raphidocelis > Raphidocelis subcapitata. The sequence goes on from BDRX01000030.1 coordinate 68,992, forward strand.
CCCAAGGGCCCTCGCCCCCCGCCCCGATCGATCCGACCCGGCGCGGCTGGGGCCGCTGAACACACGCATAGCCCGTGCGGCGGCCGCATGCGAAAGCGCACCGGAGCGCCCCGCACGCACGCACACAAACCCCTAGTAAAGCACAAAGGACGGCTGCCGAGTTGGATGGGTTGGCCCGAGTCAACCGGTCGGGGGCGGTGGATTACACACGCTCAAAGCAGAGCAATTGCCTTTTGTGCGCCGCCGTGTGAAAGGTGAAGGGGTCGCGGCGGGCAGAGCCCCCCGCTAGCTGCTGCTGCTGCTGCTGCTGGCGCGCCGCGGCCGGCGCGCTGTCTGCCGCGCCGCGCCGGGTGCGCGCCGAAGGGTCGGGGATCAGCGACCGGTCCGGCCCGAACAGCGCAAGGGGCGCGCGTTTGGCGGCGCGCGCCGTGGCGCCGGGGCGCGGCTTCACCCGCCGACGATGATCTGGTTGATGGGCTGTGGATGGGGGCGGGCGGGGAGGGGCGGGGAGGGGCGGGGAGGTGGTGATCAGGACAGAGCCGACGCCGCGTTGAAGGGCGGGCGCGCGTGCGGTGCGGCGCCGCCCCCTGATCGCAGCCTGCCGCAGCCGCGCCCGGCCCGCTGGCTGCGGCAGCGCTGCCAACGAAAGCGCTGCGGCGCTGGCCCGAACCGCCGCCGGTTTCGCGCCCGCTCACGATGAAGACGAGCTTGATGAAGAAGCCGATGAACCCCGCGGCGATGAAGCCCATCGCGGTGATGCCAGACACCTTCTTGAACTCTGCGTCCGGAAGGGGAGGGGGCCGGGGGCGAGCGGCGGTCGGCTCCCCCGAGCGGCGCAGCGGGAGCGGCAGCGGCGCGTGCCACGGGCCGGGCCCCCACGGCGGGGCTGGGGCGGCACAACAGCCTCGACGGGCCCGCGGGAGCTGTCACGGCGGAGGTCTCCACCCGTTGGGCACGCCTCAGCGTGAGGGGACGCCCCGAGGGGGGGTTGGCAGGTGCAACAGATCGCGCAGCATTCGTCCCCGAGCTGGCACGCCCCCCGCCGCGGGCGAGCACGCCCCTCACGCCCGTAGCGACCGATCGGACCGCTCACCCTTGCGGTCGGGCTTGCTGCAGCGCTTCACCAGGCGATAGCTGCCCTTGGCGAAGTCCTTCGCCGCCTTCAGGGCCCCCTCCGGCGCCTCCATACTGCCGAGACTGTTGCTGCGGACGGTTCTGAAAGGACCCCGGTGGCGCGGGGCCGGGCGGAAGACGGGTCCGGGGCTGGCTGGAGTCGGTTGGCGACAGGGGCGAGCCTCTAGCTCACGGACGGCGTGAACGAAATCCGGGCTGCTACATTGAAACGCCTGATCGCGGGGCCAGCATGAAGGGGGCCCGCCTGGCCCCGGCCCGCCGGTCAGCATGCCGCGGAAGCTGGGCCTCCTCGCAGAGAGCCCCCCCGCGCCCCGGGGAGGAGCCCATTGGCGTGGCTTCCAACCCAGTGCCCCCTTCAGCCGCTGCTGGCGGCGATCAGGGCCGCATGCTGCGGCGGCGCTCCCACTCGCATTTGACCGAGCCGCGGTCTGCCGCTGCCCCGGGCGGCGCTGTGCCTCCACATGCAGTTGTTTACACTTGAGCGGCAGCGCAAGAACACGCAGGCATGCGAGTCAGGTATGAGCCGTGGAGCGCAAGAGGGCATGGCATGCACGCGTCGAGTCCAGTCCAGCCCAGGGCGGTCGCGGGAGCAGAGGCAGAAGCCGTAGGGGGGGCCCCGCAAGACAGCCTGCGAGTGGCGCCGCCCGCGCCCGGCAGGCGCGCCGCGGCGCGGGCCCCCGCGGAGCCAAGCCGCGCGTCACTCGTCCTCGTCGGCGCCCGCCAGCGAGAACACCATGTGCGGCGTGGCCACCACCAGCGCGTCGCGCACCGCGCCGCCGCGGGGCGCGTGGGGCGTGAACTTCTCGTGCACAAAGTTGGCGTCCACCACCTTTGGGGGTGGGGGGGTGGGGGGGCGGTTGGCAGTCCGGGGGGGGGCGGTTGGCGGTGTGGGGCAGGGCGGGAGCAGAGCGGTTGGCCGGAGCGGGGAGGGGGTGCTCGGTGGGCAGGCCCCGCCACGCCAGGGCCCCAGCCTGCACCCGCGCCTCCCAAGCGGCTGCATGCAACTCCCCCATACCCCCCCACCTCCTCCTCCTTCTTAGTCATGTGGTAGTCGAAGCTGGTGGGCAGGCCGCCAAAGCTCGTGGAGGTCGCCACGGCGCGCTTCACCCTTTTTTTGGGGGGGGGGGGGGTGTGCGGAGGCGGGGTGGGTGCGGCAAGTTGAGGGGAGGTAAGGGGTGCATGCTGCACAGGCGCGGCGCGGTGGGTGGGGCAAGTGGAGTGGGCGCGGGGGCGCGGGGCGGTGCTGAGGGTGCCCTAGAGGGGGGGGGGCGTGCCCGGTGCCCGCTCGGCGCTCCGGAGCTCGTTTCTCCGGCCCGCCCGCGGGCCGACGCCGTCCCAGGCCGCGCGCAGCCGCGGCCGAGTGGGCGCACGGAAGAGTCTGCGCGGCGCCGCCCCGCTGCTGGTGCCCAGGCTTCGACCGGAGCCGGCCCCCCCACCTCTTGAAGTTCCACACCACGCTGTAGTGCCCGCAGCTGGCCACAATCCAGCGCTCCTGGCGGCCCTCCTCGGTGATCTGGGGGTGGGGTCGGGGTCGGGGGTTGGGGGGTGGGGGGGCGCGTGCGCGGGGGGCTTGTTTGGGGGGATGACGGCAGAGCGAGGGGCGTGCCCCGCACGCGCCCTTCATGCCGGCCCCTTTTGCCAAAGCCCCCGAGCCCCCAAACACAACCACCGGAGCGGCAACAGCGCACAACCGGCCGCGCGCGCGCACCCATGTGAACTTGGCGTGCCGCAGGGGCTTCCCCCCCGCCAGCACCACGTCCTCCGGCTTGAGGCGCAGCAGGCGGGGGGTGGCCAGGCGGCCGCCGGCGCGGTCGGTGAAGCCGTTGAGCTCCCTTTGGGGGGGGCGAGGGCGTGTGTGGGTGTTTGTTTGGGGGTGTGCACCGATTGTGCGCCGCGAGACTGTCTCTGGCTGCGAACAGTGGAAGCAGAGGCAGGTTCATGTTGGCGCGGCGGGCATCTATCCAGCAGGGACCCCACAGCACTGCGCCCCAACCCAAACCCCGCAACGCCCCTCCCAAGCGCCGCCCCCAAGCAACATTCCCGCCCCTTCACGCCACCACCAACCCCCCCCCACCTCCCCGAGTCCCCGTCCGTGAAGGTGGTCTTTACCACCATGAGGTAGTCATCGGTGGTGGCCAGGATGTAGGCGCCGTCGTAGGTCACGTCCACGGCGGTGACGGGCTTGCCCAGGCCGGGGATCTGGGTCTTGGCCTGGGGGGGTGGGCAGGGTTTTACGGCTTGGGGTTTGGTGCGGCGGGGCAGGGCGGCGCGCGGGGGCTGCGCGACGGCGCTGCCTGATTGCGCGTGCGGGGAGTGGTGCCGCCTTGCACCAAAGCCCGACGCCCCCCATTTCAAAACCACAACTCAATTGGCGGCCCCCCATCCCCATCCCCCCACCTGCGTGAGGGTCTTGTTGTTGTACAGCCGCAGCCGGCCGTCCTTAGAGCCCACCACCACAAAGCCCCGTCCAGCCCCAGGAAAGTGGTGCCGTCCTCCAGCTGCGCCGCCTTGCTGTCGTTGGCGATGTCGGCCTGCGGCACGTCCACGCCGTCCTTGCTGAACGCCCACTCGGAGACGACCTGGAGGGGGGGGGGTGAGTCAGCAGTTGCGGCGGTTGAGTCAGCGGCTGCGTCGCCCGGCGGTTTCATTGGCGATTTCGGCAGCGGCTGCGGCGGCGCATGCGTTGATGGCGTTGTCGATGCGCCGGCAGTTTCGTCGGGCGGTTTCGAGGGGGCTTCTGCACTCGGAACAGAACCAATCACCCCCCCCCCCACCTTTTGGTACTCGATGTCTGCGTGGAACAGCTTGTCCGCCATCGCTGGGCTGATCATGTTCATGCGCGTCTCACCCTGGGCGAGGATGACCTGGGGGGGGGGGGGGGGGGGGGGGGGGGGGGGGGGGGGGGTGGGGGGGGGGGGGGGGGGGAGGAAGGTTTTGGGCTTGGGAACCGGCGCAAACGGGGGAGCGGGACGTTTGGGGTTTTGGGCAAAGATCAAGCCATCAAACCCCGTCGTCTGCCGCCGCGGGTGCTGTCGGCGCCGCTGCCTGCTTCGGCGGGGCTGCACCCACGCCTAGGGTTTAGGGTTTAGGGGGGCTGCCCCGAGCGAGCCCGGGAAGGGCGGGGAGCGGTTGGGCGCCGACCGCTCCCCGGTTGCGCGCCAGCCAAAAGCGCCCCGCACCTTGCCCGGCGTGATGAGCGTGGGCGTGCTCGCGCCCATCCCCCCGCCGCGCGCGCCCCGCGTGCGCCCGCCCCCTCCCGGCGTGGTCAGCGCCTCCACGTTGAACGTGAGCCCCGTGTCCTCCACGCCGCCCTCCACGTTGCGCATCACGTCAAACTGGCTGCCGCGCTGGAGGTAGGTGTTGGCGTTGGCGCCGATGACCATGGCCTGGGGGGGTTGGGGTGTTTGGGGGTGTTTGGGGGGGGGAGGGAGGAGGGGAGTGAGACGTGGGGGGAGGGGGCGTGGAGCGCTGAGCCGTGCGTTGGGATCGAAAAGCCGGCGGCTGGCCAGGACCCAAAGGCAGGGCCGGATCGGCCAGGGCCGCAGCCCCGCGCGCACCCCCCTCCCAGCCCCCCCCAGCTAAGAGCCGCCAGGCTGCCCTCCCCCCCCTCACGTTGATGGGCGTCCCCGCCTTAGACGCGGCCTCCTTCTCCCGCATCTCTGACGGGTCCGGCCCCTCCTCCTCGGGCGCGCCGTCCTCCTCCATGGGGGCGATGTCGCCGCCTGGGGGGGGCGTTGTTGGGTGTTTGGGGGTGGTGTTGCAGCGGCGGTTCGCGATCGGTTCAACACGTGGGGGTGAGGCGCCGGCCAAAGCGGCGAGTCGGCCCCCCCCCCTAGCCCCACCTGCCCAAAGCCATGCCACCAGGCCAGCCGATCCCGAGCCAACCCTCGGCGATACCCCCCCCCCCCCGAAACAAATGCCCCCCTCACCTCCCCCCTTGAAGAACATGTCCCTGAACTCCCCCAGCACCTTGTCGCGCCCGCTCTCGTCGTCCTCAAAGCCGTAGGTGTTGGCAAACACGTGGGACTGGGGGGGAGGAGGGTGTTGGCAAACACGTGGGCAAAGTGTTGTGCAGGTCCGGGTGGGAGGGGGGGGTCAGCTGCTGCTGCGCGCGCTGCGGCCAAACCACCAAACCACCGAGTGGCCAAATCACCAAATTGCCCGTCCCACCCCCCAACCCCCCAACACACACAAAATACCCCCCCCCCCAAAAAAAAAACCAGACCACCCACGTCCAGCTTCTCCATAAAGTCGCTGAACCCCTCCTCCCCCGGGAACCGCAGCGCAAACAGCCGCCCCCCCGCGGCAAAGGTGACGCGCTTGGCGCCGCGGTCCGCGACGTACTGCAGCGACTCGTCCGCGCGCGCGTCGATGTCGGCGGCGTCGATCTGGGGGGAGGGAGGGGCGGGCAAGTGCGGGGGGGCAGGGGGGGTGGGGGAGGGATTGGGGGAGGGCGGTCGGGGCTTTGCGGGGGCCTCTGCGCGCACCTCGGGCGCGCGCCAGACGCTGGCGGGTCGCGGCGGTTTGCCCGCACGAAAAGCGAACATGCGCCCCACCCCAAAACACAAACGCGCGCGCGCGCAGCCGCACCTCGAGCATCCACTCCGGCTTGGCGCGCGCCGAGGTGCTGTCGCCGTTTGCGTCGTAAAAGCGCGGCGCGGCGTGCGACGTCAGCAGGCTCCAGCTGGCGGCGCCGGAGGCCGCCTTCACGAATTCGAAAAGCTTCACGCCGGGGGGGCCCTGCGGGAGCGTGTTAAAAAAGGGTGAAAGGGGCGCGTTCCGCGCGTTGCGGCGGCCGCTGCGGGGGCTGGGGAACGCCCGCTCTCTCTTGCATGCGCTGCGCCGCCGTCCCTGGTGCTGCCGCTGCCGCTGCCGCTGCCGCTGGCTTGCATGCTGCGGGTTGCGCACGGGGCCAGGCCGATGGTGCACCGCAAGGCCGCGCCGCACGGAACGGCGCATGCGCGCGCGCATGCGCTCGGAGAGCGCGGGCGCATGGAAGGGCGCGGCCCGGCCGCCCGCCGCGGAAGCGAGGCGCCATGCGCGCGCGCATGCGCGGCCCCACCGCCCGCATGCGGCGCCCTCCAAGCCCCCTGCCCCACCTCCCCCTCGCGTGCGCACCTCTGCCGGCGCGGCGGTCTGCTGCCCGACCTCATCCACCGCCTCCTGGAACTCGGCGCTGGTGGTGTTGCCCATGGCAGGCGGCTCGCGCCCCGCGGCGGCGGCGGCGGGCTGCACGCGCGGCGCGGCGCGTCAGCTGTTGGCGCGCGGTTCGACGGGCGCGCGCGGCCGCGGCGGACGGGGCTGGGCGCCTGGATCGGGCGCCGGGTGCCCCAGCGGCAGCCTCGCTTCGCGGCTGGCGCCCCTGCTTTGCTGTCCCGGTCGGGGAGGACAAATCCGCTGGCCTGTCGATCTGGCGCCGGCTGGTGGCTGGGAGTGGTATACAAAAATGCGGCGTTGCGTACAAGGAGGGGCAGGACAAGCAGGGCCGGCCAAAACACCCTGGGTGCCGGTGGGCAGCTGCCTCGTTCTAATTGATAGACTCCCTCGAGGGAGAGACCCGCTGCCCGCTGACCTCTTCCAATTGAAATACGGCCGCAACCCGAGCGCAACACGCCCGCCAAACCAGCCACAGAGCGAAGAACGAAGCGCGCGCGCCCGCTTCGAGGCGGGATCCGGCACCGCCATGGGCCTCGCCGCCCTAGGCGCGGCATACGCCTTTCTATCGCTCTATCCCGCCCTCCTGACGCGCGTGCGGACGCCTGGAGTCCCGCGTCTGCTCGCCATTGTCCCGGGCGTGGCCGTATGTCTGTGGACGCCCGCCCTGGTGGCGTGGGTGCGCATCGGGGGGAGGCCGCCGACCGATCCGACCGGCCCGGCGTGCGGCCGCGCGGCCGTGGGAAGGCCACCCTGTTTTGTGCCTCACTCCACACCCCGCGCGCCCTCCGCAGGGCATCCCGCGCGTCGTGGTGGGCTGCATCACCATGTGGCTGAGCGTGTTCAAGGTAAGGGGCGGGGCGGACGCCAGGGGGCGGGGGACACGCAGCGCGCGCGGCGCGAGCAAAGCAGCGGCAGCGCCCCGAGCGGGGGGCGAGCCGGGTGCCGCACGCGCCGGGCCCCCGCCGCTCGCCGCGCGTCGGTGCGACTGTGCAGCGGCAGCGCAGCGCAAGCCCGCACCCAGCGCTGCGGCGGCGGCGCGGCGCGAGCTCCTGCGGCCTGGCACCCGCGGCAGTTTGCGCGCGCGCGCGCCTCGGCCTCGGCGGCGGCCGCAGTCGAGTGCCAGCCACCCGCGCACGCACGCGCGGCACGGCGCGGCGCGGCCCGGCCCAAACCACGGACGCCCCCGCCCGCCGCCCTCCCCCCTCAGCTGATCTCGTGGGCGGCCGGCCGGGGGCCGCTGTCGCGGGATGACCTGTCGCTGCTGCAGCGCACGCTGCTGTTCCTGCTGCCCATCCACCCGCGCACGCCGAGATGGGGTGCGCGCCGCGCCGTGCCGCGTGCTTGGACCGGGCCGCGCGCTTGGGGCCGTGCTGCTGCTGCGTATGCCGCGCATGCGCACGCGTGCAACGCCTAGGAACGCTTTGCCCCGGTTGCAGGATAGCGTAGCCGCCGCGCTGTGGCCCTCTCCCTGCGATCCCTGCCTCTGCCGCCGCCCACATCCCGATCCCCCACGGCCCCCCAGGCAAGCCCCCCAGCGCGTCGTGGATCGTGCTGGTGCTGGCCGGCAAGGTGGCGCTGCAGGCGGCGGTGGCGCTGGTGCTGGCCAACGTCACGCTGCACCCCTTCCTGGTGCACAGCCTCTGGGGTGAGCGGCGCGCGGTGTTGGAGGGGGGGGAAGCTCTGCCGGGGAGCAGGGGGTGGGCGACGCGCGGCGCGCTCTGTCGAAGGGGAGCACGGGGGAGAGGGGGGGGGGCCGGAGGGGCGCGTGGAGCCCTGCCGCAGAGGGGCTCAGGCCCGGTTGGGGTGCGCCACCCGCCCGCCCTGCCCGCACCCGACCCGGTTTGCTGAAAACGACGCCGCCGCCCAACACCCCCCCTTCCTCGCCCCGCGCAGCCGTGTGCATCTGGAACATGGTCGCGATGGGCGTGGACGCCACCGCGCCGTTTGTGCAGGCGGCCATGGGCATCCCCCTCAACCCCTCCATGAACCAGCCCTACCTGTCCATCACCATCCAGGAGTTCTGGTCGCAGAGGTGGGGGGGGGGTCCCTCGGTTTCTAACTTTGGGGGTGGAAGCCGCAAGGTGCATCAGGTATCCTGCTTGGCCCCCCCTTGGCCTCCCCACCCACCCAACCCCGTTGCGCAACCAACCAACTTGTGCACCCGCCCACCCCGCCCGCCCGGCCCCGCCCGCCAGGTACAACCTGGTGACCACCACCTGCCTGCGCCAAACGGTGTACGAGCCCATCATCGACGGCGCATTTGTGCGCCCCGCAGCCGCCTCGCCCGCGCCGCCCTCCACGCCCCTGAGCGCGGCCGGCGAGCCGGGCGCCGCCGCGGCGGGGCTCGGCAGCAGCAGCAGCAGCGCGGCGACCAGCGGCAGCGACAGCGAGAGCTGCAGCGCCACGACCGACAGCGGCAGCGGCAGCGGCAGCGGCGGCGCGCCGGCGGCGGCGGCGGCGGCGGGCGAGGATGCGCCGGCGCCGGGGCTGCGGCGGCGGCGGGGCGCGCGCGGCGGGGCGGACGACCTGCGGCGGCGAGACCAAAACGGCGGCGGCGCGGCGGACGACGCCGCCGACGACGACGTCGCCGCGGAGAAGCGCGCCGCGCAGGCGCTGGCGGCGGCGCGCGACGGCGCCGCCTCGGACGACTGCCTGCTCCTCGCGCCCGAGGCGGGCGGCAAGGCGCCGGTCGCGGAGTGGCGCAAGAGCCTGGCGACGGCGATGGTGTTTGTGGCGAGCGGCGTAATGCACGAGATGCTGATCTGGTGGGAAGGGAGGGTGGGGGCGGAGCGGGGAAGGGGCCGGGGGAGGGTGAAGGGGCCGACTGACCTTTGAGGGCAGGCCGCGCTGGGGGGCCCGGCAGCTGCTCGCTTGCGCTCGGGCGCGGCGCCCGCGTCCCCTGCGCCTGCGCGGCAGGGCTGCGCCGCCGGCGCGCGACGCCAACCTGCCTATCACCCATCAACGGCCCTTCCCGCGCCGCGCCCCTTGAACCCCCCTGCCCCGCAGGTACATGTGCAACGCCCCCGCCTACACCCAGCGCGGCACGTACGTGTTTGGTCCAGTGCTCATCTTCTTCGCGCTGCAGGTGCGCGCTCATCGGGGACATGGGGAGTGGGGGCCGGTGGGAGTGGGGGCTTGCTTGGCCGGGTGTCTTGGCCCCTTTTTGAGGAGGCCTGATTCTTGGAGGCTCCCCAGCGGCCCCGGCGCCCGGCGGCGGCGCGCACCGCCGGCGGCGCCACACTCTGCAAATGCAGCCGCAGCTGCACCGCACCGCCCCCCCAAACAGGGAAGCTGAAAGGGCACCAAACAAACCCAAAAAACCCCGCCCCCGCGCAGGCCCCCGCCATGCAGGCTGAGAAGTGGGTGCTCAACGGCCTCACCGCCCTCCGCCGCCGCCTCTCCCGCGGCGCCAAGCCCTCGCCCAAGCCCGCCGCCCCCCGCGGCCCGCTCGCGGCGGCGGCGGGCGCCGCGCTGCGCGTCGCGTTCTACGCGGCGCGCGTCGTGGCGGTGTATGCGTGGCTCTGGGGGCTCGCCGACTTCACCTTTTGGCGCAGCACGCAGTCGTGCCGCCTCGAGGAGCAGGCCATCCCCGAGATCCTCTCGGCCATCGCCGCGGCGCGCGGCGCGGCGGCGCGGCTGGCGGAGGCGGCGCAGCTCGCGTGGCAGCCGTGAGGGCCCCGCCTCGCAGGGGCGTGCCGCGCCGCCAGCCGACAGCGGGCGAGGGCCCCCCGCGCCCAGCCAGCACCCTCTGGGACGCCCCGGCGGGGCGCTGCGGACGGCGCGGCTGCCGCCGCCGGCGCGAGTGACAGGAGTGGAGCGAAATCAGCGACGCAGCGGCTTAGAGTTTGCAGCAACGGGGCCAACTGGAGAATCAACAGCACTCGTCACGGGCAGGCATCGTGCACACACGCGCCAGAACAATCGGACCCAACCCCCAAAACGGCCGCCCCGCGGCCGCGCGCCGGCCTGCCCGAGGCGGCGGCGCCGGCGCGGCGGACGGCGTTTGCGGCCCGCGCAGTTTGAAGCAGCGCCAAACCCCCCGCCGCCCCACTCCCTCCAGAACATTTGGCTCCGTTTGGTTCTGGCCGCGCCGGTCCCAGCCGTGCGGCGGCGGCGCAGCTGAACCAGCGCTGCGCGGGCTCAGCAGCAAGGCGGGCCGAACCCAGCCCAGACCCTTTGCCGGCGGCAGCGCCGCCCACACCGCAACACGCGTGCACATCGCAACACCAAACCGGCCCCGCGCGGCGATCGCACCGCTCTGTGCGCGCTCGTCGGCTAATTGGGCGGCCCCTCGTGGCCCCCTGGACAGGACTGTGTTTGTCTGCGCCCCCGCCTCCGGCCGCCGGCCCCCCTCGTGCTCCCAAACGATGCGCCGCCCCCCGCTGTGCGGCCCGACCGCCAGCGCCCAACGCCGCCGGCGCGCTTTGCGGCGGCGCGGCGCGCGAAGCACTGCCCCCATCCGTTGGCGCGCAGGCGCTGGGGGGACCCGCCGGCCCCGGCCCTGCGGCCGCCCGCCCCGCGCCGCGCGCCGCCGCGAATAGTGTTTTCCGAGTATGTTGGCGCTCCCCGGCGCCTCCCCTGCGCGCGGCGCGGCCCTTCCTCTGCATTGCCCCCTCTCCCTCAACCTCTGTCCGCCTTAGGCCTTCTTCTTCACCCCCCCCCCCCCCCGCGGTTGCACATCCCTGCCATTCGAACGCCCTCGGCGCGCCCGTTGCCCCATAGCCGTCGACGCACTGGTTGCCCCGTTGCCGCTCGGCGCCGCTCTGCTTCGGGAATCGGGGCCCCCCCTGATGTGTCCGCTGCCCCCCCCTGTGACAGATCGAGGCGCTCTGTATACCACCTAATTCGCACCGCACGTGCAGCCAGGGCCCGCTCTCCCCCGACCGCGCGGCACGCTGCACGAGCGCAGCCCGCGGCCGGACGGCGGGCGGCGGTCGGCCCGGAGCACCGGCGGCGCGCCGTTGGTCGCGCGAGCCCCGCCTACGCGGCGCCTCTTCTTTTATTTCCTGCGTTCCAACGAGCTGCCGACGTCTCACCCTCCACCCCAGCCCTGCACACTACGGACCCGCAGCCCGCACAGTTTGACGCCAGCCCTGTTCGACACGGCGCTTCAAGGCGCGCCCCTGAAAATTCCTGGCGCGCCCGTCCCCCGTGTTTTGGTTCCTGGAGCGCCAACGTGCTCCACCAGAGTGCTGCGATTTCAGCCGCCGCGCCAGGAATTTAGCCAGCCGGGCGGGCCACCGGCCAGCCCGTGCGCACGCCTTTCGGGTTCAAAACGTTGAAATCAGTAAATGAGCATGCATCTACGAAAGGCACGGCCGCATCATCAGAGCAGCGCTGCCGCAGTCCTCAGTTCAAGCCGCAGGCAGGCGCAGGGCAGCGGCACCTGGCGGCGGCTGCCGACCCCTCCCCTCCAAAAGGCACAGCGCCTTCGAGCCCATCATAAAATCGAGGTCGCCTCCGCACTGAATATAAAAGCGATCGGCCAACGGCCTCAGTCCGGCGCGCCAGCGCGATCCAGATCAATTCAGGTAGCTGCATACGTAGTCCTGCGGCTCGCGCTTCCCCAAAGACACGCGCAGCCAGCATTCGGAGCGATCCGTCGGCGTTGCAGCTGCACACCTCTCGCGGCGCCGCGCCGCGCCGCGCCGCGCGCCGCCCAGCCCGCCGCGCCGCGCATCCGCGCCGCCGCCGCGCCATGGCGGCCCCCCGGCTGGGCAGCCGCCTGACCGGCTACCTCTACCACGAGCTCATGTTCTGGCACAACGCGGGCCACTTTGGCAGCGTGAAGCGGCGGATCCAGCCGGCGCGGCACGTGGAGCACGCGGAGACCAAGCGGCGCCTGCACAACCTCGTCGCGGTCAGCGGCCTCATGGAGCAGCTGCGCCCCCTCGCGCCCCGCGCCGCGACGGTCGCGGAGCTGTCGCGGTGCGCGCGCTCGCGCGGGCGGCGGCGGGGAAGCGGCGCGCGGCGGCGGGAGCTTTGCCGCCGGACTGGGCGCGCCGCTGGTTGCCCCCGCGCGCGCGCGCGCTCGGCTCCGGACTGCTGCCCGCCGCGCGCGCCGCCGCGCGCATGCGCACGCAAACCCGTCACCCTACCAACCCCGCCCGCCGCAGCGTGCACGACCGGTCCTACGTCGAGGCCGTCGCCTCCCTGTCCGACGACCACACAAAGGGCATCCACCGGGTGGGGGACGAGAGCGGCTTCGCGCCGGGAGGCTTTGAGATCGCCGCGCTCTCGGCGGGCGGCGCGGTGGTTGCGACGGAGGAGGTGCTCAGAGGTGCGGCGGCTGGGGGGCGGCGGCTGGGGGCGCGCCGCGCCTGCTGCGCCTTGCACCCCGCCGTGCGATGCTCGCCGTTGGATCGCTGCCGCTGCTGGTTGTTGCTCAAGGGCTCGCTGAGTGGGAGTGATTAGGGCGCTGCCGGTTGCAAAAGTCGGCTGCTGGCAGCCAGCAGCGCAGGAAAGACAAAGTATGTCCTTCCTGTGCGGAAAACGTGTTTAGCAGCAGCAGCCCGCGTGTTTTGCACGCGTGCGTGCGCCAACGCCGCCCCTGCTCCCCCTCTCCCCTCTACTACTCTACCCAGGCTCTGTCACCAACGCCTACGCCCTCTGCCGCCCACCGGGCCACCACGCGGAGCGGTCGACGGGGCTGGGGTGAGGCTCAGCAGCGGGCGCATTGAGAGGGGGGGGTTCTTTTGGTCGGCGATTCAAGCGAGCCTTGGCTCTCTTCAGCCCGAACCACCAATCAACCAGCCCCCCAACCAACAAACCAATCAACCAACCGCCCAACCAACAAACCAAACAACCCAACCACCCAACCACCCCACCCCCCCAGCTACTGCATATTCAACAACGTGGCTGTGGCGGCAGCGCACGCCCTGGACAGCCACGGCCTGGAGCGGGTGGCGGTGGTGGACTTTGACGTGAGGGGGAATGGGGGAGGCGCTTTTGAAACCGCCCCAGGGGGGTTTTGGTGGTGGACTTTGACGTGGGGGGGAATGGGGGGGGGCGCTTTTGAAACCGCCCCAGGGGGGTTTTGGTGGTGGACTTTGACGTGAGGGGGAATGGGGGGGGCGCTTTTGAAACCGCCCCAGGGGGGTTTTGGTGGTGGACTTCGACGTGAGGGGGGCGGGGTTGGGTTGGGCTGGGCCAATGGCCCCCGTGCATGTATTGGCGCGCTCAAGGCGAACGCGCAGCTTTGAGGCATTGTCAAAGGCGCACCCCGCAGTCTTGAGGCATGCCCACGGCGCACCCGTGAACTGTGAGGCGCAACCGCCCCCCAAAACCGCCCCCCAAACCGGCCCCCAAAACCGCCCCCCACAACCGCCCCCGAAACCGCCCCCCACAACCGCCCCCCAAAACCGCCCCCCAAAACCGCCCCCCCAAACCCAGGTCCACCACGGCAACGGCACCCAGTCCATTTTCTACGAAGACCCCCGCGTCCTCTTCATCTCCCTGCACCAGGTGGGGGGTTAGGGGCGGTTTGCTCGCTGTCTTTCGCATTGACTTTGGTCGTTGAGCCTTGCGCAGCCAATTTTTCATCTCCCTGCACCGGGTGGGGACCCCCGTCGGCGCGGGGCGTGTTAGTTTCGCGCTCTGCATTCGGCCCGCCCCATGCTTTGCATGCTGCCGTTCGCGGTTGGTGCACCCTGCTGCAGGGGCACCGGTCCCCGATGTAAGCTCATCTGCCTGCAAAGCCCCCCGCTGTTTGAGATTGCCGCCCTCAAACCCCAAACCCCAACCCCCCACCCACCCCACCCCCCAGGATGGCAACTACCCGCTGCACTCTGGTGGGTGCCCGCGGCCCACCACTGCCGCTGCTGGCTGCCGCTGCCGCTGCTGCTGCTGCTGCTACTGTGCCTTGCCGATTGCAAACCTTGCCCTCTCGCCAGTGGACCCCGCCCGCCCCCCTTTGTCAACACGCGCCCCCCCCCCCACCAACCGCCCAAACAAAACCCCCCACCCACCCAAACCGCCCGTCCCGAAAACGCAGGCGCGACAACCGAGAACGGCGCGGGCGCGGGCGAGGGGTTCAACATCAACGTACCCCTCCCCCCCGGCTCCGGCGGCGGCGCGTACCGCGCGGCGTTTGACCGGGTCGTACTGCCGGCCCTGGACGCGTACCGCCCCCAGCTGCTGTACGTGTCTGCGGGGTACGATGCCAGCTACATGGACCCACTGGGCCACATGATGCTCTCAAGCGAAGACTACAGGTGGGATGGGCTGGTGGTTGGGGGGGTTGGGGTTTGGGGGCTTGGCGGGTTCGCGTTGGGGGCTTGGGGTTGGGGGCTTGAGGTTGGGGGCTTTGCAAAAGGGGCCTTTGCTGGGGGGCTTTTGCTGGGGGGCCTTTGCTTGGGGGCCTTTTGAGGGGGCTGTGAGCTGCAATTGACGGGGTTGGGGGCTTGGCTGGCGTAGCCGTCTGCTGCAACAGCCAAAATTCCGCCCCCAAATGCCTCCCCAAAATCTCAACAGTCGACACACCCACCCCACCTACCCAACCCCCAACCCAACGGAACCAAACCAAACCAAACCGAACCGAACCAAAGCAGACCAAACCAAACCAAACCAAACCAAACCAAACCAAACCAAACCAACCCCGACCCCAAACCAACATAAACCAACCCAAACTGACCCCCAACCCCCAAAAACCCAACCCTCCCCCTGGAAGGTACTTCATGGCCGCGCTGCGCGCCGCCGCGGAGCGCCACTGCGGCGGCGCGCTGGTGGCGCTGCACGAGGGCGGCTACTCGGACGTCTACGTCCCCTTCTGCGGGCTGGCGGCGATAGAGGCGATGGCGGGGGCGCGGTCAAAGGTAGGGGGGGCGTGCGTGCGTGCCCTGGTTCCGGACCGATGCCCCAAAATGTGCGCGCGGCTGCGTGTGTTTGGCTCGCGCCGGGGAAAAAAGTCCCGCTCCTTCCAACACTGCGCCGCCCTCCACAGACCCACCCCAACACGCACCCCACACACAACACGCCAAACACCATCCCGACACCACCCCACCACCAAACAAACCGCAAAGGTGTCCGACACCCCCCCCCCCCCCTCCCACCCACCCCCCCAAGCTAAACCCCAGAGGTGTCGGACCCCTACCTCTCCCCATAAAGACCAAAGGTGTCCAACACCCCCCCCCATCCCACCCACCCCCCCAAACTAAACCCCCAAAGGTGTCGGACCCCTACCTCTCCGACGTGGAGGGCTTTGGCTGGCAGGCCCTGCAGCCCCACCAGGCCGAGGTCATCGCGCGCTGCGAGGAGCTGGTGGCGCGGCTGGAGGCGCGCTGCGGCGGGGGGCGGCGGCGGGGCGGCGGCGGCAGCAGGAGCGGCAGCGGGAGCAGCGGCGGCAGCGGGAGCGGCGGCGGCAGCGGAAGCGGCGGGGGCGGCGGCGCGGCGGCGGCGGCGAGCTGAGGAGAGAGGGCCGTGGGGATTGGGCGGGCGCCTCCCCCTGTAATGGCCCGTGCCGTTTTCAGGATTGCCCCCCCCTCCTCCTGCGCGTCTGCTCCTCCGTCAGTCGCCGCAAGTGCCGTTTTCTCCCCACAGCGCTCAGAAAATTGTAAGCAGGGCAACCGCAAGCCAGGCCGTGGCCCAAGCTGTGGGGCCTCTGGGCGCCTGGCGGGCTCGCTGGCAGGACGCGCGGCGACGGCGCAACCTCCGCCGCCTCCCCTCCGGCCCCCAGCTCAAGCACAATCCGTTACTTGGTGCCTTTTCGTGCTAGGGAGGCTCTCCGCGGCCTGGCGGGGGCCCTGCAGGCCCGCGCGCGGGCAAGAGTGTGAGAGTGACCGCCCGCGAGTTCCCACCTTTCCTCGCTGGGCGGGGAAAGAGTGGGTGGCCGCCGTGTGTTGGTTGGGTTGAAGACGCCGCGCTTTTCTGGGGTCGCGCAGTCTGCAAGCTTCGTCTTTCCACCCGGTCAGCACCCCGGTCAGCGGCGAAATGCGTTCATGGTCGCCCCCTGCACTGCAACGACGCACGATGTACATGCCGCTGCTCGCGGCATTGCTGCTGCTCCCCGCGCTCCGCGGCTCGGCCGCCCAGCCGTGCGCGCCGCCGTACGCGGACCGCGGCGGCGCGTTTGAGCTGCGCGTGGCGGCCGGGGAGGCGCGCGACTTCCCCGGCGGGCTCACCGTCGAGGCCGGCACCGCGGCGCTGATAGAGGGAGAGGCGCGCGTCGCCGGGGGCGTCACGGTCCGGGGCACGCTCTACCTGGTGGGTTCGGTTAGGTTCAGGGGGGCCGGGAGAGGCCATGCCGCATCAACTGTGCGCAAGTCGCATGTGGGTTGCACTGCATGCATGCGCGCCCCTGGGGCCGGGCTGCCACCAAATCAGGCAGTGCTTTGTGGCGCACGCAGCGTGCTCCCCGCGCCCCCATTACCCCTCGCCCCCAGCCTCCCCGCCCGCAACCCCGCCCCGCAACCCCGGCCCCGCCACGCCCCCCCCCCCCCCCCCCCCCCCGGCACCCCAGTCGAGCGAGGCCAGCTCGAAGCTCTCAGCGGATTGGGTGTCAATCGAGGCCGGCGGCGCGCTGGTCGCCGGCTCCGAGGCCTGCCCGGTGCCGCCGGGCGTCACCGCCACGGTAGAGCTGCGCGACGCCTCGACACACCCCGCCGGCGCGGGCCGCAAGGCGCTCGCGGTGATGCGGGGCGGCGCCCTCGAGCTGCACGGCGGCAAGGGGCTGGCCCTCCCCTTCGCGCGCCTCGCCGCCGCCGCGGCCGCGGGCGACGCGTCTCTGGCGCTCGATTCCGACGCCGCCGCGGCCGGCTGGGCGGCTGGGGACGAGGTGGCGATCGCTTCGACGGACTTTGACCCCTACCAAACCGAGCGCGCCGTTTTGGTCGGCGTGGAGGGGGCGCGGCTGGCGCTGGGCGCGCCGCTGCGGTTCAAACACTTTGGGGAGGTCACCCAGGGCGTTGACCAGCGCGCAGAGGTGCGGGTGTGTGGGGCGCAGGCGCCAAAGGCGTGGGCAAGGGTCAGGGGTGGTGTCTCTTGATTTGCACTGATTCAGTGTTATGGGGACCGGTGCGAAAGGAAACGGCTTGATGCGCCACACCCTTGAAATGCGCCTGCCCAATCAAAACACCCCCCCCCACACACACACACACCTGCCAGGTCGCGCTGCTGTCCCGCTCCATCCGCATTGTGGGCGCCGCAGACACGCCCGGCATCGGCTGCCACACCATCGCATACGAAGGCTTTGCGGGTGGGCGCGCCGCGCTGGCTATTGTTGGCTCGGTTTGGTGGGGAACGGCGGGGGCGCGCCGCGGCGTGTGTCGTCTCCCTTTGAATGGCGTACGGGGTAGGCGCAGCCTCAATTCGGGGGCACCAGCCGCCAGGCGACAACACCGCGTGCGCGGGATCCAGGCAGCTTGAATCACCCACCCCTAACAAAACCGCCCCAAACCCCCCGCGGCGCCCCCCCCCCCCCCCCCGCAGCCTACCACGTGGAGGGCGTTGCCTTTTCAAACTGCGGCCAGGCGGACGCCATCGGGCGCTACCCGGTCCACTGGCACATGGCGGGAGAGGCGCGCAGGGGGGGGGCGTTGTTTGGGGGGGGGGCAGCAAAGGGGAGGGAGGCCGAGGTTGAAAGCTGCACCAACGAAACCGTCAAATGCAAA
This sequence comes from Raphidocelis subcapitata, assembly GCA_003203535.1. Taxonomy (NCBI): domain Eukaryota; kingdom Viridiplantae; phylum Chlorophyta; class Chlorophyceae; order Sphaeropleales; family Selenastraceae; genus Raphidocelis; species Raphidocelis subcapitata. Next base: position 86,889 of record BDRX01000030.1, read on the forward strand.
CGCACAAACCACCATCCCGCTTGCCGTGCAGGCTGCCCGCTGCCCGCCGCAATTCTCATCTTTCCGCCCCCATTCCCAAACCGCACAAACGCAAACCTCCCTCCCCCACCCCACCCCAATTCGCAGGTCCCCCCGGGCACCTACGCCCGCTCCAACGCGGTGTCGGACTCAAATTTTCGCGCCTACACGGTCCACGGCACCCAGGGCGTGCTGCTGGAGGGCAACGTGGCGTTCAACGTCGCGGGGCACGCCTACTTCTTCGAGGACGGTGCGCGGCAGTGGCAACTGAAGCTGTGTTGGGGCGGCTGGGGGGTTGATTGGGGTGGTTTGGGGGTTTGATTGGGTGGCTAGGGGCGGTGACGGGAGTGGTCGGTGGGCGGGTGGGTTGGGGCGGTTTCGGGGCGGCTGATGGGCGGTATTGGGCGGTTTGTGGTGGGTTTGGGAGTTCGTGTTTTGAAGGCGATTTTGCGGGCATTCCAACGCCCCACCCTCCCCGCGCCGCCTATCCCCCCCCCCAGGCTCCGAATTCGGCAACACCCTGCGCAACAACCTGGGCGTCCTGGTCACCCCCAAGACCACCGGCGCGCGCCTGGGATCCGACAGGGAGGGCGCCAATGGGGACCTGTCGGTGTTTTGGCTGACTAACCCGAACAACACCCTTGAGGGTGGGTGGACGGCGGGGTTTTGCGTTGTCACAACCTCAACAAAAAGCTGCCACTTGGGCCAGCGGCTGCTTTAATTGTTTATGGTTTGATTGTGTGCTGTAGGCCAGTCAACATAACGCATCACATGCACCGCTCCAAACCAAAAGCCAACCCACCCGCAAAATGCAAAAACGGCACCGCAGGCAACATCGCCGCCGCCAGCCCCGGCTGGGGCTTCTTCGTGCACACCCGCCTCGCTCCCCGCGGCCTCTCCAAGTCGCGCTGGCCCGGCATCAGGCCCTTCCGGACGCCCCTCGGCCGCTTTTTCGGCAACTCCGCCCACAGCGTCCGGATGTGCCTCGAAATGGAGGCCGACGGCGTGGACGGCGGCGACTCGCCGGCCGTCGACCCCAACTCCCCGCCCGCCAACTGGCAGCCGGTCAACGCGGACGGAAGCTGGGCTGAGACGAGGATCGAACGGTTCAGCTGCCACCACGCCTTTGTCGCCGGGTTCTGTGAGCGGCGGGGGCGGGGGGGGGGGACGGGGGACGGGGGCGGCTGACAGTTGTGGGAGGCTGCTGGCTGGTTGTTTCTGCGATGCTTTTGTTGGCCGCGTTGCATGGTGGATGGGTTGCTGCGGCGCGAGATTCCACACATACACGAGGACCTGCGCTCCATTTTGCCTTCAGTTCTGTCCCCGCCCACAACACTGACCCACCGCTCTAACATGAGACACGCAACACACGCGAGCGCAGGGGCGCGCATGGGCTCGATGCGGCTGGTCAGCACGGCGTGGGCAGACACCCCCGAGGCGGTGCAGTTTGCCACCACGGGCACCCACGTGACTACGCCGGGCACATCTTACCTAATCAACGCGCTGTGCGTTGCCCCGCCGGGTTTGAAAGCCCGAACAGAATGGCGGGGCCTGCCTGCCGACGTGCATGCTTGCTGATTGCCAGCGGCGACGCCGGCGGCGCCAGCCAAGGGTCAGAAACTCCCACATCGACGCGCAGCGCTTCGCCTCAACAGCTGGCCATCGCGCCCCCCCGCCAATCCCCCACCCCGACCCTCTACCCCCCAACACCACCACCACAGCTTTGTGGGTTACTCCGACAACACTGGCGACAAGGGCGGGGACGCGCGCTACCAGCGGTGGGACGCGCGCCTCGGACGCTCAGTGCCGCGCCTCGAGGACGTTTCGGGAGTGACCGCGGGGTTCAAGGCAGGGCTTTGTTTTTGCCGGCTTGCCTGCTATCTTTTCTGTTGGGTTTTTTTGTTGAAACTGGGCGCGCTAATGGATGCACGATGCCAGAGGCTGCGTGTTGCACGTCTTTCTGCCGGCCACGTTTTCATGGGTGTGGGCCAAACCTCCCCCCCACACACCCAAACAATTCGACCGCAGCTCTACGACGGCCCCGTGGTGATGCGGGGCGTCACCGCGCGCCGCTTCCCGCCGTCGACGGCGTCCATCGGGGTGGGTGCCGGGTCCGGTCAGCAGTCGAGCCTCGCCTGATGGCAGATACGCATGGAACAGGGCAGCGGCCTGGGGCCTGGGGCCCGCGAGCTCCCAATTGTCCAGTCATTAAACTGCCCACGGTCAGCTTTGGCCGATGCTAATTGTGTGGTTGCTGCTGCAGTCTCACCCAAGCTGCCACCCCCTCTCCCCCCAAACAAACAAACCCGCACCGCCCAGGTTCGTTCCTACAACTCTTTCCAAATGGCCGCGCTGAGCAGCGTCAGCGGTTTCAGGTCCGAGGGGTCAACGCTGCGCTTCGCGGTGCAGGTGCGCGGGGCGGGGGGTGGGGTGGGGTTGGGCCGTTCGGGGGTTTGGGGGGCTTTGGGGCGTTTTTGCTGGCCTCTCCTTGCTTTGCCTCCCTCACAGACAGCCCGCGGACTGTTGACCGTGCCTCTCTGCCGGCGCTCCACCTCCAACTTGTTGTGTATTGCCAAGGGCCCCTCTCCAAACCAGCGCGTTCCCACCTCGAAACACGCCCGATGATGGCACCCTTCCTAAAACAACGCCCCCCCCGCCCAGGACACGAGCGGCGACGGCGGCCGCACGGCGTCGCTGCGCGACGTCGACGGCTCCCTCTCGGGCTACCGCGGCGCCACCCTCCTGCCCAACCAGCCGGGCGCAACCCAGGGTTACTACTCGGCCCCCGGCTGCGCCGCCCACAACGCCTTTGGCCTCGCCTGCCCCCACAAATACGTCAACCTGGAGCTCGGCGCCTGGGACTGGGCCGCCGGCGGCCCTCCCGTGCGGGCGACGCTCACGCGCGCAAACCTGAGCCCTGGCGCGGCGCTGGACGGCCAGCGGCTGTCGCTGGCCGGCGGAGAGCTCATCACCAAGGCGTCGAGGCGGGGGCGCTACTGGAACGTCGCGGCGGCGGTGAAGGGGGTCTACCTCGTTTCATGGGGAGGCGGAGGTGGGTCGGTTCGGCCCGCGATTGTTTTGGCACGGGCTCGCCGCCTCGCCGTTTCATTGGCTGGCCCGGTCGCGGTCTATCTTGGGCGCGCGTTGCCAGCAGTCAGGCCCTTGCGGGGCGGATGCATTAGGACCACTATCCAGAGCGGGCGAGCGCCCAACCCAGGCCACACGGCGCCCGCCCAACGCAGCAACCGAAGCGCAAGCACGCCCGCTCAACACCCAACACCCAAACCGCCTCCCAACTGATGAACAACCAGGCGCCGGCTCCCCTGCCAAGGCGTTTGCGCAGTGCAGCAGCTGCAGCAAGGGCGACGAGCTCGAGGTCGTGTTCTGCTACCCGCCCGGCACGCCGCTCGGGGCCAAAAACGTCACGCGCGGATCGGTGGAGTTCATATCCGCAAACCAGGTGCGTGCGGGGTGGGCGTGTGTGACGCAAGCAGGGGTTGACTTTCAGGGCTGCCGTCAGTGCTTGAGCCTCAAAGGCGGGCGGTGGCCAGCAAACGGAACGGCGGCGCCCTTTTAAAGCTCGCGGCGAATCGACACTGCGAACCCAACCTCCAAACGCGCGCAGGACGCCGCATCGGCCTACGCGCCCGCTTTCGGGACGCTCATCCGCATGCGCGCCGCCTCGGCCAACGGCACGCGCTTCTACTACCACCGCACCTCCGGCCTGCTCTTCCTGCGCCTCCAGCAGGCCGACGGTTGGGGGGGCGCCGCGCCCGGCGGCTACTGCCCGCCCGCTGGCTGCTCCTGGGCGGCCGTCGACGCCGCCCCCTCCTCGGCGGCGCCCGACGCGGCGGGCTGCGAGGCGCGGGTCGCGGCGCTGGCGGGCGCGGCGCCGAAGGACGCAGCGACGGACCCATTCCTGGCTGCCAGGCTGCCGGCGCCGCTGTTCGACCTGGCGGCGGCTTGCCCTAACGTCCCCAAGCCCTTCTGCGACTGCTGGGGCTGGACCGGCTGCAGCAACAGGGCGTGCACGGCGGCGGAGAGCGAGGCGTGTGACGCCACAAACCTGGGGCCCGCGCCGCCGTCGCCCCCGCCGCCATCGCCATCGCCGCCGCCGCCGTCGCCGCCGCCGGCCTCCCCCTCCCCGCGGCCCTCCCCCTCTCCCTCCCCCTCTCCCTCCCCGCGTCCGCCGCCTTCCCCGTCGCCACCGCCCTCACCTTCCCCGAGCCCTTCCCCCTCGCCCTCGCCGTCCCCGCCGCCCGGCTCCGGCTGCGCCTCTGTGTCTGCCGCCGGCGCGTGCTGCGCCGACCACTGCTTCGCGCAGGTGAGGCGCGCCCCCCGCTCGGGCTCGACTCATTTGGAATGAGGCGGATACCATTGCAGGCGGGCCCACTCCACTGCCACATGTGATCCCCAGCAGCCGCCCCCCAACTGGACTACAGCAAACCCCCAAACCCAACCCCGAAACCACGCCCCCTTGCCCCCCGACCCGCAGGCCAACCCCAACTTTTCGGTGGGCGCGAGTTTCCTGGAGTTTGCCTCGACCTGCAAAAGCGGCGGCCTCGGCTGCCTCGGCTCCAACGACGGCTGCCGCTTCTGCCGCCTCGCAAAGGCCAACACGCAGCTGCACCTGCCGGTCTGCGCGGCCTGCGTCTGCTCGCGGTACGGGCTGCCGGCAGACCAATGCGACCCGGCGGGCGCGGCCGCGTGAGCGGCGACGGAGCTGACGAGCCGTCGGTGTCATCAACGGAACTGCATTCGAGGCGTTCGGCGCCCGAGCAACCAGGGCGCGACGGCAGCGGGCGCCGGCGCGCGTCCTGTACTGCCATAGCCGCTGCGTGCTGCGCCCGCACGGTGCGCGCCCGCGGCGCCTACATTTGCCCCCCCCATCAAAACGGTCTGGCACAGGAACTGCGTTTTTAACACCTTGAATCCCCCTGCGGTCGCCGTTCAGCCCCCATTGCATCTCGCAAGGTTGGAAAGTCCAGTTTTAAGCGCACGGGCGGCGGGCCTCTGGACAACCCCCGCCGGCTGCCATTGTTTGCCCCGTCACTCACCACCCGGACCCCCCTCCCCGATTCCAGTCGCCGACGCCGGCGCGCGCGCGCACACAGCACTGCAGCCCAACTGCGAGGCCGACCAGCGAGCGGCCCTTTTTTGGCACCCTTTCGCCTGCCCCTTTTGAATGCCCTACCCACGCGCGCATCCCCAGACCGCTGCAGCCCCCCCCCCCGCCACCGCCCTTATTCACCCCACCCTGGCCGGCAGATTGGCGGTCAACCCCGCGCTGAGTAGCGGTTTGCAGTTGGCAAACCGGAAAGGTGGGAAGGTTTCGATTTCATACGCCGCCCCGCATCTGTAACCCAGTTCTACTAAACTGTGACCCTTCAACTGCCCGTGGATGATGGGGCACCCCTTTCCAGACGCTATGTCATTCATCAAAGCGTGCTTTTACACATGGGGCTGGCGCAGAAGCTGCTCTAAAGGTCTCTCTCGCGTTCTTTCGCTGCGCGGGGCGAGCGGCCCTGCCTGCCACAGGGCGGCGGGCGGGCGGGCCGCCGGCCGGCCGGCGCTCCGTTGACGCTCAGCCGACGCCGGCTCCCAGACCGCGCCACGCCGCGCCGCGGCGCGGGCCGCGCCCTCGAAAACGATTGGGAGGGGGCGGCAAGCTCAAGCGATTGGGGACGGCCGCGAAAAGTGGCATGGGGCCGGCTGGCGGGGGGGCGGGGGGGGGGGGTGCTGCGTGCTCTATGGGGGAGGTCCGAGGGAGGGCTGACTCTAAAGGGGGCTAAAGAGGGCGAAAAAAAGCAACGGGCACAAAACGGCAGCGGCGGCGTGCGTGCAGCAGAGAGGCGCGGACGCGGCGCGGGGCGCGGGTGGGTGGGTTTTGGGGTTGCGTGCGTAAATGGGGAGCGAAGGCGATGCACTTTGGCGCGGCGCGCCCCCGGCAGCTGCGCCCCGGCGGGGAGCCGAGTTTTGCGGCCGCGAATGCGGGTGCACGCATGGTAGGGGGGCCCAAACGCGCCTGTGACTGCCGCTGCTGCTGCTGCTGCTACTGTGGCAGGGAGGGCCAAACGTTGACGGCGAAACCTGCCGCCCCGCCCTTCCTGCTGCTGCGACATCAATCCATGAAATCCCTGGGGTTCATGCCTTTGGATCGCGCCTCCAGATCTCATGCCAGATCTCGCAGATCGCAGATCCACAGATCCACATATCCGAGGCCGCGGCGGCAGCTGCAGGCGCGCCAGCCGCCGCTCCGCAGCCGGCCGCCCCGCTGGCGGCGGCGCCAGGCCCGATCAGCGGCGCGGCGCGCCAGATCGGCGGCGCGCCCGGATCGCGCGCCCCAGATCAGCTTCAAACGTCCTTAGTCGTACACGGGCGCGTACATGTATGACATCACCTTGTCCTGCTTGTGCACCGCCACGCCGCTGAGGCGGAACTTGTGGCCTCCGGTGGAGGTTTCGGAGTCAATGGTGATGCGCACCTTGCACCTGGGTGGGGTGGGGGGGGGAGGTGAGAGGTGAAGGGTGTGTGTGGGGGGGGAGATGGGGGTTGGGGGTTGGGTGAGGGGTGTTTAAGCTTTGTCTAGGGGGGGAGTGGAACGGTTTGGGGTGTTTGGGGCGCAAGCAGCAGCCCGCGCCGCCCCGCTCAATCCCCCCCTGCGCGCGCCGCTCACTCTGGGTGCGGGCTGACGGGCATGCGCTCTGTGTGCAGCTCGCTGGTGGGGGTGACGTTTTTGGTGTCGATGAGCTTCTCGTCGCAGGTGCAGCCAGACACGCAGGACACGCGGATCTGCGGGGGGAGGGGGGGAGGTTTTTGGGGGGTTGTTTTGGTTGCTTTGGCGTGGGGGTGGGGACAGGTTGGGGGGAAGGGGGGTTTGGAAGGCATATAAGCGTCCAAACTGCGCGCCGTTTAGGGGGCGAGTCCCTTCCGGCAGCATTTGCTCCAGACCGCCGTAGCTCAACCCTGGCCAACCCCAACAGCCCCCAAAGCCACCCCCACCTTGCCCACGTCGCTGTAGGAGCGCAGGTAGCTGAGCGCCAGCATGACCTGAGCGGTGCCGTTGCGGCGGTCCTCCTCGCTAAGCACGTCGCTGTTGACGGTGGCATCCAGGTAGGCACCCACCTGTTTTTTTGGGGGGGGGGGTGGGAGGCAGTTGAGGGGCGGTTGGCGCTGAACACCACCAGAAGCTCACTAAGCTTTGCGCTTGGCGCACAGGGCAAAAAGGGGGAGTGCAGCCATACGCTCAAAACACAAGCCTGGCAGCCCCGTCGCCCAAACCACCCCCAGCCCCCACCTCTTTGGAGGCGTAGCCGTACTTGTGACACCCCGGGCACTAAAAGGGAGCGCTGCCATACCCTCAAAACAAAATCCCAGCAGCCGCGTCACCCCCCCACCTCTTTGGAGGCGTAACCGTACTTGTGGCACCCCGGGCACGCGTTGCTGCCCTCGTCCACCCACTGCCAGTGCTCGCCGCTGCTGGGGACCACAGCCGTCTCGAGGCGCGCGCCCTGGGGGTTTGGGGGGGGGGGTTCAAGGCGTTTCGGGAGGTTCCAGGGGGGTTTTGAGGGGTTCCAGGGTGAGTTGACCGCCGCCAGAGCCGGGCGCCCCCTAGGGGTTTAGGGTTTAGGGTTTAAACCCCTAACCCTAAGGCGCTATCATCGCCGGCGGCGCCGCCTGCGCCCCCAGGCCATGGCCAGGCCTGCAGGCCCCCCGAAAACGGAGCACACATAGCACCCCCCTCCCCACCTCTGCGCAGAGGGAGGGCCAGTCTTCCATAACGCCCCAAACCCCCAAAAATGGAGCACCGACCAACCACCCTTTCCCCACCTCTGCGCAGAATGAGGGCCAGTCTTCCATTGCCGAATCGGGGTTCAGCGGCGCTATCATTGCCGGCGGCGCCGCCTGCGCGGCCTCGTCAAGGCCGGAGCCGAGGTGCTTGAGCACGCGCACCACCTGGCGGTGATGAAAAAATGGGTTTTGTTGAAAAAGCGAAGTAGGAATGGGCTGGGTTTGGGGGCGTTTGCAGGGTCGCGCGGCGCGCTGCGTGCGCCCCGTTGCTGCTGCGCGCCCGCTCGCTGCGATGCGCGCACCGCTGTGGGCCACCAAAAACCCTTCAACACCCAAGTACAAAAGCCCCACCTGCCGCCGCAGCCCCCAGGCCAGGAATCCGGCGTACAGCTTGGCGCCGTCATCGCTCACTGGCGGGGGATCGTTTTTCGGGGGCGTAGGGGATTTGTCATGACAGGTCTCCTTCAGCAGTGCAGTGAAGCAGCGCTTGTATGTAACCCATGTGTCACATTGGAACACATAACGTAAAAAACCACCCCCCTTGGGAAACTGATAAAAACTGCTGCAACAAACAACCAACCCCCACCGTGCACGATGTCGACCAGTATGTTGGTGCGGTTGAGGCCGTAGGGGTTTGCGTCGTCAAACATTACGTCATACAGCGCGTCACGCACGCTCATCATCTGGGGGGGGTTGGGGTTTAGGAGGTTCGCGGGATGGGGGTTGCAGAGGGGTTGGGGAAGCTGTGCGGTCGCCGCAATAGCGCGCGGATTGGATCCTCAAAGCCTTGAAACACAATCAACCTCCCAAAGCCTCTAAACTCCCCAAAACCTCAGAAACAACCCACCGGCATGCCGTAGCGGCGCGCGATGACTGCGTGCTGGTCTTCCCCGGTGTTGTAGTAAAGCTGGGGGGGGGGAGGGGTTGTTGTTTTGGGGGTGTTGGTGTTGGCTTTTCAGCGGGTCATTAGCTTGCAATGGGAGCATTGTTGGGGCGGGTAGCATGGGTGGCCTCGCATCCCCCACCGCCCCAACCCAACCACCGAGTAACCGGGTGCCTCACCTCCCTGTCCCCCTGCTTGTCCATCCACATGAAGGTGGCGAATGACATCAGCGCGGTCTGGGGGGCCTTCTTCAGGACCTGGGGGGGGGGGGGTTGCAGGGGGGTTGAGTGAAGGTTCGGGGCCGCTGGCCCCAGCCGCGCCGAGCACACCAGCCCACAGGGAGCAACCCGCCCCCCAGCCCCAAAGGACCCCCCAAAAGGCGGCGATCCCTCCAAAAAGCCCCCCCAAAAAACCCCTCCCCCCAAAAGGGCGCTCCCCCACTCACCTTGCGCACGAGCGTCTCATAGCCTGCGTTTTGCGGCGCCGTGAAGCACTGGCACTGCCCCCCGTAGCCGTTGACAGAGTACTCCACGACCACCAAGTCAACGTCAGAGGGCATCTCCTGGGGTTGGGTTGTTCAGTTGTGTTTGTTTGTGTTTGTTGGTGGGATTCGTTTGGCGTCGACCTTTCGTGCCACCGGTTTCTTCGGGATGGTGCGCAAATGCAAAAAAGAGCTGCCAACGTAAAAGCGTCGCGTGCGGTGCGAGATGGATGGTGCCAAAAGCGGCAGCAGCCACTGCCAGAGCTGCGCCAGTGCCAAAGCGGTGCCGAAAACAACGCCAAGCCCCCCCCTCACGTCTACGAGGCACAGCGCCGCAAACGTCGCCGCCGTCGCGCGGCGCGCGAGGTTTGTAAGCTCGAACTCGACCCCGGGGAACGCCGTCCTCAGCCACTCGACAAACTGCTCCGGGTAGGAGGTCGCGCTGTCGCGGTAGCCGACGGACACGCTGCCGCCAAAAACGGCGATCTTGACCTGGGGGTTTGACCGGGGGGGGAGGGTTTACCGCGGTTGGGTTGACCGAGGGGAGTTTGGCCGGGGATTTTTTGGTTCAGCAAGGGGGTTTATTTGTGGCTCGGGCGATGGGACGGGAGCGGCGCGGCGCGGCGCGGCGCGGCGCGGCGCGGCGCGGCGCGGCTGTTGCGGTCAAAGGCGCGGCCTGAAAGGCGGCACCCCGGCGGCGAAACTGAGGGAGGGCTCGAGTGTGCTTTTGCCCGGGCCGCAGCAGCCACCGTCCCGCCCCGCAGCAACCCCCGCCCCGCAGCCCACCCCCCGCACCTTTGACCCGGGCGTGACCAGCTTGTGCGTGAGCCGCGCCCACTGGCGGGGGATGGGCTCGAACTTGTAGCCCTGAGCGAGCAGGTGGTCGCTCGCGGCGAGCTGCAGCGCCGAGACCCGCTCTATGAGCTCCCGGTGGGCGCCGTCGTGTGACAGCGGCGCCCGCCGCCGCGCGCCGGCGCCGCCAGGGTGCGCGAGCGGCGCGCGCCGCGCGCCCGCGGCGGCGAGGCGGCGGCGGGCGCGGGGGGTGGGGGGGCCCGCGGCGGCGGCGGCGGGCGCGAGGGCCAGGGCGGCGAGGGCGAGCAGCAGCAGCGCCGGCAGGAGGGCCCGCCGGCGGGCGCGCTGCTTGGGGCGCTGCTGCTGCCGCTGCTGCTGCTGCTGCCGCTGCTGCTGCTGCTGCCGCTGCGGTGCGGCCTGCTGCGGCACCGCGGCCGGCGGCGATGCTGCAGCCGCTGCCGCAGCGCAGGCGCCGGCCTGCGCGAGGCCGCGCGAACCGCGGATCATGTCCAATTCACTTCTATAGGCGGGGCCCTAACGCGCGGCTTCCCCTGAAGGGGCCGGGCGGGCTGGAGCACCGAGGTGCACGGGCCCACGCGCTCAGACTTGCTTGGCGAGCGTCGCTATCAGGAGAAGCGGGTACAATTGACCGTCTACGCCGCCAGCGATGGCGCAGAGCTCGCTGACCGCGGTCTGCAGTGCGAGCTGCAGCACCGCGCCGAGGATTCGCGCCGTGGGAGCGCTTGAACGACGGTGATAATGGTAACAGGGTGTATTCTGAATGATCCTGACCGGGGCGCGGCCGGGTTTTGGCCGGAAAGGGCTTGCCGCGGCCCGGCACACCGCCCGCTGCCGTGGTGCCGCTGCGCCTGCTGCTGCAGCCGCCCCCAGTCCAGACCCGACGGCCGCGTGCGCCCGCTGGGGCCGCCCCCCCGCCTTCCCAGAAGCCGCCGCCATTTTGTTGCGTTCAACATTTACCCTAAGCGGGCGCGGTGCAAAAGCGCCCGACTAGCAACAAACCCCGTCAACAGCCGGGGGGGAAGCAGGGACAGTTCACGGGATTGCAGGCGCTAACGGATCAAAACGGTGCCGCCCGGCGCTCTCGTCGCGCGCAGGCGGGCCCACATGCGTTCAGTCGCCGGGCCACCGCCGTGGCCCGAAGAAAGCCAAACGGTGCCAACCAGGCCCTCCCAAAAACCGGCAAGGGGTCAAGGCGTGCTCGAAACCGGCATTCGAACATGCAAGCCTTCTCAAAAGGCGCCGCGAGCGGCAAAGCGCCAAAGCCGGCGACAGGCCGCGCCGCGCCGCGCCGCGCCGCGCCCGCAAACGGTGACTAAAAAGGGTTGCCCGGGGGCGTTGCGCCGTGCGGTTTCGGGGCGAGGAACGGGGCTCTCGCGCGCGGCGGCGGCGGGGTTGGGGCGCGCGGGCCGCCGCTGCCGTGTTTTTGGCGGCTGTGCTCGGGCCGCGCACGCGGCATGCAGCGCGCGGCCAATGGGCGGTGCTGTCTTATTGTGCGGGAGTGGCATTAGTATTTTGGGGATTCAGGCACCGGGTTGAAAAGCAGGTTGGTGGAGAGTGCCTCAGCATCCAAAAAGCCCAACGCATCAGATTCCAGAGTGGCCCAAAGTCCCCCGAAGCCGCGGGGGTTTTATCATGTGTGCGGGCTGTGGCGCGCCGCGGGGCGCCGCTCCCCAGGGGGTGCGCCGCCAAGCGCCGCGGCGCGCGCCGCCGGCGCGAGTCCCCTCGTGCCGGCGGCGGGCCAGCTTGGCGGCGCGGCTTTAGGGGTGAGGGGCGGCGCCCGGGCTGCGGGGTTCGAAGCCGCCGGGCGCTGTTCGGTCCGGCGGCGGGGGGGAGAACTCCCATCGACTGAGGGCAAGTGCTCAGGCAGAGATGCGAATGCATTCGACAGAGGGTGTGGATGAGTCGGGTTGAGTGCCGCCATGACAACTGTCAGAGACGAGGGCACGCGCACGTGCAGACACACAGGAGCGCGTGGAACCCACCGCCCAACGGTGCGGGGCCGAGCCACGCGGGCGAGCAAGGCGCGCTTGCGGCCGGCGCGCGGCGCGCCCCGCGGCCGCGGCGGTTGCCCCCTTGGCGGCACGCCGGGGCCGGAGGCGCGGCCGCGGGCCCGACGCGGCCGGTCAAAAGCTGGGGGGGCACAAGCGCACGCTTGTGCACGCGCCAACACGCGAGACACGCGGCAGGGGGGGGGAGGAGGAGAGGAAGGAAGGGGAGCAAAAGGGGCCCCGGCCCGCCGCGATGGTGCGGCGGGCACGAGGGCCGCCCGCGCGCCGGCCGCAGAGCCGGGGCGCGGGCCAAAACGTTTGCGGGCGCGCGCGCGGCCGCTTTCAAGTGGGGGGCGCCAGCCGCACGGTGCGCATGGGGGGCAGCAGCTGGTCTAGGCTCTTGAAAGCCCCGCCCCCGCGCCCGCCAGGCGCCGCAGCCGCCGCAGCCGCAGCTGCGGCAGCGGCCACGGCCACGCCGCCGGCGCCGGCGCCGGGGGCGCCAAAGCCGCCGCTCCGTGGGGCGCGCGCCGCCGCCGCCGCCGCCGCGGCCGCGGCCGCCGCAACGAGCGCCGGCGGCACATCGCGGGCGCGCAGCGGGCGGGCCGGCTCGGCGGCGCGGTCGCGCGCCGGCGTGCCGCTGCCGCTGCCGCTGCCGCCGCAGCTGCTGTCGTCCAGGCCGTCCGCGCTGATGGGCCAGGCCCGGCCGTTGAGCGGCGACAGCGGGCACAGCGCCGGCGCGCGCCCCGCGAGCAGCGCGGCGTCGCTGCTGCTGCGCGCCAGCGCGCGCGGCGCGAGGCCGCCGCACGGGGCGCTCGCCCTGGACCGCCGCCGGCCCTCCTGCTGCTGACCGTCGCCGAAGCCGCCGGCGTCCGCGGCGCCGTCGCCGCTCGCCGCGCCGCAGTCGCTCGCGCCGCAGTCGCTGTCTTCAAAATCCCCCCAGTCGCTGCTGCAGCCCTCGCTGCCGCTGTCGCTGCCGCTGCCGCTCCCGTCGAGGTCGCCGCCGCAGCCGACGCCGCGCGGCCGAGCCATCGCGGGCGCGCTGCTGCGCCGCATGCCGGGCGCCGCGGCAAACCCCACAATCACGGGGTGCGGGCTGCCGGCCCCTTCCCACCGCGCGCCGGCGCCGCCGCCGGCGCCGCCGCCGAGGCGGCGATAAATTTCCGATGCAGCGCGCAGGTGCGGCCCGCGTGCCGCCGCCGGCGATGCGAGCTGCGGCGCCGCCGCGGCGGCGGGCCGCTCGGCGACGGCCGCGGCGGCGGCGGCGGGCGGGGGCGGGGGGATGGGGGTGTCTTCAAAAGAGCCCCCCTCGATGCCGGCCCAGCGGCTGAGCACCGCGCGGGGCTCGCGCCACGGGGGCAGGGGGAGGCCGCGCTGCTGGAACAGCACGCGACCCGCGGTGGCCTGCGAGGGGGGTGGCGCGGAGAGGGGGGAGTGTTTTGAGTCGGGGCGTGGAGGGTGTGCGCTAACAGCAGCAGAGCAGCAACAGGTGCAGCAGGTGCAGCTGAGCCCGGCGGCAGCCCGTCCCGGCCCTTGCATCCTGCAGGCCCGGCGCCGACAAAGCGGCCCGCCGGGCTTTGGGGCATTACCAAGGCCCTCGCAAGGCCCCCAGCACCCGAAACGCAAGGCCCAGGCGGCAGCGCCCACCATTATGGACGCCACCAGCAGCAGCGAGTCCAGCGGCCCCACCCAGTCGCGCGGCAGCGCGGCGAGGAGCGCGTCGTACCACGCCGCGGACTTGCACGTGGCGAAGGCCTCGCGGAAGTCGACGTCCACGATGAGGGGGGCGGGGGGCGCGCCTGGGGGCGGGCGGGGGCGGGGCGGCGGGGGCGCGCGTTTCAGGGGGCGCGCTTGTTCCGCCGGGGGCGCGGCGGGCGCGCGCGCGGTTGCGAGCGCCCGCGGACCGGCGCGGCGCGGCGCGAGGCAGCCAAAAGCGGAGGCGCGCGCGCGCGCGCGCGCACGCACGAGCGCGCGGGCGCGCACCGGGCGTGGCCGGAGGGGGCTCGACGAGCAGGAAGGAGTGGCGGAGGTTTTGGAGGTAGCCCTTGGCGCGTGCCGGCCCCAGGCTGCGCCGCAGCCGCACCGCGCCGACCGCGCCCCCGCACCGCGCCCGCAGCGCGCCGCCGAGCGCGCGCGCGTCGAGCGCGGCGCCCGGCGGCAGCGCGGCGCGCGCGCCGGCGACGGCGGCGGCGAGGGCGGCGGCGGCGGGGCAGGCGGCGGCGGCGGCGCGGAGGCGGTGGATCTGCGCCAGCTCAGCCTCTATGGAGGGGTCCGCCTCCGGCGACGCGGGCGCGCCCGCCGGGCCGGCCTCGGCCTCTGCCTGCTCCATGCTGAACGGCAGGGAGCGCTGCGCCGAGGGGGGGCCGCTCTTGGCGGAACCGGCCGCGCGCCGCGGCCGCGGCGCCGGCGGGGGCGGCGGCAGCGGCAGCGGCGGCGACGCACCCGCCATGCCCGCGGCCGCGTCAGCGTCAGCCGGGAGCGTCCCGGCGGGCGGGCGGGGCTCTTGGAGGTCCGCCATTCTCAATGGTGGCGTTTGGAGGTGCGCAGGCCGCCAGCTGGCATGCGGAATTCGCGCGCCAGAGATTTCTCGTAGGTAACGCAACGACGACGGGCCCGCGCCGGGGCCCGCCCGGGAGCTAGGATGAGGCCGGCAATGGTGTTGTCGTCCTCAATCGGATCATCCGTGGGGATGCATCGGGGCCCGCGGGTCGGGGCCGCGGCCCGCGGCCGTGGCTGGCCTACGGTGCAAGCGGACAACAAACGCGGCGGCCCGGGTCAAAGCCTGGAAGACAAATCGTTATCTGGACCGATTAGAAGTTAGGAGGCCCTGCGGGCCCCCCAGCTAGGTCGCGCGGCGTCGACAGCAGCTGCCCGCCGCCGGCAGCGATCCTGGCGGCCACCGGGAATCCCACCGAGAAGCCCGCCAAAATCCCCATCCTCGCCCCTCGATCGCCCCAGGGCACCCTCGATCGCCCGCGATGCTCCCGTTGGCGGCGCGCCTCCCGCCCGCCCGCAGGGGCGCAGCCGCGATGGCCGCGGCCGCCGTCACGCTCACGTGCCAGGCGGCCCCAGTGCGCAGCTACGCAGCCCAATCCGAAGGGCCGGCCCCACCGCCGCCGCAGCCGCCGCAGCCGCAGCAGCCCGATGCGATGGCCCGCCTCGAGCGCCGCGTGGCCGCGCTCGAGCGCCACCTGGCCCCCGCCGCGCGCGCGCCCGCCGGCGCGCCCGGGCCCGAGGCGCGCCGGCCGCAGGGGGGCGAGCGGCGGCCGCCGCGCGGCGGCGGCGAGGGCGGCGCGGGCGGCGACGAGGACAGCGGTGGCGACGGCGGCGGCGGCAAGGCGGGCGGCGACGAGGGAGACAGCGGCGGCGGCGGGCTCGGCGCGGCGGTGGCCGACGAGGCCGCCGAGGCGCTGCGCGAGCTCCACCCCCGCGTGGCGCAGGTGCTGTCATCCGGCTACCTGGAGAGCCAGCGGGAGTGCGTGGCGGCCGTTGGAGGGAGGGAGGGAGGGAAGGGGGCCCGCCCGCCGATTGGTCTGCTGCAGGAGGCGGGGTTTTGGCGGCAGGGTCTGCACCACTCAAGCGGCCGGCAGCCCACCCACCGCCCCTCCCGCCAACTGCAAGCGGGGCTGCCTGCGCCCACCGTACACGCCAGCCCGCCGCGCACGCGGCAAGCAACCAAACCAAAACAACCCCCAAACGCGCGAAGGCTGCGGGAGCGGCTGATGGCTCTGGAGTGGGACGGCGCCGCGCGCGCCTACGCGCGCGCAAAGGGCGTGGCGGAGTTTGAGCGCGCCGCGGAGGAGCGGGGGCTGGGCGTGCCGTTTGAGGCCGTAACCCGCCTCTACCAGGCGAGCCGGCGGCGGCGGCGGCGCCCCGGCTAGCTGCCGCCGCGCTTTGGCGCGGCCGCTAGCTGCTGCGCGTGGGATCAGGGGTAGCTTGACGAGTCCTGGGTGGAAAGGCTTTTCTTCCTTTGACCTTGGCAGGCTTTGACAAACCGAACAACCGCCCCACGTCCCCACGCACCCCTCGCTGACCAACCCCCCCAACACAGAGTAGGAACTAGCCGCCACCACCGCCCTCCAACCCCAACCCCAACCCCAACCCCAACCCAACCCCAACCCCAACCCCACCCCAACCCCAACCCCAACCCCAACCCCAACCCCAACCCCAACCCCCCACAAACAAAGGACCCAGACGACCTGTCGGCACTGCCCGACGAGCACCACCGCGCGCTGGCGCGCGCCACCATCGCCGCCGTCGAGGCGGACAGGCGGATGGAGGTTTACAAGGTTTGCGTCATTTGGGGGGGAGGGCCGGGGGCGGGTGTTGAAATGATGGGCGGGGCTGGTGAGACCCTGGACACGCCGATCGCCGCACGACAGTCGTGCTTGTGACAAGAGTCTCGAGCAGTTGGCTCGGCCGGTTTGGGATGGGCTCAATCCCTGCTCTGGGGCTGCCAGTGTTTTGCGTTGCGGCAGGCGTGAAGGGAGGCGAGGCGGGGCCAGCCGGGCCTCCGGAGAATTCTGGGATGGAGACCAAAGCAGTCAATTCTCCCCTGCCTTGCCCGCTCCTTCAAACCCCAGGCCTGCAGCGAGACCGCCAAGACGCTGGCAAACCTGCAGCCCCAGTCCACGGGGCTCGCGGCGGTGGGCGCGCTGCTGCGGCGGCTGCTGCCGATCCCGGGGCTGCGGTGAGGGGGGGCCGGCCGGGGTCGGGGCGGGGCGGGGCAGGGCGGCGGGGGGCAGCCGGGCAGGCCGCGGGGCGGCGGCGGCGGCCGCAGGGGCGGGCGCCTCCAGCAAGGCCAGGAAGCGTGCAAATGATCATATGCGAGTGGGCGGATCGAGCGTTGTAAACAAGTGAGGCGGCCTCGCCAGGGATTGATCACCCGCGACACAGCGTTTCCGTCTTATCCGCGCGTCCTCGGTTTGAAGAACAAATCGCAGACCAGATCAGAGACCGAACGCGCCCGCAAGCCACAGCAGCCATGGGTCGCAAGGCCAAAGCGAAGCGGCCCAAGCTCGAAATCGCGCCCGAGGAGAAGCAGCATGTGAGCGCGCGCAGCGGGATAGCAAGCTTGAAACGCGAAGCAGCACCTAGACCATGCGGCGGGGAGGGCTGGGCTGCGCACACGCTCGGCGGCGGCACGCCGCCGCACCAGCCGCCGCCGCCGCCGCCGCCGCCGCCGCCGCCGCCGCCGCCGCCGCCCCGCCGCGCCTTCTCAACCAAACCCCTAACCCAACCCTCCCCGCACCACCCCTGCCCAGGTCGCCGAGCTCGAGGACTTCCTGTTCGGCGGCGGCGGCGCCGCCAAGGCGCTGCGCCCCGTGGCCGTCGCGATCGCGGGCGGCGGCGGCGGCGGCGGCAGCGGCAGCGACGACGACGAGCTCGACATAGCGGACCTCATCCGGGAGGTGGGCATCACGGCGCATTTGCGTCTCCTTTTTTTGGTCCGGTGTTTGAGCCTGGAGGCCGGCGCGCGCGGCGGGGCCGGGGCGACCGCGCGGCGGCGAGGGCGGAGGGTGAGGGCGGCCAGCGGCCCCCCACGGTGGGCCCACGCGGACCGCGCTCACGGCCGGGCCGCCGTTCGGCGCGATCCCCAACCCCCGCAGGCCGCCGGCGGGGAGCCGCTTTTGCTGGTGGAGGACCGTTTTGGGGAGGAGCCGGAGCCGGGGCTCTCCCGCCAGACGCGGCGGCAGCGCGCCGCGGCGGCCGCCGCCGCGGCCGCTGCCGCGGCCGGCGGGGGCTCGGAGGAGGAGGAGGAGGAGGAGGAGGAGGAGGAGGAGGGCGGCCCTGGCGAGGCCGGCGGCAGCGGCAGCAGCGGCGAGGAGGACGGCGCCGCCGCCGCGCGGCGGCGCGCGCGGCGGCGGCAGCAGCAGCCGGCGGGCGACGATGCCGACGGCGACGGCGACGGCGCCGCCGCCGCCGCCGCGGGCCCCGGCCCGAGCAGCGGCGGCCGCGCGCCGGCGTGGGTCGACCCCGCAGACGCGGCGCTGCGCATCGACCTCGCCTCCCGGCCGCGCCTGCGGAAGCTGCGGGCCGACAAGGGGCAGACCGAGGTTTCGGGGGCGGTATACGAGGCGGCCCTGCGGCGGCAGCACTCCGTTATCTACGGCGCCGCGTCCTGGGCGGCGCTGCCCGAGGCGCGGCGGCGGCGGCCGCCGCGGCGGCGGCGCGGCGACGGCGACGGCGGGTCGAGTTCGGAGGGCGACGGCAGCGGCAGCGGGGAGGAGGAGGACGAGGAGGAGGGCGAGGCGCTGCTGCGCAGCGCCGGCGGCCTGCTCGCGCCGCGCCGCGCGGCCGCGGCGCTGCCCGCGGGCGTGCTCGAGCTGTCACGGCTCAAGGACGCAAACGGCGCGGCCCCGAGCGACGCGGTGGTCCGCTCCGTCGAGTTCCACCCCGGCGGGCAGCTGCTCCTCACGGCGGGCTTCGACAAGCGGCTGCGCCTCTTCTCGGTCGACGGCGTGCGCAACCCGCTGGCGCAGTCGGTGCACCTCGGGGACTGCCCCATTCAGCGCGCCGCGTTTGCGGCGGGCGGCGGCGCCGTCGTGGCCGCGGGGCGGCGGCCGTTCTACTACGTGGTTGACCTCCACGCCGGCCGCGCCGAGCGCGTGCTCGCGCCGCCGGGCCTGCTGCACGCCGGCGGCGGCGCGGCCGCGACGGGCGGCGCGGCGCTCGGCGCGCCGCCGCAGGGGCCGCGGCGCGCCGCCGCCGCCGCGCGCGCCGGCGCGGCAGCCACCGCAACCGCGGACGGGCCCGGCACAAAGAGCCTCGAGAGCTTTGCCGTGCTCAACCGGGAGGACAACCCCCTTTTGGCCTTCCTCGGCGACGGCGGCCACATCGGGCTCGTTTCCCTCCGCGGCCGCCAGGCCGCCGGCAGCGTGAAGCTAAACGGCTCCGCCCGCGCCGCGGCGTTCACGGACGACGGCCTGCAGCTGCTCGCCGCCGGAGGGGACGGCGTCGTCAGCGCGTGGGACCTGCGCACCCGCCGCTGCCTCGGCACGCTGCGGGACGAGGGCTCCGTCGGCGCGACGGCGCTGGCGGTGTCCGGCGGCGCGGCCGGCGGCTGGCTCGCGGCGGGCAGCGGCAGCGGCGTGGTGAACCTGTACCGCCGGGGGGAGGGCGGGGCCTTTGGCGGCGGCGGCGGCGGCCTCGACGGCGGGGCGGCGCCGGGCGGGCGCGGGCTGTTTGCGGCGGCGCCCGAGGCGGCCAAGCCCTTCCGCTCGCTGATGCATCTGACCACCTCCATCGACACCCTCACCTTCAGCAGGGACGGGCAGGTGCGTGTGGGGGGTTGGGGCTGCGCTGCTATGGGTTGGGGCTTTGGTGTTGAGGCGGCCGCAGCCGCAGGCTTTACAACCTCAAAGCGAGAACGGCGGCGCCACAGTTCTGCTCTCGGCCCACCTCTTGACCCGCCATCCACCGCCGAAACCCTGCCGGCACACCCCTCAATTCCTAAAAACACACCCCCTCCCTTGCCCGCACTGAAACGCACCAAAACGCCACCCCCCGCCCCGCAGATGCTGCTTATGGGCTCCCGCCTGAAGAAGGATGCCATGCGGGTGGTCCACCTCCCCAGCGGCACCGTCTTCAGCAACTTCCCGCCCCGAGGCGCGCCCCTGCACTACGCGCACTGCGCCGCGTTCTCCCCGGGGGGCGGCTACCTGGCCGCCGGCAACGCCAAGGGGCGCGTGCTGCTGTGGCGGCTGCACCACTACGGGGCGGCATGAGGAGGGCCCTCGAGCGGCGCGTTGAGGGGCGCTGGTGCTGCCGCTGCCGCTGCAGCTGCGCGCGCGGCCGGCCGGCGCGCGTGGGGCGGGCCGTGGGGCGCGGCCGCGTCGCAAAGGCCTGACCTGGCTTGGCCTGGAAACTCCCAGGCTCTGGGAAAGGGAGGCCCTTCGCGGCAGCCATCGAGCCGGGCGCCGCGCGGCGGCCCTTGCGCGGCGCGCGCGTGCTCAAGATGGGTGTCCGAGGCGCCGCGCGCGCAGGCATTGCAAGGCGCTGCGTGTAAGCTCAAGCGGTGAAATCGCAACCTTTGCAGTATCCATTGGCGTAGCGGTTGGCGGGCGGTGCAGACATGGGTTGACCAGGGCCGCGGTGGCTGCGGGGCGGGCCCGCACCGCCGCCTTGACCCGCGCCGCCACACTTGTATATTACAGAAAATGGTTCCTGGCTTCAACCGGGCTGCTCCGGAGTCGCGCCAGGGCCTCGCGCCCGTCGATCTCGACTGCATAAAATAGCTTGGTCACCGGGTGCGGCGCGCACGCGCGCACAGTCCACGAGCGCGCGCCGCACGAGGCGCTTTCGTACTTTCGCCCTAACTGATTGATAAGGCCGCACACGGCGCCCGCCCGCGGCCTGCAGGGGCGCAGGTTGATTGAAGCAAACGGCCGTGCTGAAAACGCGTCCGGGGCGCGCTGTTACGCATTAGAACGCCCCAATTGCGCGTGTTATACCTATATCCACATCGAGGGCCTGAGCGGCGCCACCCGTCGAAGCAAGTGACCCGCCTCGCGCGCTACAGGGGCGCGCGCCCGCCGCTGGACGGCGCGTTTGGCCAGGTATGTTTTTGTAGACGCCTGAACGAGCGCTGCGCGCGGTTCGCCGCCCCTGCTGGCCGCGCCTGCACGCGAGCGCCCCGCGCGCCGCGGCATGCCGGCAACCGTCGGCGCGCGCGGCGCGCGGCCCGGGCGCCCCGCCAATACGCTCGCGCCGCCCACCATTTGCCCCGCAGGCGCCGCAGGCGTGCACCCGCCCGCGCGGCGGCCCGGCGGACGCCCAACAACCGGGGTCCCCCGCAGTCCAAGGGTCCCGTAGGCTAGCCAAGCAGCAGACCGCCCGCGGCGCGCCGCATGCCGCCGCCGACCGCCGGCGACGCGGGCGGCCCTTGGGCCGCCGCCGGCGCAGGCGCGGGCGCAGGCGCAGGCGCGGGGGGGGACGGTGACATATCCATGGCTCCAGAGCCCGCCGCCGCGTGCGGCGCGGACGCGGGGCTGCCCTCCTTCTTCGGGGACGTCCCGGGCATTCCCAAGTTTGGCGCCGCGCCCACCCCGGCCCCGGCAGCTGCCCGGCAAGCCGCCGCCGCCGCCGCCGCCGCGCCCGGCGAGCAGCCCGCCTCCCTGAGCGGCGCCAGCAGCCTCGCGCCGCCGAGCCCGCTCGCGCGCCGCAGCGACGACGGCAGCAGCGCGAGCGCGGCGCCGCGCGCCGCCGGCGCGGCGCCGCAGCAGCAGCCGGGCGCGCAGGCGCCGGCGCCGCAGGCGCCCGCGCAGCAGCCGCAGCCGCAGCCGCAGCCGCAGGGCCCCGCTCTCCGATCCGACTTTCGGGGCGTGAGCTATGATAAGAAGAAGCGCAAGTGGCGGGTTCAGATCAAGGTCGCCGCGCTCGGCAAGAGCGGCGTGAGCGTGGGCTACTTTGACACAGAGGTGGCCGCCGCCCGCGCCTACGACCGCGCCGCGATCGGGCTGCTGGGGCGCAACAACTGCCGCGCCATCCTTAACTTTCCTATCCAGGAGTACGACCTGGACGAGGTGCCGCAGCTTGTCGGTGCGTGGTCGGGACGCTTGAGTTGCGGGGCTCGTGGGGTTTGTGGGTTGGGGGTTTGTGGGGGTTGTGGGTTTGGGGGTTGGGCCACCCCTAATCCCCACCTTTATCTCAGCACCGTTGGATTGCCGAATTCTGGGGTTGCCCAAGGTTTGTTCTGACTGCACGCGGGCTTCCGTTGGGCCTGCCCATTGCACTGCCTGGGCCTGCCCCGCCTGGGTTTGGCGCTCGCGGGTGCGCCCGCCCCGCCCCGTCCCAGGCCTTGCGCAGCCCTCAACCCCTAGCACAATTATGCAACTCCTGATTCCTAAACCCCCACCACATTTTGCCAATTCTACAAACCCCTCAACCCCCACCACAGTGTTGCAACTCCTAATTCCTAAACCCCGACCACAATTGTGCACACCCTAATTCCCGACCAACACTTCGCAATCCCTAAACTCCGCAGGCAAGTCGCGCGAGGAGGTCAAGGCCACGCTGAAGGAAGAGCGCGCCAAGCTGCCCAAGCGCCGGCCGGTGCCCGCCGCCGCGACGGGGCGGCGCACGGTGCGCGCGGGCAGGCCGGGGCTGCGGCGCGCGGGCGGACCGGGCGGGCCGCCGCTGTTGCCGCCGCTGACAGCTGCCTTTTGTGCAGCGGTTCTGGTGTGTTTGCCGTGCCAACACGCACCAACCCGTCAAATACACACAAACCACTAAGGAAGCCTCGTAAACCCTCTTCCCCCTCCCACTCAAATAAAAACCTCCCCAAATCGAAATCTCCCCAGAGCAAGTACCTGGGCGTCGGCAGCAGCAACCGCAAGAACCAGTGGCAGGCGCGCATCCTCTACCAGGGCAAGGTGCGTGGGAGGGCCGCTGCCGTTGCAATCTATTTTTGCAGGGTTGGTGCGGGTCCCCCTGCGGCTTCCTTTTGCTGTGGTGCATCGCCGCCACTTTGCGAGTGCAGCAGTCCAGGAGGACAGCAGTCCGGTGGTTCAAAAGCCCAAGATTCCAAGCACAAGCGAACGATTGACTGACCAATGCTGGCAATGGTTGCCCCCCCTTGCAGGTGACCCACCTGGGTTACTACTCAAGCGAGGAGGCAGCTGCCCGCGTGTACGACAAAGTGGCCATCAGCCTGCACGGGCAGGGCGCGCAGACCAACTTCCCGCTGGAGCAGGTACGCCTGCCTGGTCGATTGCTTGCTTGTTGTTCGCATAGTTGGCTTGCCTGTGTGCTGGTTTGCACAAAACTGGGGCGGCTGTTTTGGGCTTTGTGGTGTGGCGGCTCTGCAGTCTGCATGCCGCCAAAACCGCCAAGACATAGCAAACCGCCCAACCCAAGCGCTGGGAAACCCCCATCAAAACCACCCCACCCCCCCAAACACCCCCAAACACCCCAAAACAGTACGCGCGCGAGCTGCCCGCGCTGCAGCAGCGCCTGCACGGGCTGAGCCGCGAGGAGCTGCAGCGGGCGCTGGGGGTCAAGCCCCTGGAGCGCAGCAGCAAGTACAGGGGGGTGGCCAAGAAGAAGGGGCGGTGGGAGGCCAAGGTGCGGGGCCGGCCTGCAGCTTTTGGGTGGCCTGGGCGGGCGGGGAGCGGCGGTTCGAAGGCTGAGCGGCGTGCGGTTGGGGGGCACGGGCCACCGAGCAGCAGGGAAGCGCCCCAGCCCCCAAGCCCTCTCATGCCGCCTCGAGCCCTGCCCATCCTTACTGCAGCGGCGCGCTCACCCACGCACACAAAACCATGCACTCCTCAACCCCCCAAAGGTCGTCCTCAACGGCCGCTGGTCCTTCCGCCAGCTGTTCGAATCGGAGGAGGCCGCCGCCCGCGCCTACGACGCCGCGATCTGGCGCCTGCGGCCGCGCGACGCCGCCGGGTACGCCAACTTCCGGGACGCCTGCCCCGCCGACGTGCTGGCTGCGCTGCGGCGCGCGGACAAGGTGGGGCGTGCGGGCACGGGCCCCGCGCCGCTGGGCATCGCAGGGGCTGTGCCTGGGGCGGTAGCCTGGCGCAGGGTTGGCCGCGTGCGCGCAAGCCCCCGTCTCTGTCTGTCATAGGGGCATTGCGCAGGGCTCCATGCGCGATCGCGCCGCTGACGCGTTTGAACCCCGCCGCCCGCCGCGCGCCGCGCGTCGCGCCTGCAGGACCAGCAGCCCATCCCGCTGCACGCGAGCGGCCTGCCGCTGACGGCCAAGCCGCTGATCGACGCGGGGCTGCTGTACGACGACGAGGGCACCAGCATACGCAGCTCGCGCCACCGCGCCAGCCAGATCGTGTCCACAGGTGCGCTGCCATGCCCATGCGCATGCGCATGCGCAGCCGCGAGCGCATGCGCCCCGCCTTGCCGCTCGCATGCAGCACCGCGTGCAGTGCCGCCATGCATGGGAGGCGGCGCTGCGTGCGGTGCGCCGTGCCAGCTGGCTACATGCACGCGTCGCAGCCCTCCCGCGCCTGCAGCAGCCGTTTGATCTGCACCCCCCTCGCTCCACGTCCTTCAACCGCAGTCGACCTGGCCGCGATTGGGGACGTCTCGGGCGCCACCACCAGCACCACCAGCAGCGGCGACCCCTCCGGCGGCGTGGAGCACACGAGCAGCGCCACCGGCGGCGGCAGCCCCGCGGCCGCGCCCGGCGGGAGCGGCAGCGGCAGCGGCGCGCTGTCAAAGAGCGCGTCGTACACCACGCTGTCGTCGCTCGAGCTCGCTCCGGGCGCGCCCTATGGCCCGCCCGGCGCGGTGCCCGTCGCCGCGCTCGGCGGCCACGCCGGGCTGATGCGCGCGCAGAGCACGCCAACCATGCTGCAGGTGTTCCCGCAGCACCACGCGGCGGCAGCAGCTGCCCAGCACCACCACCAGCAGCAGCAGCAGCAGCAGCAGCAGCAGCAGCAGCAGCAGCTGCACGATTTCTACAGCGCACAAGCGGCGGCGGCGGCGGCCGCGCCGCTGCTGGTGCGCGTCGGCAGCGAGCAGCACCTGATCTCCCAGGTCCCCGGCCCTCTGTCGCCCCGCCCGCTGCTGCGCACCGTGAGCGAGAGCCACCTGCCCGGGATGGTGCCCATCGGCGCCAGCGGCGGGATGGGGCTGGGGCTGGGGACGGCGATCGGCGCCGCCGCGGGCGCCGGCAGTCCGGTGGACCTCGCCGCCCACCGCCAGGCGCTGCTGCAGCGGCACCACATGGAGCAGCAGCGCGCGCTGCTGGAGCGCCACAAGCAGCAGCGCATGGGCCTGCTCGTGCAGCACGGCGGCGGCGCCGGGCACGGCGGCGTGGTGGCGGCGCTGCTGCAGCGCGCGCGCTCCGTGGGCGGCGCGCTCGCGACGCACGACGAGCTGGCAGAGAGCGGCGCCCTCGGCGGTGCCTCGCTCGTCCCGTCGCTGGCGTCTAGCGCAAGCTGCGTCAACCTCTCCGCCAGCGCGGGCAGCAGCGGCGGCCTCGCGCACATCGGCAGCGCGCACTCGCTGCACGGCGGCGGCTTCCCGCCCGCGCTCGCCGCGCTGCTGCCGCAGGCCGGCAGCGGCGCGCTCGACTCGCGCGGCGCGCCGCATGCTGCGCTCGTCGGCGGCGACGGCGGCGACGGCGCATACGCGCATGACATGCAGCTGCAGGCGCATTACATGGAGGCCGACGCAGCGCGGCCGCCGTCCCCGCTTATGGTCAGCGGCGGAGGCATCCAGATCGGCGGGGAGGACCTCGACATGTCCCTCCCATTCATGGCCGCAGACGGCGCCGCGCCGCCCGGCGCGGCCGCGGCGGGCGTCGCGCTGCCGGGCTTCGGCCTTGGCCCCCTGCTGATGCACGGCTGAGCGCGCTGCCGGCGCGCGGGCGCGGGCGCGCACGCGCCATGCGCGCGCTTCGCCGCCGCCATCGCCATGCGCAGCGGCGGTCGCGCGTGTATCATAGGGAAGAGCCAGCACCCCATTTTGAACCGCTTTTTATCCCCTTGGCGGCCCGCGGGGCGCCGCCGCCCCGACCCCCCGCCTGCGCCCGGCACCCCAACCGCGCAGGGCGCTGTTGGCCCGGCGCGCGCGCAAACGCACGCACATGCGCGGCGCGGCGGCCGCCCCGGCGTTCAGGGGTGCCGCCGCGCCGCTCCAGGCCCTGTGGCCGTGCGCCCAATGAGTGGAGCATCCCGCACGCACAGCCCCCTTGCACACACAACCAAACAAACAAACGCGCACGCCTACAGCATGGAGAGAGCGCGCACCCGCACTTCCTGGCGCCACCGCGCAGCGCACAAACAAAAAAAGCCGCCGCCGCCGAACATTTCGCAATACGCACCAGCACTGCCGCATCACTGCAGGCGCCCGGCGGCCGGCCGCGCCGCAATGCGAGGCGCGGCTGCCGCCGGCGCGCGGGGCCTGGCTGGAGGGGGTGTGGAGCTGGCGAGCCGGCCCCGCTCCTCGGCCCCCGGCCTGTTGCCTCTGTGTCTGCACCGCCCCCCCTGCCGGCCTGTGCCGGCACGGTAGCCGGCCAAAAACGAAAACGACCGGGCGCAAAACAGCCCACGTGCACTGCCGCGCGTTGCAGTGCACGCCGACCCAACTGCATGAGAGACCGGTTCGCGCGCGCGCAGTCGAGGCGCCGCTGCGCCATTCAAAAACGCAGAAGGGCGTGTTGTACCTAGCAGAATTGGCGCGACAAACCTGTAAACGGCTGCATTGCAGAAGCGAGCTTGGGGACGACTGCGCTGCGCAGGTCGGCGGCGGTCGGCGGCAGGGCCGGGCAGGGCGGCGGCGCCGCCGCGACCGCAGGCCTGCCGCTCGAATGTCTCAACCCGCCAGCAGCCTGCCCACAGCCATACGATAGTCATAGAACCCGCATAACGCCCCGCCTAGCGCCTTTGCTCTCGCCCCACCCCGCCCGCGCAACACTGTCGAGGCGCGCCGCGCGGCTGCCAGCAGGCCTGCCGGTGCTCCCCGGGTGACTATAAAAGCCCAAGGACCGCTTACCTGCGCCGCTGGGCCCCCCGCCACCCGGCGCGCTCCGGCGCGGCGGCGGCGCGCGCAGTGCCGCGGCGGGTGCGCGCGCGCGTTTGAGCGGCGATGGCGGCGGCGAAGCGGGCCCGGACGTGCGGCGGCGGCGCGGTGTGGACCTGTGTCAGGCTGGAGGAGGACTCTGAGCGGGCCTCGCCCGACCAGGTGAGGGCCGGCCGAAGCGGGCGCCGCGCAGCGCGCAGGGCTGCTGCCGACATCACGCTCAGCTGCACGCCGCAGCGGCCCGCCGCAGCGGCCCGCCGCGGCGGCCCGCCGCAGCGGCCCCTGCTGACAGCTTCTGGCGGGTTTACCCACTCCCTCATGCCGTCCCCCCCCCCACCCTCACCCCAACCCCCCAGCTTCGCAAGGCCCACGGCACCCCGTTTGAGCAGCTCATGAACGGAAGGGCCACCCCCCAGGAGCTCGCGGCGCGCGGCGTGCAGCTCACCCCCGAGCAGGCCGCGCTGCTCTCGCGCGTGCGCGCCCAGCGGCTGCCCCTGCCGCCGTGATCTGCTGGGCGGCGCGGTGGTGACGGGTGGCGCTGGCGCTGCTGGGGCGCGTGCGCGCGCACGCGGTGGCCGCTGCCGTTGCCGCGGCGGCGGTTGCTGTCTCTCAACCGCTCGCGGCGCCCCCCCCCCCCCCACTTCGCGTGAGGCGCCGCGGCTGCCGTGCTGGCCGCTGCTGCCCGCGCCCGCCCCCAGCACGCGCACCCCCTCGCCCGCGCGGGCCAAAGGCTGTGGACGCGACCAGACCGACTGAACCGACCCCCAACCCTCTCCACACTCGCTGACGAATGGCGCCGCGCCGGGCTTCGCCCCCCCTTTTTGCCTTTTTGTTAGCGCCCGCGCCGAAAACAAACGCACCTGCACTGCCCCTGACTCGTACCATATGCACACGCACACGGCACGCGCGCGCACGCACATGCGCTGACCGCATCTCCCTCTTCCTGTCACCAGCCAACCCACCAGCCCCCGCCTAGCGGCAGGCCCCGGCCCATCGCGGCCGCAATTCGAAGAAGCGCCCGACCCGCGTGCGCGCATGTGCGCGCGCAGCACCCAGTACACACGCCACGCGTGCGCTTTCACGTGCACGCCCGAAACCCATGCGATACCCCACCCAACCCACCCGCGCATAAACAAGCGGCAGGGCGACCGCACTCTGTCCTCACCGCGGGCACTCGGTTTTGTGCCGCCGCTTCCAAAGGGCCGCCGCTGCAAACGCGCGGCCCCCCGGCGCTGCGCCGCCTTTTTGCGACCCCCGTTTTTTTACCTTTGACCAGCTGGGCGCCCGCAGCCCTAGGTTTTTTCGCCTCCCCCGCTGGCAGCGTGCACGTGCCGCGCCAGCCGCAGTAACAAAAGCTTTGAGCCGACAAGCCGAGACGCCAGTGGCAGGTGGTCGCAACTCCCGCGCGTGCTCACACGCACCGCGCTTCTGTGCGCCTGACAGCTTGCAAACCCCAAGGCCAGCGGCTGTGTCAAAATGCATCGGTTCATTAACTGAGAGGCGTATTGACTTTTGGGGGGGGTGCGTCCACTTTGTTGGCTAGGTGCGCTGGGATTCCAGCCTCAGCCGCCGCCCAGCAGAATGCAGCCAGCACAAGCGCCGCCGCCAGCGCCGCCAGCGCCGAACAGCCGCGCCGCCGCGGCCGAGAGCAGCTGCTTGTTGGCGGCCCGGGCGCGCGCGAGGCGGCGCGCGGCGGAGAGCGCCAGGCCCCGCAGGCGTGCCACCTCTGCCTCCACCTCCACGACTGCAACGGCCCCCGCGCCGCCGCTGCCGCTGCCGCCGCCGCATCGGGGGCCGCCTGCCACTGCCGCTGACGATGCCGGCATCCGCCGCCACGCGGCGGCGGCTGCCGCCGCCTCCTCCGCCGCGCTCGCCGGGCCGCCGTCCTGCGGCGCCGCAGGCGGGCGCTCCTGCGCCGGGGCGCCGAGGGAAGGCTCCGGCAGCACGCGCGCCCCCGCCTGCACTTGTTTTGATGGCATGGCGAATGCGGTTGGGTGGCCTGCTGCTGTGCCTCGCCGCATGAGCAATGCAACTGCGTAAGCCCTAAACCCTAAACCCTACATGCGCGTGATTGGCGCGCCAAACCCCCGGCGGCGCGCCGCGCCGCACCTCTCCCAGCGCCGCGGCTGCAGCCTCTGCAAACGGCTGCAGGCGATCAGGCAGCCGCCATGCCGCCGCAGGGTCCGCGCTGCCACCGCCGGCCCCTCGTGGATCTGCGGGTGCGCCGCCAGGAATTGACGCGCCGGCAGCGGCCGCGGCGGCCCGCAGCTGGCCCCGCACCCTCAGCAGCACGCGCTCTGCAGTGGCGCTGCAGGGGCCATGCAGCTGCGCGGCCAGAGGTGCCACCTCTGCCAAAGTGACAGCGGCCGCGGCCTCAGCACAGGCCTCACCGCCGCCGCCGCCGCCGCCCCGCGCTCGGCCGCTGCCCTGCGCCGCCCCGCCGCCGCCCGCCGCCGCCTGCGTCGGCCCGACCAGCCAGGCCGCCGCGCCGCCGGCCGCGGCGGCGGCGTTTGACCGCGCGCCGCGCTCCTCGCCGAGGGCGCTGCCCGCCCACGCGAAGAAGACGTGCGCGTGGCGGGCGCACTCCGACTGTGCCTGCAGCGCCGCACAGGCGGATGCGAGGGCCGATTCGTGCTGCTGCAGCAGCTTGGGGCTGAGCGCCAGCTGAGCCTCGAGAGGCGACAGCGGGGCGCGCTGCCGTCGCGGCGGCGGCTGCTGCTGCTGCTGCGGGGATTGGTGCTGCAGCAGCTGCTGCTGCTGCTGCTGCTGCTGCCTGGCAAGCACCTCGATCAATGCTGCCAACAGCTGCTCACGGCCGTCTGCGAGCGCGCCCAGCAGCTTGCTCCGTACCCGCAGCACGCCGGCCGCCGCCAGGGCGTGCTGAGCTGCCGCCTCTGCTCGGCCCCAGCCCGTGAGCCCGCCCCGCAGCGCCGCAGCGCGCCCCGCCCGCGCCGAGGCTGCCTCCGCCGCAGCCGCCGAAGCGGCGCGCGCGGCCGGCGACGCAAAGCCGTCCTGCTCCTGCGGCGGCAGCAGCGGCGAGGGGTCGTCCGGCGGCCGCGCCGCCGCCAGCGCGCGCTCGAAAAGGCGGCAGTCCGCCGAGAGCCAGGCCAGCGCCAGCAGCGCCGCGCGGCTGCTGGGGTGCGGCGTCGCGAGGTGCGCGAGAAGGCGCGGCGGGCAGCCCCAGGAGGCAAGCAGGTGCAGCAGCAGCACGCGGCCTGGGGTGGTTGGGGGCGGCGCGGGGTTGAGGCGTGGTCGGGCGTTGCTTGTGGCCACGGCTTCCCAGGGACGCTGAGGGAGGGCGTGCTCTCTTGCAATTGCTGGGCACCGCCGGCCGCCAAACCCAAATGCCCGTTGTTGCGGCGCTGCGCATGCGACATGCGCCCCAAAGGCGCTAACCCTCTGCCCCGAGCGCCGCGCCGCCGCCGCCGAGCCGCGCGCGCAGCTGCGCGACGCCCGCGCCGGCGCGGCGCGGCCAGCCGAGGGCGCGGAGCAGCGAGAGGTCGTGCAGGGCAACCAGCAGTGGGCCGCGCGCCTGCGAGGGCCGCGCGGGGAGTTGCGTTTTGGCGCCGGTCCTGGGCTGCAGGGCGGCAGCGCAGGGTGGGTGGCAGCGAGGCGCGGCGCAGCAGCACACGCCCAGCGCGACGCACCGCCGCGCCGTCAAACTTGGCCTGCCGCAGCGTCTCCGCGCTCAGATCGATGCCGTAGCTGTCCAGGATGCGGCAAAAGTACTCGATGCTCTCCCTGGCGCCCAAGTTGCGAGACTCCGCGCCATTTCCTGCGATCTGGGCCCCCGTGGCCATGCGAGCGGCCTGTTCACCGGTCCATGCGCCGTATGTTACCAAGCGTTGCCGCGGAAGGATCCAACGAATTGGAGCGCTGCCGTCGAGCCTTCCGTTTTGCACGCGATGGCCGCCGGATCGACGGGCGACGGATGCGGCTGGTCAAGCGGCAGAAGGCAGTCAGAGCCGCCTCCCCAAATAGCTGCCTAGCTGCGATCCATGCTGCCAACATCTGGGACAACGCATTGCGGAGTCAGGCTAGAAACAGTCCCGTGCCTGGCTGCCGCCGCCGTTGACTGGGCCGCACGCGGCGGCGCTCGGCGGCTCCCACATCAGCCCCCGCCCGCTGCCCGCCGCCCGGGATCCGCAGCCACACGCCGTGCTTCGCCTCAAAGCTGTCCGATCTGCATCGCCCAGGGGCGGCTCGGCGGGGCCTCACCAGTGCCGGGCTGTTGCGTTTGTCATCAGCCGCGCGCAGCTGCAGCAGCGTGCCCCGCGCCGCCGCCCGTTGCAGGAGCTACCGGGCTGTTCGATCGGGCCTCATTACGTGGGCCCGCGCGCACGCCCACCGCGATTCCGCCGGCGATCTGGGAGGTGTCCCGCGGCCCTCACGCGGCATCCCCCCTGCCTGGAGTGGCGGTGACTCGTCAGCCATCTCGAATCGCCAGCCGCGAGCGCAGAGGCGCAGCGCCGCGCCGGCGCGCAGTGCAGTACGATGCCGCCGCGCGCGCCCGCCGAGCGGGCGGCCTCCAAGTCCGAGAGCCGCCACAACCAGTTCTGGTACCCCTACCGCTGCGAGCACCCGGGCTGCGAGTGAGTGCGACCGGCAGGGGAGCAGCGGGCGGCGGGCAGCGGGCAGCGGGCGGCAGGCAGCGCCAGGCAGCGCCAGCCGCTGATGCCGCCCCCGTCGCCGCCCCCTTTACCAACAGCAAGCAGGAGGGCCTCCTCAAGTGCGGCGCCTGCAACATGGCAATGTACTGCGGCGCCGACCACCAGCGCGCCGACTGGCCGGCCCACAAAGAGGGTACGCACCTGCGCGCGCGGCGTGCGCGCTTTGTCTTGTTGCCCGCTCAAAAAACGTCAGCACCGTGGCGAATCGGCCCGCCGAGCTTCTCCCGCGGGCCGCGCGGCCCGCGGCCGCTCCTCACACGGCGCAGAGCAGCAGCCCGCTCCCCAGCCCACGCTGCGTGTTGCGTATGCCACCCCTCCCCCAGTCCCAAACACCCCTTCCCTGGCTATCCTGCTCCTGGGGCAGCACCACAAGCTGCAAACAACCGCAAACACACACGCCCTCGTACACACATCCACCCCGTACACGCAAACAAACCGAGTACAGAGTGCAAGGTGTTCAAGCGCCTGGGGCTGCGGTCCACCTTTTACCGGGACGAGGACATGCTGGCCGCCTACCCCCTGCGCCCCTCCCGCCTCGACAGCAACGCCAGGCGCGCCCGCGCCCGCGCCCGCGCCCACGCCCGCGCCCGCGCCCGCGCCCGCGCCCGCGCCCGCGCCCGCGCCCGCGCCCGCGCCCGCGCCCGCGCCCGCGCCCGCGCCCGCGCCCGCGCCCGTGCCCGCGCTAACTGCTATTCGTTGTGTGCGAAACCGCTGGCCCTGTACTGCTTGCCCCAGCCGTCCCCTGCGTGCCTCTGCCGCCGGCTGCGCCCCATCGCGCCCCCCCCCCCTCGACACGCACATGCTTCCAACTGCTCCACGCATGCAGGGTGCGCCGCCCCTCGGCGGAAGAGGCGCCCCAGTGCCCCCTGTGCCTCAAGAGCAATGGAGAGGTGGCAATGACGCGCACGCAGTGCTGCGGGTGAGCCAACAAAGCGCTCACGCGCGCCTGGGCGCACTGGCGCGCAGCGTGCCCCCTGTGTGGCGTCCGCGTGCGGACGACAACCCCGCCCAGCCTGCACCGCGCAGGGGCGGGCTGCTCAACCCACGCGCCTGCGCCTCGCGCCGCCGCCGCGCACCGCCGCGCAACCCAACACCGCACCACGCACCGCACCGCGCAGCAACGCGCTGTGCGACACCAGCGGGGAGTACGTGCTTATGAGCTACAGCCGGGACTTTTGCGAGCGCTCCCACGACCGCTATACGCTGTGCGGGTGCGCCGCCGCCGGCGCAGCTGCGCTGCCGTGCGCCTCGAGTAAGCGCAAGCGCATTGGCTCTGGGGGCCTCTGCGCACGGGCCGCTGGTTGCCGCGCAGCTCGCGACGGCGGCTGCTCGCGCGCTCATCGGCCCGCCCGCGCCAAACCCTATCCTTCAAGCCCAAACCCCTAAACCCTAAACCCTAAACCCTAAACCCTAAACCCTAAACCCTAAACCCTAAACCCTAAACCCTGCCACCCTGAAACCCTGCAACCCTAAACCCTAAACCCTGCTCGCTCCAGGTACCACGGCGAGGAGCGCGAGTGCGACAAGAGCAAGGACTGGCGGGAGTGCCCCAGGTGAGTGCTTTACGTAACCTTGGGGGCTTACGTAAACGGCTTGGTGTCGGCGTCAAACCACCCAAGCCCCCGATTTAGGGGCCTTGCTTACCGCGGCTGGGGCGCGGCTGGCTCCTCCCCGTTTTCTGACCCGACATGATGACTCATGCTGCCACGCAGCGACGCGCTCAGCCACATGATGACTCATGCAGCGACGCGTCCTGCCGCAACACCTCCCGCCCTGAAGCCGCGACACCGCCGCATCACCTCCGCCCCCTGCGCCGCCCAGGTGCCTGTCCTTCGGCCAGCTCCCCGACCGCCTGTGGCGCGGCCTCAACGCATACAACTTCTGCCCCCTCAAGTCAACCGACGTGCCCCGCCACTCGCGCTGCGACCGCTGCGACGGCTGCCAGCGGCTCTACATGTCAGGTGTTGAGGGCAGCGCCTTCTCGGGGGGGCGCAGCCTCTGCCCGCGCTGCTACTAGCGGCGAGCCGGCGACGCGCCAGCACCGAGGCGAGCGCAGGGGGCGGGCCGCAGCGGCGGCGCGGCGGCGTGTGTATTTTGTGTGTAGTCGCAGGTTGCTGCTGTAGCCTCGGCTGCGATCGCGCTGGCGGCTAGCAGCAGGTTGGATACAGCGTGCAGGATGCAGTCAGGGGGCGTGTAAACATTCATCGTCAGCTGCGCATTGAGGGCTGGGAACCGCTGGGCGCTAGAGGAGGCTCGGGAGTGGAGACCGCGGCGCGGCTGCCAGACGCGCCGCCACTGCTCTGGGCAGCTGACCAACGCTGGTCCGCTGGCTGGTGACCTGTGCTGCTGCCTGGGCAAACTGCAGTCCCCAGTACTTGCCTTCCAGCATGTACCGCATATACATTGAGAAATTCATTACTGAAGGGCAACAGCAGGGTTGGGTTCGGCTGGAGACAGTCCCGTGCCTAGCCGCCGCCGCCGCCGGCTCCGCCGCCGCCCGGCGCCTCGACATCCACCGCGTCCAGCAGCACGTCGATCGCGTTGTCATCGTCCAGCCCCGGCCCAAACCCAAACGGGGGGTCGCCCCCGGCCGCAGCCGCAGCACCAGCAGGCGCGCCGCCCGGGCCGCGCGCGGCGGCGCTCGGCGGCTCCCACATGAGGCCCCGCCCGCCGCCCGCCCTGGGGATCTTCAGCCACGCGCCCTCTATGCCGTCGTCATCAACGCCGCCGCCGCCGCCGCCGCCGCTGCCGATGCCAGCAACGCCCCCAGGGCCCGCCGCCTGCGCGGCATCTACGCCGCCGCCGCCGCCCGCCGCGGCCTCCGCCGCGGCCGCGCGGCGCTGCGCGGCGCGCGTCTCGAGCTCCCCAGAGCTCGCGGCCAGGGCATCGTTCACATATTCAACCGCCGCCTCCCCCCACGCCTCGGCCTCCACCGCCGCCAGCGCGCGCGCCGCCTCGGAGCGCGCCGCGGCGTCCCCGCCCGCCGCCTCGGCCGCGGCCGCGGCGGCGCGCGCCTTGGAGACCGCGGCGAGGGCGGTCCACGGCTCAAAGGCGGCCGCCACGCTGCGCGCCAGCGCCTGGCGGGCGGTGTTATCCTCCGCGCCCGCCCTGCCGGCTTTGCTGCCGCCGGGCCCCTGCTGCGGGGCCGGCCGCTTGCCAAAGCCGGCGGCGCTCTTCTTGCCGGCGGCGGGGCCGGCGGCGCCGGAGCCGGCGGCGTCACCGCCCTTGCCGTATGTCGCCGCGTCCGCCGTCGCCGTCGCGCGCCCGAGCGCCTCGCTCGCGAGCCGCAGCGACCGCAGCACCGCGCCGCAGGTCGCGTCGTCCGGCGCCCAGCGCAGCGCGCGCAGCGCGCTGCCGGTGGCGGACACGTCCCCGAGCCAGCCGCCGGTTGGGTGGCCGAAGCTGTCCAGCAGCGCCGACCGGGCCTCCTCGTCGTTGCGCGGCCCCGACGCGGCAACCGCCCGCACCGCCGCCGCGGCGGCCGCCGTCGCCGCGGGCGGCGGCGGCGGGCGCGGCGCCGCCGGCGCCGCCGCCGAAGCAGGGGCGGCGGCGGCGTGGCCGCCGCCTGCGGCGGGCTTGCCGCCGACGGCGCCGCCGCGGCCGCCGCCGCCCTCGCGGCGAGCCGCGGCGGAGGCGGTAGTCATCGCAAGCCCCAGCGATATCACCGCCCCGTGCCGCCGGCTCACCGCCGGCGCGGCCGCCGCCAGCCGCGCGGCGAAGCGCTCGAGCCAGGCGGCGCCGGGGTCGGCGCCCAGGTAACCGAGTGACTGCACGACCGTGGACAGGTGAACGGGCTGCGGGGCGGGTCGCGGCGTTGTTTTGAGGCGCCGGGTGCCGTGCGACCAACGCGCGCGCGCTTTTGCCGCCTTTGCGCGCTGTTTTGGCCCTGTGAGGGGAGGGGCGGCCAACCACATGCGCGCCCCGGCGGCGGCTTTGCCGGGCCCCCCATTCCTCACAGACACACACCCACGCGCGCTTGTCAAACTTACAAGAAACATGGCCTAGGGCCCAAAGGCCTTGTCCCTCCCCCCAAAACAAACCCACCTCGAAGCCCTCCATAGCCTCGAAGCTGGCATCCAAAAAGGAGGCGAGCCACTCCTCGTCCACTGCGCTGTCCAGCGCGGCGCACAGCACGGGCACCGCCGTCAGCGCGCGGGCGAGCGCGCCGGAAGAGCGGGCCAGCGCGCTGCGGGGGGTGCGGGTTTCGGGGCACGGAGGGGTTTTCGGAGGGATTGGGGCGGTTGGTCGCGCGCGGGCGGCGCCGGTAAACAACACAACGTGTTTTGCATCAAGCCACATGCAGGCCAGCGTGCGCATGGCCTGTTGCATGCAGGAGAAAGGCCCCAGAAAGGCCCCAGAAAGGCCCCCAGAAAGGCCCCCAGAAAAGAGCTGACCCCAACAAGCAAAAGGAAAGGGAAAGGCCCGCCCGCGCCCACTACCCCCACTCACCCCGAATCCATTTCCGCCTTGAACAGCCCCATGACCTCCCCCACCCGCCCCTGCAGCGCCGCGGGCTCGCCGCTCCCGCCGCCGCCGCGGGGGTCCTCTTTCCAGTGGCACATCGACAGGCCCCGAAGCACCGATGCCAGCCACGAGCCGCGCGCGCCGGCGGCGGCGCTAGACCCGCCGCGCTCCTCCCGCGCAGGCGCCACCGCCTCCCACCCGCCCGCCGCGTCCACCGCGGCGAAAAACGCGACCCACCACCCCGGCGAGAGCTGCGCCCGCAGCACCGCCGCGGCGCGCGGCAGCTCGCGCAGCGCGCCGCACGGCAGCGCGGCGAGGGAGGGGGCGAGCAGCGGGAGAACCGCCTCGGACCACTCGCGCGCGTACGAGGCGGCGGCTCCCTCCAGCAGCAGGGCGGCGTTGAGCACTGCGAGGGCCGCCTCGGCCGGCGCCAGCTGGCCGGCAGGCGCCTCGGCGCCGCCGGGCGCCGCGTCGGCGCCGGCGCCGGCGCCGGCGGCGTTGGCGCAAGAGGCTGCCGGGATTCGGGACAGCAGAGCCTAGAGGGGGGAGAGCAGAGCGGACGTGAGCGGGGGGCAGCGTTGGTTGGGCGCGCCCGCACAATGCGGATGGCGTTTCCGGGGGCCCCTCTCTAACACCTTGCCTCCCTCCCCTCCTCAACTCCAGAGAATCCAAACCACGAGAACCGAACCCGCAAAAAGCATGAACACTTCCAAACAAGCCTTCCAAAGCAAAGAAAACAAAACAAACCCGGACCCACCATTAGGAGGTTGTCCACGATCTGAAAACCGACACCGCTGGACTGCCCCCCCTCCTCGCGCTCTCCCTCCTGGACCCCCGCCGCGTCGGCGCCGCCCGCGGCCCCGGCCTCGGCGGCCAGGGCCCGCACGTCCCCTGGGCTGTTGCAGTATGCGAAGAACAGCAGCAGCCGCGCCGCCTCGGGGGGACCTATCGCAGGCGCCGATACCACAGCGGCCGCGGCGGCGGCGGCCGGGGCGCCGGGCTGGCTGTCGGGGGCTACCAGCAGCTGCAGCAGGCGCGACTGAGCGGACGCCAGCAGCTGGCTTGACGGCACGCAGCCGGCGCTGGGGGGGCGTTGGTGGGGGGGCGGGCGGGCGGGGTCAGGCTAAGCTTATGGTGTTGAGAGGCACCCCTGATTTGCTCGAGCGACCAAGACAGGGGGCAGACAGCATGGGAGCCTGCTGCCAACGACGCCAGCGCCAACACCAACGCGGCACCCGCGCCCGCACGCGCGCCCGCACCCACCGCCAAAAGGCGTACAGCAGCACTGCCAGGTCTTCGGCCCCGCAAGCCGCCAGCCCCGCGCCGCCCTCCGCCGCCCGCCCGCACTCTCGCAGCAGGTCCCGCGGCAGCGGCGCGCCGCCGGGGGAGAGCCGCGCGAGCGCCGCGGCGACGCGCGCCGCCGCCTCGGCCTCGGCGGCGGCGTCGTCGGTGGCCGTGGCGGCGCGCGCGGCCGCGGCGCAGGCGGACTCAAAAGCCGAAGGGCTGAGCCGCTCCGGCGCGCCGCCGCCGCCGCGCGGAGTGCGCACGGAGGCGAGCGCCGCCACCGCTCGGTCGACGGCGCCGAGGCTGACGCCGACGCCCCGCAGGGCAGCCGCCACCGCGCCGTCGACAAAGCCGCGAGCCGCGTCGGCCGCCGCGGCCGCCTCGGCCTGTGAACCCCAGTCCAGCACCGACGCCAGCCGCGCGGCGGCCGACGCGGCGGCCACGGCGTCATCCGGCTGCCCGGCCGAGGGGGCCGCGATTTGCGGGAGCAGCGCCAGCAGCGCGGCCGGCGGGCACGAGGCGCACCCCAGCTCGGCGGCCGCCAGCAGCGCCGCGCGCGCGTCGACGTCCGCGGGGGGCGCCGCCCCCTCGCCCGCCGCCGCAATGCAGGCGAGCAGGTCTGCAGACAGGCCCGCGCCGCCGAAGAGGGGCGCGCCCTCCCACCCCGCGGCGCCCAGCTGCCGCAGCGCCGCCGCCGCCTCGGCCGGCTGTAAAGCGCGCGCCGCCGCGGCCGCGGCGACACCCTCGACTGCCACGCGCAGCAGCGGCGCAAACGCCCGGCCGCGGGCCGGCGGCTGCGGCGGCGGCTGGCTCCCGGCGCCCCTGCCGGCGCGCCGAGGCTTCTGCCAGGGCTTGCGTGCCTTTTGCGGCTGCTTGGGCTGCTGCTGCTTCTGCGGCGGCTGCTGCTGCTGCGGCGCGCCGGGGGTAGCGGGGGGCGCCTCTTCACCAATGCGCAGCTCCACGGTGTCTCCGAGCAGCCCCAGCGCCGCCGCGGGGCCGAGCGGCCCGCCGGCGCCGATCGCGCGCGCGCACGCCTCGGCCGCGGCCGCCGCGCGGCTGGGCGCGAGGGGGACCCCCGCCTGCGCGACGGCGTGCACCGCCTCGAGCACGGCGGGCGCGGG
Organism: Raphidocelis subcapitata; assembly: GCA_003203535.1. NCBI lineage: Eukaryota > Viridiplantae > Chlorophyta > Chlorophyceae > Sphaeropleales > Selenastraceae > Raphidocelis > Raphidocelis subcapitata. The sequence continues at coordinate 124,886 of BDRX01000030.1, forward strand.
CAGCTCGGCGGCCGCCGCCTCCAGTAGCTTTGCGGGCCCGCCGCCGGCCTCCAGGCGGCGCGCGTCGATCGGCAGCCCGCACGCGGCGAGCGCGGCCGCCAGCAGCGGCGGCGAGACGTCCGGCGGCTGCGCCGGCGCGCCGCCGGGCTTGGCGCCGCCGCCGCCGCCGCCGCCGCCGCCGCCGCCGCCGCGGGCGGGGCTCTGCGGGGGGCCCTGCGCGAGGGCCGCCGCGGCGCGCAGCAAGCCCGATTCCGGGCCGAGCCGCGCGCCGCCGGCGCGCCGAGCGAGCAGCACGAGCAGCCGCGCCGCGCCGCGCGCCGTCGCCGGCCGCAGCGCGGCGTCGCCGCGCGCCTCGAGCCACTCCACCGCGCGCGGCAGCGCGGCGGGGGGCGCCTCCCGCCTCCAGATCGCATCCACCAGCTCCCAAACCAGGTGCGGCTTGTTCGAGGCAAGCGCTGCCTCGGCTGCCGCCGCCGCCACATCCGCTGTGTCCGGCGTGGCTGTCGCCACAGCGGCTGCCTCGGCCGCCTCGGCTGCCTTTGGAATGCGTGCGCCGGCGCCGTCCGCAGCCTGCTGGCTGTCAGCTGGCGCGCCGCCAGCCGCCATAGTCACGTCCGCAGCCGGTGCCGAGGCAGGTGCCAGCTCGGCCGGCGCGGCCTCCTCGACAGCCGGCGCATCGGGCTCGGGCGCCGGCGCCGGCGCCGGCGCGGCGTCAGGGGCCGCCGCCTGGCGATCGCGTGCGCTGGCCGCGGCCGCGGCCTGGGCTGCCGGGGCCTCGGAGTCCGCTGGCTTGGCGGCCGCTGCGGGCGGGGCCGCCGCGGGCGGGGCCGCCACGAGCGGGGGCGCCGCGGGCGGGGCCGCCGCGGGCGGGGCCGCCGCGGGCGGGGCCGCCGCGAGCCCGACCATCTGCTGGCTGAGATCCGCCACCTGGCGCGCCAGTACTGCGTTCTGCTGCTGGCTCGCCACCAGCAGATCCGCCAGCTGGGTGAGCTGCTGCTGCATCTGCTCGAAGCGCCGCGCCGCCGCGGCGTCGCCGTCGGCGGCGGCCGGCTCAGGGGCGCCGGCGGCGCCGTTGCCGGGCGGGGCGGCGGCGGGGGCGGCGGCGCGGCCGCTGCGGCCGTGCCGTGCGGGCCGGGGAACCGGCCCCGCCGCCGCGGCGCGGCGCCCGCGGCTGCATGGAGCCTGTAGAAAGCGGTTGCACGCGTGAGCAAGCGCGGTGGCGTCGCGGCAACGCGAGGAGTCCCGACACCTGGTCGCGGCGGAGCGCACGCCACTCACCGCAGGCCGGCTAAGAGGTCGCGATAGCATCGCGTTGAGGTGTAAATCACTTTAGTGTAAGCCCCGGGGGCCGCGCTTGCTCTCAGATCACGCCGGGGACAGCGGCGGTAGCTGCTCTCCGCCTGCAGCTGCCGGCCGTGACCTGCCTCCCACCCCGCCGCACGCCTGCACGTCTTCTTTTGAGATCTGCACAGCAACACCACGCGCAGCGAGTGACTGAGACCGGTTCTGCAGGGGGAAAGGGACGCGGCGAGCACATCAGCTGCCACGCGCGGTGTTTGACTCCGAGTCAACCAGGGCGTCGACTGGGGCGGGCCAGGCATCCATTGTCCCACCAATGGTCCCCCACTGGGAGGTCTCGGTGCTCGGTGCTCTGGACGGCGGCTGCATCCCACCCGACGAATCGGCATTAGGGCAGGCAGGGGCGCGGTTGGGACGAATGTCTCCGCGGCGAGGGCAGCCGGCAGCGGCGCGCAATAGGTCGGCCGCCACACACACGGGCGCCACATGCTCGTACGCACCAGTCTGCGGGCTCTGCGCGCACTCGCATCCAGGGCGGCAAAGCTCACGGCAAAGGCAGCCCGCCGTCGGCGGCGGCACGGCGGCACCTGACTGCAGCCCACCCGCCGCCGCCGGCCGGGTCAATCCCCATCTTGCCCGGCCTCTTGCAACCCGGCAATTGACTGCGTTTCAACCGTTCGGTTTGTTGTCGGCCAAACGCGAGCAGTTTGGCGTCGAGCCACGCCCAACGACTTGCAGCGGGCCTACAGGAGAGGCGGGAGCGCTGCTTCTGTGCAGCGGCATCGTGACGTACGGATTGACCGTTGCTTAGGGAGTTGCCGCAGGTGCGGAGGGGCTCCATTCGCGCGGACCTTCGTGCTGCAGGTTGTGCAGCACCGTCCGGCAGCGCGCCCTGCGCCGCGATCGTAGCTCCGCTGCAGCGATTGGGCAGCGCAAAGGCGTGTATTCACCGGCTGTCGCGGGGCTGTGGGCCGGGCAGGGCCCTGCAAGGCGGCAGTCCGCGTGCGAGCGCGGCGGCGCAGCACCAGACGCAGCGCGCGCTGCAGCAGCTGGTTGCGACGCGACGCCCTGCCGCGCCGCACCCCCGCCGCAGGAGCTGGCGCTTGCCATGGGGAATTGCTCAGAACGCAGCAGCGGCGCCGCCTATGGCGCCGACTGCAGCGGCAGCAGCAGCCGCAGCGCCGCGCCCCCGCGGCGGGTAGGCCGGCGCGCGGCCGCGGGCGGCGCGCTGCTGCTGCTTCTCCTCGCCGCTGCGGCGCCGTCGGCCGCTGCGGAGGACCCAAAGACCTCCCCGGGGCCGCGGTTCGCGATCGTCAACCAGGTGCGCAGCGGTGCAGCGGCTGCTAGGTGGTTTCTTGCCGCCGTGGCGCGCTCAAAACAGCGGCGCAGGGGAGAGTCCGGGGCCCGCCCCCTGCCGCGCCGCGCCCGACCCACAACGGGCCGAACCGCCACGCCTGCACGCATGCGGCCGCGCCATGCATGCAAACCCCATGCCCGCCCCGCTCCATGCGGCCCCTCCCCATGCAAAAAAAACCCCAGGTCCACTTTCACCTGGAGGTGGTCGCGGGGGCGGTGCACGTGCTGCAGCAGCTCACGACGGAGCCGGTGGTGGTTTACCTGCCGGAAAAGGTGGGGGGCTTTGCGCTTTTTGTGTGCGTTTGTGTGTTCGCTTATGTGTTGATGTGTTGATGTGGCTGGGTGAACTGGTGGGCCGGGCTTGTTCTGCTTCATGCCCGCTTCGCCTTGTCGCAATTGCGGAAAGCCCGGCGGCTGTGCCGTTGCGCGGGCTGCCTCCTCCGCGCCGATGCTTCGCCGCTTTGTGGTGTGGCTGCGCTTGCCCGGCTGCGGCGCTTCGCTCAAGCCCAACCGGTCGCATCGCTGCGCCGCGTGGCTGCCAGAAGCCAAACCCCCTTGCCTCTCCCGGCCCGCGCGCCGCCGCAGGTCGTGAAGAACAATTGGTACGGCTTCCTGTCATGGATGGGCAACATGGAGGGGGTGGTCTGGAAGGACGTGGATGACTACGACAAGGTCACCACGTACGACCTGGTGAGTCAGCAGCGGCGGGCCAGTGACGGGCGAGGTGGCGGGCGAGGTGGCGGGTTGAGGGGGAGTTGGGGGCCGCAAGAGAATGGCTCGGAGGCGGTGGCGTTGGCCGTTTTGGGCCATGCCGTTGGCATGTGCCCCCGCCAACAACCAGCCAGCCAACCAAACCAACCAACCGCTCGACCGCTCAACCAGGTGTGGTTTGTGACCCCCGAGTTCCCCCAAGTCAGCAAGAACCTGAAGCTGCCGGCGCACATCAATCTGCTCAAGGGCATGATAGAGCAGATGAAGCCCAAGGTGGGGGGGGCTAGGGGTGTTGAAAAACTAGGTGCATTGAGTTTCAGGTGGCGGCGGCGCGGTTGGGGGCCGTGGACGCGGCTTGTGCAAGCACGCCGCACGCGCCCGCCTCCATCGCCGCCCGCAACCGCAAGCCATATGCGGACACACACCCGATACACACGCGCCCACAAACACAAACACGCACACAAGAAACACAAGCGCACATCAAACACACAGACACACGCGCACAAACACATCAAACCATCCGCCAGGTCCTCATGTACATGGTCCACAACGGCCACCTCTCCGACGAGAGCTGGGAGCTCGTCAAGTCGCTGGCCAGCACGGAGGTGCCCGTCCTCGCGCTGGCCCCCCACGTGGCCGCCTCGATGGCCAACCGCAGCCTGCCGCTGCAGCCGGACTGGATCCTGCCGATCTACCCCTTCCACCCGGCCAACCCGTGCACGCTGGAGGATGTCAAGGGGGGGCGGCAGTGCATCCGGGGGTTTTCGGTGCAGGGGCGCATCGAGCAGAGCCGGCGGAACTACACGCAGGTGCGCGCCTGGGGGGGCCCTTTTGCTTTGCCCGACCTCGGGCGCGTTTTGGGTGGCAGGGAATGGGGCAAAGAGAGGCTGGGCAGGTGAGCACGCATGAGTCCTCTTCGCGCCATCGCGCGGCGGCCTCGCAACGCTCTCTGCACCAGCTCAGCCCCCTTTGAAGCCCACCCCCCCCCCCCCCCCCCCCCCACCCCCCCCCCCCCCCCCCCCCCCCCACCCCCCCCCCCCCCCCCCCCCCCCCCCCCCCCCCCCCCCCCCCCCCCCCCCCCCCCCCCCCCCCCCCCCCCCCCCCCCCCCCCCCCCCCCCCACCCCCCCCCCCCCCCCCCCCCCCCCCCCCCCCCCCCCCCCCCCCCCCCCCCCCCCCCCCCGCCCCCCCCCCC
>BDRX01000030.1:129590-206158 GCA_003203535.1 Raphidocelis subcapitata
GGGGGGGGGGGGGGGGGGGGGGGGGGGGGGGGGGGGGTTGGGGGGGGGCGCTTTGAATGGGGGGGGCGACGGGGCCAGGCCGGCCGGGGCCGGGCCCGGCCCAGCATGGCCCCTGAGCTGGGCTGGGCTGGGTGGCTGCAGGTTTCGCGTCCTGCTTGATGGGAGGGCAGCGGCGGCCCCTCGCCTTCCACCGGGCCTGCGGCCGGCCACAGCCGCACTGCTCGGGTCCCCCCAAACGCACCGCCTCACGGCCAACCCAGCCTTCCCTTACATAATCTCACCTGCCCCCCCGCGCAGGTGCCCATGCTCGCGAGCGACCTTTACTACAAGTCAAAGTTCAGCAGCACCGTGCTCACCAGCCTCATCACGGGTGAGGGGGGCCGCGGGTCCGCCGGCAAATTGTATTTGCCACGCTGCGCGGCGCTCTCCGTCGCCGCAAAGGGCTGCACCAATCAATGGATCAATCAAACAAACAACCCAAACAACCAAACAACCAACCAACCAACCAACCAAACAACCAACCAACCAAACGAACAAACAAACAAACAAACAAACAAACAAACAAACAAACAAACAAACAACCCCAGGCACCCCCATCATCGCGGACCAGCGCATGATCGATGCGTACACCATGCTGGAGAGGAAAGCCGTCTACTACCAGGCAAGGGGGGGGGCGCTCTTTTGTTGTTGGGGGTAAAGAACGCGCCCTTGCAGAGCCTTTGCAAGCCCTTGTCTCATCTGTTGCCCTTTGGGTCTGCGTTGTGCGAGTTTCTTGTTGTTAGGGGTTCGTGGCTTTGCCCTGGTCTCGGCGCTCTGCCCGATCTGGATGCCAGCTGCATTGGCAGATACTTTGCTCATGAACCCCAGCCCACTGTGTGTTTGCACGCACCCCAAGCAGCACCCCGACCGACACTCCCCGACCCCCCAACCCCCAAAACCCCCCCAAACGAAACCGCCGACAGGAGTCTGGCCAGAGCGAGCTCGACACGATGTTCTCGGTAGCCAAAATGCACCCCGACGAGATCTGGCGCGTGCGCAGCGAGGTGCAGGAGCTCAGGAACCGGATGAACGAGCGCGCCAAGAAGATGATCCGGGGGTGGCTGGAAAAGAAGGGGGTGGCCGTTGAAAGCGGCGACCGGCGGCGGCGGCTGCTGGCGGCGGCGGGGCCGGCGGCGGCGGAGGAGCAGCAGCAGCAGCAGCAGCAGCAGCAGCAGCAGCAGCAGCAGCAGCAGCAGCAGCAGCAGCAGTTGGGGGCGGAGCAGCAGCAGGGGCAGGAGGCGCGCCCGTGGCAGCGGCGGCCGGGTCCCGGGGAGGGGGAGCGGCGGCGCGGCGGCTCCCTGGAGGCGGGGCGGCAGCGGTGGTGGGCGCTCGACGCGGCGGCTGCGCGGCTGGGTGGCGCGCTGCGGCAGCGGCTGGGCGCGCTCCTGCCGGCGCGGCGGTGAGGGCCCGCAGAGGGGGCGTGCGTGCCCTCCGCCGCTGCCCCCTCAAATCCCCGCCGGCGGTCTTGTGGGCCCGGTGAACCCCCACCCCTGTGTGCGCGATTGGAGGCCCCAACAGCACCCGCCGCTCTTTCTTTTTCCCGCTCTTTTCTTCCAGCCTTCTACAGCCTGTAGTTTTTATGGAAACCCATATTGCTTTCCGGATCGTTTCGCCACGCTCTTGCCCGCTTCACGTGGCCCCTCTGCGCCCCCCTCAGTTATGGGGCCTTTACGGGGCCCCTGGATAGCCTGGGAGCCTGCAAAGCCCCCGCAGGTGGCAGCAGGCGCGCAGCCGGCGGCGCGCGCCGATGCAACGTCTGCTCCAGGCCCCTTCAGTAAGGGCACCGCTTTTCCGTTGCATACGCCGGGGGAAAGGGGGTTCCCAACGGGTCGAATGCGGGTCGGGGTGCGGGCGGCGGGTTGGCGGCTGGCGCAGTCACCCGGTGCCGACGCCTGGGCTTGCGGTGTCCTCCGCGTCAAGGCGGCGATCGCGCATATACCTGAGCCTGGATCGGATTTCACCGGGCCATCCACGCTGCTGTACGAGCTGAGCCCGCTCTCCCCCGGCCCCCGCACCCTCGCATGCCGCGCCCCACGGCGGCCCCTGATCAGATCTGGTAGCTGGTAGCCGGCGCACCTTCTATATGGCGCCCTCAGGGGCGACGGAGCCCGTGCGCGACCGCCATGGCTTCCCGATAGCGGAGGACTACCGCGCGCTGGCCGCTATTTACGGCCCCCTGCACGAGCAGGATGAGGCAGACCGCTGCGAGGCGTGGGACGCCTTCCTGTTCGGCGCCGCCTCGCGGCTGGGGCTTCCCGTGGACCCGCCCCCGACCGCTGGCGCCGCTCGCGCCGACGCCGACCCCGCCGCCGAGCGCGCGCGCGCGCTGGCCGCGGCCGTGCTGCCGGCCGTCCTCGCCGACGACGCCGCGCCCGAGCTGGCGGCGCAGCTGTCGCGCCTCGTGCACGCGGGCGTGCCGCGCGGGCTGCGGCGCGTGGCGTGGCCGCTGCTGCTGCGCGCGGGGCAGGCGGCGCCGGAGGGCCGCTATGCCGCGCTGCTCGCGGTGGTGGACGCGGGTGCGCCGCGTGCACACAGACCCACCTGCCTTTTTCAACCGCCCGCTTTTGGCTTTTCTCATTGGCGCATCATCTGCGCCCGCCGCCTGGGGCTGCCAGGCGGCGCGCTCGGCGCCTGCAAGGGCCGCGGCGTTCGCAAACCGCCGCTCCACGCGCTGCCCCCCCCCCTTTTCTTTGCCGCCCGCAGACGCTGCGCCGCGGGAGGAGGAGGAGCGGCTGGCGGCGGCCGCCGGCGTCAGCACGGAGCAGCTGCTGCTGTGGCGGCAGCAGGGGCGCGCGTGGCTGTCTCAGATCGAAAAGGACATGAGCAGGTGGGGGCTCACGCACATGCCTGGCTTTGCATGCCCAGCTTTGCATGCCCAGCGTGGGGCATGCAACCCATGCACGGCCGCAGCCAGCCGGCTCGCGGGCTTGCCCCTCACCCACCGCCCGCCGCCGGCGCTGACAGCGGGGGCCGGCGCGCCGGCGCCGCCTCGCAGCATCCCGCACCGCAAACGCCCCCCCCCCCCCCCCCCCCCCCCCCCCCCCCCCGCCCCCGGCGCCCTTTCGCGCCCTTCAACCTCCCCCAAACAACCCCCCTCCCCCAAACCTACCCCCCAGCCCCCTCTCAATTTGGGGGGGGCAAAACCGCTTCTGGGCAGATTTGGGGAAGCGAGAGGCCGGGCGGTCAAAGCTTGGGCTTGAGTAGCCGGGCGGTTTTGCTCGAACGATTTTCCGGGCGGTTTTGAGCAGCCCAACAACCAGTTATAGCCCAAGCCAAACAGCCCTTATCGAATCCGAGCCCAGCAGCCCTTTTTGAACCCTTTTCGAAACGTTTCAAACTGCAAACCCCGCGAACCCCAACCCCTCAGCTGTTCCGCCACCTTGTCCGCGAGCACCACCCCCGCCTGGCCGGCCACCTCGACGCGCTCGGGGTGGACGCGGCGAGCCCGCTGCCGGGGTGGCTGCTGTCCGCATTTGTCAACTACCTGCCTTATGAGGTGGGCCGGGTTGTTTTGGGGGGGGCTGGGCTGCGGATTGGGGGGGCAAAACCAGGGCGCGATTGCTTTGCGACGCGGCTTCCCACCCACCCCACCTGCTCAACCCGCCGACCCGCCCAACCCGCCGACCCGCCGACATCCCCCCTCCCCCCCCCTCGACAGGCCGCCCTGCGGGTCCTGGACATCGCCTTCCTAGAGCGCTCCCCCGCGCCGCTGATACGGTGCGCCCCCGCCGGCCAGGGCGGCCAGGGCCCGTTCGCCCCGGGCGCGCCGCGCGCCCCCGGAACCGCCCCGCCGGCCGCCTTCCTCGCGCGCCCCCCTGCGTGCGGCTCACCAGGCACTGTCCCCGCCGGGCCCCTTTAGTTTGCCCCCCTGCGTGCGGCTCCCCAGGCCATATCTTACCCGCCGCCCGCACCCGCCACCCGCCGCCCCCCCGCCTTCCAGATCGTGCCTGGCGCTGGTCGAGATCTACGGCGCGGCGCTGCTGGGGGCCGCGGACGCGATCGACGCGGGTGCGCTTCGCCGCTTTGCCGCGGCGCGCGCGCGCGCGCGCGGACGCGCAGCAACCTGCGGGGCCGCTCGACCCCGCATGCGGGCGCTGGTCGCCGATGCGCCACCCAGCACCATTCACGCCGGGCTGTGGCGAGTTAGCTTTCGGCCCTCGCACAACACACTCGCACGCATGCACGCACGCGGGCGCACACCTAAACCCTGAACCCTAAACCCTGTGCACTGCACACACCCTTGACACACCGCGAGCGCAGGGCAGCTGCTGCACTCCATGCCGGCGATGACTCACGACGCGTCCCGGCTGGTGGCGGTTGCTGACAGGGCGTTCGGCGACGTCACCCAAGACGTGCTGCTGGTGAGCAGGGGGCATGGGGCGGTACGGGTTACGCCTATGCGGCGGTACGCTTGGGAAGCACGCTGCAGTTAGCCACAGCCATTGGCTGTGCAGTTTTGGCTTGGTGGACGGGCAGTACAGTTCATGGGCTGCTGTTTAACGCACACGTGACACGTCAAACGACCGCAGGCGCTGCAGCACTGCTTCAGGGCCGAGCTACTGCAGCAGCGCGAGCGCCAGCGCGCGCACCGCCCCAGCCGCGGCGGCGCCACCGCCGCCGCCACGGCCGCAGCCGCAGGCGGTCAGGGCGCCGCGGCGGCGGGCGGCGCTGCAGACGCGCAGCAGAGCAAGCAGCGGCAGGATGAGGGGCAGCAGATGGAGGCGGGCGCGGTGGCCTCTGACGGCGCGCAGCCGCACCAGCAGCAACAGCAGGGCGCGGATGGCACATGCACGGTGGCCGCGGGGCCGCCGGCCACTGAGCAGGCGGCGTCGGCAGCAGCGGGGCCCGCCAGCGCAGGGGCGGGAAATGGATCGCCTGCGGAATCCAAAACAAAACAGCCTTCAGCAGAGCAGCAGCAGCAGCAGCAGCAGCAGCAGCAGCAGTCGTCCCCGGAGCGGCAGAGCCCCTCCCCCCCAACAGCCGAAAGCGGCTGGGCGCACTTCGATCGCGCCGCCACGCCGCCGGCGCTGTCCGCCCGCCGGCGGGCCGGCGCGGGGCCGGGCGGCGGCGGCGCAGCTGCCGCCCTCGCCGCGGCAGCAGCAGCTTCAGCAGAGACGCCTTCTGCAGAGTTGGACGGACTGGATGGTACCGAGCTGTTTGATGAGGGCGGGGAGGAGGACTACTTCAACTGCGAAACAGCGAACCTCCTGCTGGCTCCGCAGCAGGCGCCCTCGGCGGCGGCGGCGGCGGCGGCGCCGAAGCAGCTGCTGAAGCAGGGACAGGAGCAGGGAGAGGGCGGCGGCGGCGGCGGCGGCGGCGGGGAGGGCGTGGGGCGCCACCGCTACCGGATATTGGAGAAGCAGGCGACCCGGCGCGGCGCGCTGGCGGCGGCGTTCGACATCGCCGCGGCGCCCGGCCTGCTGCCCGCCGACCGGCCGGGCCCCGGCCGCGGCGACGGCGGCCGCGGCGACGCGGCGGCGGCGGCGGCCGCGGCCGCGGCGCACGACCCGCGGGGCCGGCCGGTGCCGGCGCGCCCAGGGGCGGGGCGCGGCGGCGGCGCGCAGCAGCAGCATCATCAGCAGCACCCCCGCGGCCGCGCCGGCGGCGAGGCCGGGTCGTTTTCGGCGGAGGCGTCGGGTTCTGGCAGCTTTGACGGCGGCTGGGCGGCCCTCGCGCCCCGCCGCAGCGGCGCGCTGCGGGCCGCGGATGACGAGTGGGTTGATGTCATCCCCTCGAGCAGCCCGGGGGGCTGGATGGCCGCGGCAGTGGGGTCCTCCCGTGGCAGCGGCGGCGGCGGAGGCGGCGGCGGCGGCGCGAGCGGGGCGCGGCACGGCGGGCGCCAGCCTGGGCCGGTGCTGATGCCGCCCGCCGCGGCGGTGACGGCGGTGGGCGGCGGAAGGGCCGCGCCGGACGGCGCGCGGGCCGCGGCGGCGCCGCAGGCCTTCGCCGGGCCGCGGCAGCAGGGCCAGCTGCAACAGCCGCAAAGCCAGCAGAGCCCCCACCACCAGCAGCACCAGCAGCAGGGGGTGGCCAACGGCGGCGGCCCTGCCGCTGCCGCGACAGTTGTGGCAGCGTCCGCCGCACCGCCCCCCGCCCCTCTGCCCACCAAGGCCCAGCTGGCGGCGCAGGTCAGCGACGAGTTCCAGATCGCCGAGCTGTTCGAATCCATCGCATCGACAGCCAACGCCGCAACAGAGCTCGCGCGCAGCGCGAGCGCGAGCGGGCTTCTGCCCGGCAGCGGCGGCGGCGGCGGCGGCGGCGCAGAGGAGGCGGCCCGCAGCGGCCGCATCAGCGACGGGGGCGGCGCCGGCGCCGGCGGGGAGGCCGAGCTGCTGCAGCTGCTGCGCCGCCACGCCGCCACCGCCGGCGCGCTGCGCGCCACCCTCGACGCCGCGACCGCCAAGGTGGCAGAGCTTGTGGGCGCGCTGGCCGAGGCGCGCGCCGACTCGGGCGCGCTGTCGCAGCAGCTGCAGCGGCTCAAGGCGCGGCTCGAGGACTCGGACGCCGAGGGCGCGGCCAAGGAGGCGGTGATCTCAGATCTGCAGGCGCGGCTACAGGGGTCGCCGCAGCAGGCGCGGGGCCGGCTGCCGGGCCAGCAGCCGCGCCGCGGCGGCGGCGGCGGCGGCGGCGGGCTCGCGCTCGGCTTTGGCGGCGGCGGGTTCTCGCCGGGGCGGGGCGACGACGACGACGGCGGCAGCGGCGGCGGCGGCGTCGGTGCGGGAGGCGGCGGCGCGACCTGGCGCAGCCGCCTGGCGAGCGCGCTCAACCTCCCGCGCGATGGCAGCCCCACTTCGCAGCAGCAGCAGGCGCATCAGCAGCAACAGGCGCAGCAGCAGCAGCAGCAGGCGCAGCAGAAGCAGCAGCACCACCTGCCCCTGCACCAACACCACTTTTTCGGCAGCAGCAGCAGCCTCGGCGGCGGCAGCAGCGACGGCCGCGAGCTCGCGCCCCGCCACGGCGGCCCGCAGAGCCCGGGCGGGGGCCGCGCCCCGGCGGCGCGCCAGCCGCGCGCCTCCAACGGCGGCGACGCGAGCGCGCTGTCGGCTGGCTACGTGGCCCTGGGGAGCGACGGCGAGGCGGAGTAAGACGGCCCCGTTTCGGCGCGCGCGCCCGCCCGCCGGGCCTTGTAAAACACCCGATGCATGTCTGCAAAGTCTGCTGCGTGCTGGCATGGCGCGGGGTTCGCGCCCCGACCTGTGTGCCGCTGCCGGCGGCGGGCGGCAGAGGGCGGCAGGCGCCAGCCTCGTCAGCCGCAGCCGCGCCCGAGGCAGGCGCCGCACGCCGCCAGCACGCCGCTGGGCGCGGGTGACACACGTGCCAAACGCGAACGGTTGCCTTTACCTTCGATTCAGACCTCCGATATCCGCGGAACAGGACAAAAACAGTTTCGGCACCGCGCCACTCGGCCCGTCCCGCTGAAGGGAGCGCCCTGCTCGCACGGGAAAATCGTCTCCGGCGACGCACTTGACCTCTCCACCAACCCACGCGCGGTCCATGCCGCCACCGCAGCGCGCCGCGCGGGCGGCGCGCGCCGTCGCCCCGCCCCCGCTGCTGGCGCTCGCGCTGCTGCTGGCCGCCGCCGCCGCCGCGCCCGCCTCGGCGCAGCTGCTGTTCCCGTTCCCCTTCCTGCAGTCATCGTCCAGCCAGCAGGGCCGCAGCGCGCCCTCGCCGCTCGTGCCGCTGGCCGCGCTCTTCGCCGCAGAAACCGAGCCGCTGTGCATCCGCGACGCCCCCTCCTCCCGCTGGTCTATCGTTGCCGCGGCCCGCGACCGCGCCCGCCCGGCCGTCTTCTGCTTCACCGTGGACTGCCGCCGCTACGGCCAGTCCGGGCGGTGCTGCCAGTGGTTCAAGAACCAGGCTGAGTGCCAGGCCGCGCTGCCGGGCGCGAGGGAGGCGCGGCTGGGCGGCATGCAGGAGCAGCTGGCCTGCGGGAAGCGGCTGTGCCGGGAGTACGGCAAGAGCGGCTTCGGTGGGCGGTTTGCGGGGGCGTTGCTTGGGGGCTTTACAGGGGTTGTGTTTGGAGGTGGCCGCTTCCAGTTCGCTCAGTCAGCCCCGCGGCGCGCGGCAGCTCGCACCCGAAAGGCATTTCGCCGCAACTCCCACTACGCCTCCCATTCACAAACAACCCTTATAACCTCACGCCCCGCGCCCGCGCCCTGCCCTAGCTCACCACGCCCCGCCCCACCTCACCTCCCTCCCCCCCCAAACAAAGACACCCCGTCCAAGACACCCCAGACGTGGTGCGAGCGCGGCTGGGAGCAGCTGGTCGGCGGCGCGGCGCCGCTCTGCAGCTGCGTCAGCCGCGTCGGCTCGGGGGACTCGCCGGTGTGCACCCAGGAGCCCTTCTGAGGGTTTTTTCCCGGCCTTTCTTTCGGCCAGCGCCGTCGAGGCGGCGGGGACGCCCCTGTCTGCTCCCCGGGCTTTGTTTGCCTCCACCTGTGGATGCGAGGCGGGCTCGACCTTGCGGAGTCAACCCTGCCTTGACCGCGCTGCCTGCGGCGCATTCGCGCCCCGCCGGGCGTCTGCGCACACAGGCAATCACCCGGCAGCCGAATCCGGCGCCAACGCGCCGCGCTTGCAACTATGCCTCCCTCAACTGCTGCAGCCCCTTGTGTACTGGGCCTGCGCCACCGTGGCCCCCGCTTGCACCGCTCGACTGCTCTCATTGTGTTGCGTTCCCCTGCCTGTCTGAACAATTGTAACCCCTTCCTAACAAAAGAACGTGAATCAAGGGAGCACAGGCCCCCGGATGGCGGCTGGGCAGCAGGCAGTGCACTCGCACGACCCCTGCCACCGTGGCCCCTGAACCGCCAGCCCCCCGCCGCGCTTTCACGAGCCGCGGCCGCGGCGTCCGTGCATTGAAATTCGCGAACGGTTCTGAGGTTATTGGTCTCCTTTCGGCCTCGCGTCACCCGAGTGCACGGCCAGCGCACGGCAAGCGGGGCAGCCACCGGTGACTTGCCGGTGCGGGGGCCTCAAATGGACGCGTTCGAGATGCGCGCGCACGTCGCGGCGCCTGGTGGCACGCAGGGGGCGGCGCGAGGCGCGCGGGGCCGACCACGCGCGCCCCAAGCCCTTCGCGCACGCGCGCACCGCCCTCCCGATCGTCCAACGGTAACAGCCGTGGCCCCCCACCCCCACCCAGACCGTGCGGGGGCCTCTTCTAGCAGCTCCCAACAGCTGCGGGGCACCCTGCACCCAGGGAGCGCGCAGCAGCAATGGGCGTGATGAGCCCCGCCGCGGCGGGCGGCGCGCAGCAGGCGGCGTGGCGCAAGGCGGCGATCTGCGGGGCGCTCCTGCTGGCTGTCTTTTACATGCTTAGCCCCCCCAGCGGTGCCGGCGCGGCCTCTGGCTCGAGCTCCCGCCTTTACCGCCTCGCCGGCGGCGGCGGCGGCGGCGCCGGCGGCGCCTGCGGGCGCGGGAAGGGCGCGCTGCCGCTGCCGGCGCTGCCGAAGCGGTCGGATTTGGCAAAGGTGCTCGAGGGGCGCGGCTTCAAGGTCGGGGCTGAGCTCGGCGTTCAGGTGGGGGGGCCGGGTCAAGGGGGGGGTCGGTGGGGTTCATGGCCTGAGCTAGTGACCTGTGCAACGCCAGCGGGAGGCGCATGCTGCAGCGCGCCACGCAAAAGAATAGGGCGGCGCGTCGAGAACAGCAAGGAAACCCTCCCCACCCAACACCAAAAAAGCCGAGCCCCAGCCGCCCCGCACCGCCAATCCGCCCCCCCCCCCACAAATTTGAACAACACGCGCCCTTTTTCTCAAAACGGCCAACAGAGGGGCATCTTCGCGGCGGATATGATGCGCAACTGGCCCAGCTGCGAAAAGTACTACCTCGTCGACATCTGGATGCAGCAGGTGCGCGCACTCGCCTTTTTTCCATGCGGGGGTGTTTGGATGCAGCGGGTGTGCGCACTTGCCATTGTGGGACTTGATTCACAGGGCACTTGCAGAGACGGCGGCGCGCATTGGCCAGGGGAGCCTTGGCCGTCTCCCAACCCCCCCAAACAGCAAAACCTATTGCATCGACGCACGCGTCTTGATTGAACATCAGAAATCCCTCCCCTGGACCGACAAAACCCCTCCCCTGGACCGATGAGCCGCCCGAACCAAACGCCCGCGCCGCGGCCGGAATGAAAACATTTGCTCAATTCAACCCTAAACCCTAAGCCCTAAACCCTTGTCCTATCCGCAGACCAACTACTCCGACGGCGCCAACGTGGGCAACAACGTCCAGGAGCGCATTTACGAGGAGGCAAAGGCGCGGGTGGCCGACTTTGGAGACGTCCCCTCCTTCCTCAGGTGGGGGCCGCGGGCGCGTGTTTGTGTGTTTGTATGTTTATGCGTTTGTGTTTGTTTTTGTGTATTCCCACCCAAAACGCACTTCAAACCCCCAAACCCTAACCCTAAACCCAACAGGATGTTCACCTCCAAGGCCACCGCGTTCATCGCCGACGAATCGCTGGACTTTGTTTACGTCGACGCGCGCCACGACTAGTGAGGGGGTTTAGGGGTTAGGGTTTGGGGTTTGGGGTTTGGGGTTTGGGGTTTAGGGTTTGGAGTTTGGGGTTTAGGGTTTAGGGTTTGGGGTTTAGGGTTTGGAGTTTAGGGTTTAGGGTTTGGAGTTTGGGGTTTAGGGTTTAGGGTTTGGGGTTTAGGGTTTGGAGTTTAGGGTTTGAAACCCTAGGGGGGGGGGTAGATTGGGCGAGAGCGGGGGCGGGGCAAAGGTGGCCACCAGGGTTTAGGGTTTGGGTTTAGTTGAATTCAGCTAGACCCTAAACCCCAAAGGTGGCCAATACTGCTGGGGGCGCCGGCAGTTGTGGCCTCAAAACGCGCCCCAACAACCGCCTCAAAACGCGCCCCAACAACCGCCTCAAAACGCGCCCCAACAACCGCCCAACAACCGCCCAAACAACCGCCCAAACAACAACAACCCCCCCCCCCAGCTGCGGTGCCAAGGAGGACATGGAGCTGTACTGGCCCAAGCTCCGGCCGGGCGGCATCATGGCCGGCCACGACTTCGTCACCGCAGAAACGGTGGGGCGGCGGTTTTGTTCAGGGGGAAGGGGCTGCCGTTTCTGCCCGTGCCGGCTTTTTTTGACGGTTTGCCTGACAAACAACCCCAAAACATCCAGCAATTTCAATCAACCCCAACACCCTTAACGCCCCAAACATGTGCTTCTCAATTACACATTTAAAAACCCCTAACCGCCCAACGCCCCCCCGCGCGCAGGTGTCCCGTTGGACCAACGGCACCCAGGACTGGTCCCTCTGCGCAGGTGCGCACCAGTTACGAACACCGCGCCGAATTGTCGGGCCCGCGCCGCGCCCGCTCCATTTTCTTTTCGTGCATCAAACATCGCACCCCAAACCCCGCACCCCCAAACCCCCGACCCCCAAACCCCGCAACCAACCCCATACCACCCCTAAACCCCGCAACCCCAAACCTCGCAACCCCAAACCCCGCCCGGCAGACGGCACGGTGCACCCCGGCGCGGTGCGCGGCGCCGCCGAGGAGTTTGCCGCCGCTAAGGGCGTAACGATCACAGTCACCGGTGACGGCCCCCCCAGCTTCGCCGTCGTCAAGCCCTGCTGAGCCTTCCCGGCCCGGCTGGCTCGGCTGACTCATCAGTGAGCTTGGCTGCGGGGACCGAGGCAGCGTGGAAGCTGCGGGGACGCTGAAGGGACTCGTGTGGGAAGCTGCCGGGGAGCTGCCGGGAAAGGCGTCAAGACCGCCACGGCTCGGGCGCCGCGGCGCGCCGCACGCAACGCTACGGAAGGTTTCAAACCTTGCTTGGGCGAGCACGGTCAACTAATAAACGGCCGTCACTAAACATAGGCGAGCCCGAGCGCCCCTATACGATCAACATGGATTAAACGAAGGCTAACAGCCAGCAGACTCCTGAGTCGAATTCAAAGGCTCAACTAGTGCGTTACCATAGCACCAAACCCATGCCCGGCGGCCCCGCCTCCATCCTGTCCGTATTCACAGTGCCGGCTTCCGCATTCCGAATTTGACGCGAGGACACTGGAACGCGCCTCAAACGAGTGTAATTCCCAATCAGTGGACCACGGCTCCGCAAACATACGACTAATAATGCCAGGCACCGCCAACACCGCGCCGCCCTACTGCTCCGCCCCGCCGGCGGGGGCCCCCGCATCCAAAGCCGCCGAGGCGGCCCCGGCGGCCTCGCCCGCGGCGCGCCGCATGCTCGCCAGCAGCGCTCGCGCCTCGGACGGCAGCAGCGCCTCTTCCTCTGCCCAGAAGCCGCCGCCGCCGCCGCTGCCGCCGCCGCCGCCGCCGCCGCCGCCGTCGCCGTCCCGCTCCCAAGGCGGAGGGGCGACCCATGCTCGGCCGGTCTCCTCAAACACGGCCGCCTGCGGGGGTTGAGGGGGTGAGCGCCGCATTGGCAAAGGCAGCGGCGGTGCGGTTTACAGGGCGGGTTGGGACTTGGGAGGTTGCAGGGAGGGGTTGGTTGGATCGGGGGTGATCACTTGGGGTGTTGCGCGTGCTGGATTGCAGCAGCCGGAAACACGGTGCGTGTTGGGTGAACTCCCTCCAACCATGTTTTTCAAGCCTTTCCCTGACCCAGCGCCCCCACCTGCAGCACCGGCCTGAGCCCAAACCAGTCCTCGTCCTCTGCAAAAAGCTCCCACCCGCGCCGCCCCGCGCCCGCCAAAGCCCCGCCCCCGCGCGGCGCGGTCCGCGGGTCGGCGCCGCGGGCGCGCCCGCCGGCGGCGGCGCCGGCGGGCGGGGGGCGGAGCGCCAGCAGCACCAGCAAGGCCTTGCCGCCTCTCCGGCTTCCGCCGCCGCCGCCGCCGCCGCCGCCGCCGCCGCCGCCGCCGCTGTCGGAAACGCTCCAGGCGCACGACGGAGGGTCCACTATCGAAGCCGGCGCCGCGCCGGAGCCCTGCCCCCCAAACCCGCCGCCGCCGCCGCCGCCGCCGCCGCCGCCGGCGGCGTCGGGCGGCCGCCAGAACGTGCGCCGCAGCGGGCCGCCCGGCGCGCCGTCCACCGAAACGGCGAGCCCGGCGGCGTCCACCCTCACGCAAACGTCCTCCGCCGGCACCGCCCATTTCGGCAGCGGGAGCTCAAGGGTCGCCTCGTCGGGGCCGGTGAAGGCCAGGGAGTAGGGCGGCACGAGGCAGCGCGCGCCGGGGGAGTCGCCCTGGGGGTTGGGGGAAAGGGAGGAGGTGGGCGTCAGGCGTTGGCGGGGCTGGGCAGCGCACCTTGAAAGCCGGGGCTGTTTTGGGCGGTTTGGCAATTGATGAGTTGAAAAGGGGGGTTGTGGTGCCGAGCTGGAGCGGCTCTCAATTATTGGGGCACCGCAGATGCAGCATGTATTGGAAAGGTGGCAGGGCTTTTGATAGCCTATCAGGCAGGCCCCTCGCAAGCACCCAATTCAAGTTAGTCACTGCACCCACCCGAAACACCGAGTGCCACGCCTGCCCCGGCCGCCCCTTGGCGACGCGCAGCGCCAGCAGCCGCCCCCCCGGCCCCCCCGCCCAGCTCAGCGCGCCGGCGGCGGCGTCGATCGGGTGCGCCCAGGCGCGGTCAACGACGGCGCGGGGCCCGTGAGCGGCGTCGGGGCCGGCGGCGGCGGCAGCGGGCGCAGGCGCGCCGATGCGCAGGCCCGAGGCTGACAGCTCCACCGCCGAGGGGAGGTCCGGCTCGGCTGCGAGGGGCCGGCAGCGGCGGCGGCAGCGGCGGCAGGATGCTTTGGCAGCGGCGGTGGCCAATCGTTTTTGCAGCGGACGCAGGACGGCAAAACTGGAAGCAGCCATGCACCGCACCGCGCCACGCCCACGCATGTGCCACAGCCGCAAGCTGAAACGAAAAAAGCAAGCTGCAAGCCTGCAACGCTTCTAACTGATCAGTTGTGAGCGCACCCAGCGGATCGTAGACGGCCAGGTGCACGTGGCCCTCCGTCTGAGCCCACATGTAGTAGCGCCCCAGCGCGCCCGCCGGCGGGCGGCCCGGCGCCGCGGCGCGCCAGGCCGCCTCAAAGTCGCGCAGCGCGCGCGCCTCCGCCTCGGACCTTTGGGGTTTTTGGATTCGGTTTCGGGCGTGCCAGCTTTTTGTGGTGATGTATCCTCAAATGGTTTGAACTCGGCAGTCCGTCAACTTTGTGGGTAAGCTGACCCCCCCACACATTCCAAAAAGCAGGCTCCGTACTTGCTCCTGGCTCACAAGGTGGCACAACTGAAGTGAGCCAAAGGCGAGCCCCCCGATCATGCCGGCCCCTCAGCGCGGCCCACCCCCCCACCTCTGCCCGGGCGCCGCCAGCAGCTGCGCCCTGCCGTCCTCCAGCCGCTTGGCCTCGAGCTCCCGCCGCCCCAAAAGTTCCGCCAGCCGCCCCGGCGCGTCCACCAGAGGCCAGTGGAGGGGCGCGGCGCCTCGGTAGTGGCGGCGGCGGCCGCAGAGGCTGCAGATCTGCATGCCGCAGGTCCAGCACTCCTGATGAGGGGTCGATCGATTGGTGGGAGCGTAGCAGACGTTTTGTTATGTTGGGTTGATGCGAGGTGTTGGGTTGATGCGAGGTGGCCTTCATTCTGTCAACTTTGTTCCCGCGCACAGCGGCTGCGGCAGCGGCAAGCTCCAGCTCAGTCTGCGCCAAGGCCTTCGGCTACATTTCTTGTACCCATGCCCTTGCACAGGCACGGTCTATAGCCGCCGCGCGCCGTGCTGGGAGGTCGATGGCGCTCCCCGCCAAACTGAAGCTCCCCGCCGGCCCGCAACCGCTGCCCTTACTAATCAACGCACCTGCGTGGCAGGCCGGCCACAGAGCTCGCAGGTGACAACCAACTGGGTGGCGGCATCGATGACAGCGCAGCCGCCCGCGCCCGCGGCCGCGCCCAAGCCAGCGCCGGCAAAGCCGCCCCCGCCGGCGGAGGCGAAGCGGGCGGAGAGCTCTCGCAGTAGGGCGTCCTCGGCGCCGGGGAACTGCTGGGGCGGTTTGGGGCGGTTTCGGGGCGGTTTCGGGGCGGTTTTGGGGCGGTTTTGGAGCGGTTTTGAGAGGCTTTCAGAGCTGTGGGGAGCTTAGGGGGGCGCAGACGGGGCAGCGGTGAGCGATGCTTCAACCTCGGCAGCAAAGCACACAAGGGCACAAGGGAGCCCTGCCGCGCCCCAACCGCCCCCAAAGAAAACCCAAGCCTCGGGCGGATGGGATGGTATCAGCCGAGGCACACACCCACCCACCCACCCACCCACGCACGCACCTCGAAGCCGGCCTCTCCTGGCACGCCCCCCGCGCCCCGCCACGCGCCGCCGCCCCTCCCCAGCGCGTGCGCGTCGTGCACGGCGCGCTTGGCGGGGTCGTGCAGCGTCTCGAACGCGGCCCGCAGCGCCGCGAACGCCGAGGGGGAGCCGCCCTTGTCGGGGTGCGCGCGGCGCGCGGCCGAGAGGAACGCGGCGCGCACGGCGGCGGGGGAGGGGCGGGACGCGGGGTCTAGGCCCAGGAGGGCGTAGGGGCCGGGCTCGGAAGCTTCCGCCGCGGCGAGCGGCGGCGGCGGCGGCGGCGCTGGCCGCGCGTGCTGCGGATCGGCGGGGGCGGGCGGCGCGGCGGCGGGTGGCCGGTCAAACGTTGCGGCGGCGTTGGTCTTGCAAGCTGCGCAGGCGGAGAGGCTGCGGCGCATGCTGGGCTGCCAGGGCAGCGGCGGCTTACCGGTCGGCCGCCCGCAGCCGCATCCGGGCCGGCGGTCATTGCTGCGTGGGCGGCGGCCGCGCGCGGTCAAGGGCAGCAGCTGCCGGTCGATCGAGCAATCGCAAAACGCCGGAGCAGCAGCAGCACGGCCTAATCAATCGTGGCGCGTTGTTTTTCGACGTCGGAGCGCCCCCGAGGCTCGTCGTGCCCGTCGCAGGCTGCCCACGGCCACCAGCGCGATCTGTGGCGTCTTGTCTCGATATCTCCGCCCGACAGCGCTGCAGTAGAGTCATTGTGGCGATCGCCGCGGGCTGCTCCACCCGCCGCAGGCTGCTGCTGCTGCTCCGCACGCCCTGCGGCAGAGCGGCCGCGCGCCCGTGCCGCCCTCGCCGCGCGCCCGCGAGCGGGCCGCGCCGGGCGGGCGCAATGGCGGCGCCGCGGCCCCCCGGCCCCCTGGACGGCGCGCCGCTGCACGCCATAAAGGTGCGCGCGCCCCCATGCGGCAGCTCTGCGGCAGCTTTGCGGCGGCCATGCGGCGCGTGCGGCGCTAGACGCGGCCCCCCTTGTCCCACAGCGACCCCCACCTCCCACCCCCACCCCCAAACAGCCCCCAGTTGTGGGTCCCGACGTCCTGGAAGACCCTGCCCTGCCGTTTGACCAGATACAGGCGGCCTTTGCCAAGGCAGCCGCGGAGCGGGGTTTGAACGGCGACGGCGGCGGCGGTTCCGACTGCGGCTGCGGGGGGGAGGGGAGCCCCGGCGGGGGGGGCAGCCCGGCGCGCGCGCCCTCGCCACCCGCACGGCGGCAGCAGCAGCAGCAGCAGCAGCAGCAGCAGCAGCAGCAGCAGCAGCAGCAGCAGCAGCAGCAGCAGCAGCAGCAGCAGGAGGAGGAGGAGGAGGAGGAGGAAGGAGAACAGCTAGCGAAACCCCCCGAGTAAACCGCGGCCGCTTACGTCGCGTTACTCATACCCAATCCAGTGTGGCAGTCGCCGCCGGCCCAAAACCGGCGGCCCGAAATCAGGGCAGCTGCCGAGACAAACTGACGCCGGCCTCGCAGCGCGCAGGCCGGCCAAATCAAGCGGCCGGCGGGGCGGGCGGAGCGGGGGGTTGCGCACCGCTCACCCCCGAAGCTTCCCGGCTACCCGCGAGGGGCGCGGGGCGCGGTCACTCGGCACCGCCCTCACCGCCGGCCGCCGCCGCGCCGCCGGCCGCCGCCGCCGCAGCAGCAGCAGCAGCAGCAGCGCCTGCGTCAGCGTCCGCGCCGCCCGGCGGGCCGCCGCTCCAGAGGTACGGCTCCGGCCGCGCCAGCGCACCCTCCTCCCCGGCGGGGCAGCTCGCCACCAGGAACCGCCACCGCCACGCCGCGCCGGCGCCGTCGGGGCGGGGCTCGCTGCGCAGGTCGCAGATCGCGATCAGATCGTGCCCCTTGGCGCGCAGCGCCTCGCGCG
Source organism: Raphidocelis subcapitata (assembly GCA_003203535.1). Lineage (NCBI taxonomy): Eukaryota > Viridiplantae > Chlorophyta > Chlorophyceae > Sphaeropleales > Selenastraceae > Raphidocelis > Raphidocelis subcapitata. Next base: position 146,714 of record BDRX01000030.1, read on the forward strand.
CGGCGGCGAGCACCTGGGGGTTTCCGGGCCGGGGGGGAAGGGGGGGGGGCGGGGGGTCAGCACATGGCGCGCGCGGCTTTGCTGCGCTTTTCACTCGCGCCTCGGCCCGCCCCGCCGAGGTGAGAGGGGTGAAAGGGGGCGGGCCGCCCCGGGCGCGGCCCCGTGCCCGGTTGCGCGGCCCCACCTGCGCAGCCACGGGCATGGCGCTGCGCCCCCAGCACTTGAGCAGCAGCGCCAGCTTCCCGCCCGCCAGCCCTCCCAGCAGTGCGCCCGCCAGCTCAGCGCCCCGCGCCGCCGCGTCGTCGCCGTCGCGCACGCTGAACAGCGGCGCGGCGTTGGCCGCGCGGCGCGCGTCGTCGGCGGCGACCCGGTGCAGCCGCAGCAGCAGGCCGGGCCCCGACGCGGCGCCGCCGCCGCCGCCGCGCCCCTCCGCCTGCCGCCCGACCGCGCCCGCGCCGTCGTCGTCGTCGCTGCCTTCGCCGTCGTCCGCCGCTTTCGAGGCCGCGGCGGCGGCGGCGAGGTCGCCCAGCCGATCCACCTGGAAGGCAATGGCCTGCGGCTCCGCCTCCCACCGGCCGTCGCGGTCGCGGGTGAGCATCGAGCTCGCAAACTGCAGCGCGTGCAGCGACAGCTCGGCGCACGCGTCGGGCGTCGCGAGGCGCGCGGTGGGCTGCGGGGTTTGGGGGGTGGGAGCGGGGGTGGGGGTTAGGGCGGTACTGGGGGGTGGGCAAGCGGCCCCTCAGGGGCTTTGGGCGGAGGGAGGTTCTGCGCGCGGCGCGCCCATGCGGCGGCCGGAAGCAGCAAAGCGCGCGCGTCCCTGCCGGCCCCCCTCCCGGGCCGCGGGGCGGCAGGCGCACGCACAGCCCACCCCCAAATCCCCCAGGGGCGCCGGCCGCTCACCCAGAAATCGAGCATGGCCGTGAGCGCCGCGGAGAGCTCCCCCCGCTGCGTCTTGGGCGTCGCGTAAACCAGCCGCGCGCGCCGCCTGCGCTGCCGCCGCACCTCCTCCCCTTGCTCCTCCTGCTGCTGCGCCGCGGCGGCGCGGAGCCGCGCCGCGACGTCGGCGGCGGCGTCGAGGCGGCGGCGGGGGGTCCGCGGCGCGGGGCGGGCGCGCTGCCATGCGGCGTCCCCCTCCCCGCCGCCGGCGCCGCCGCGGCCGGGGAACAGCGCCTCCCTCCGCCGTTGGGGGGGCCGCATGAAGCCGGAGCTGCCCGGGGCCTCCGCGTCCGGCGGCGGCGCCTGCTGGCGCTCCCTCCGCTGCTGCTGCTGCTGCTGCTCCGGCTGCTGCTCCTGCTGCTGCTCCTCTGCCGCGCGCCCGCCGCTGCTGCTGGCGCCGTCGTCGGCGCCGGCGTCGGCGCCGTCGCCGCTGTCCAGAGGCAGGGGCATCAGGACCGGCGGCATGCGGTCCCCCGCGGTCCTGCTCCGCCGCGCCGGCGCGCCGCCATCGCGCGCGGGCCCGCCGCCGCCGCCGGCGCGGCGCGCCGCGCCGCTGCCGGGCGCGCCGCGGGCCGCGACGACGGCGAGGGCCGGCGGCGCGCGCATGCGCCGCGGCGCCGCCGGGGCGCGCGGCCCCGAGGGCGGCTGCCGCAGATGCTGCTGCTGAACGGAGCGCATGGCTGCCGCGCGGGCCTCACCGGCCGGGCGGGGGCTGCCGCGACGTGCGGGGCGGCGGCCGGGCGGCGGCGGCGGCGGCGGCGGCGGCTGGGGAGCGGTGGCGTCTCGCCAGCAGGGCTGTCGAGCCTGGCGTGCGCGCAGCGCCGGGAGCTTTCAGAAAGCTTCCAGCATTTTGCGTATGCAATGCGCGAGGCTCGGGCGCTGGCGTGGCGTGGCGCCGGCCCTGGGCCACGGGCGTCTAGGCTTACGCGGCGTGCGAGCCCTTTGCAGCCCCGCGCGCGCGCTTCGGATTGTGGAGGGCTCTCCGCGATCCCACAGCATTGCCCCCGCGCCCCCGGGGCCCCGGCCGGCGCCGGCCCACCTGAAATAATAGCCAGCCAGCCCTCCAGCTCTTGGGGCAACGCCAGTACGTCGAAGGAACGGAAGAAAGGACGAGTCAGCGGGCGGAACGCGGAAGAGTGCGCCCCCCGCTGCCGGTGTCGCCGCGGCACCGGCCGGCGGCCGCCGCTGCGAGCGCCAGCGGGCGGGCGCGCCGCAAACCCCGCCGCGCCCTGCGATCGTCCTGGCGTGCTTGCGCGCGCGGGTGCTCTGCGGCTGACGCTGCGTTCGCGGCGGGCTAGTGTACGCATGGCGCGCAGCCCCAGCGAACAAGGCGCCGCCGTTCTGCCTCGAGCGGCTGCCCACGCGCGTGCGGCGCTTTTTAGGCGGAGGGGGCGCGGACCGGGGGAGCGCAACGCCGCATTGCTTGCGGATACAAACCGGCGCGGGCGGCGTTTGAAGTTCGAACAGGCCTCGCGCACCCGCAGCCTTGCGTGAGCTGCCTCGTTGGACCGAAACGCGGACCCTCCGACTGGCCTGGGGCAACAGCGGTGAAATGCGGTCAACCTTGAAAGCGCGCACGCACCAAAAGCGCACCGCGGGTGCTGGCCGAGGAGGGGGCGCCGGCGCGGCGGCGCGGCGAGACGGCGACGCCGACGCGCCGGGAGGGAGAGGGACGGCGCCGAGGGCGCGCGCCGCGGCGGGCCCCAACAGCTCGAGTGCGCCGTCAACAGGGATCCTACCCGCTCAGCCACCAATCCTAACATGCGAGGCAGCCTCGCGCGGCTCTCAAACATGATCCAGGCGTCCTCGACTCGGCTTCTGCAGGCTGGGGGGGCGCCGGCGCCGCGCACCTCGTGAGTATGCGTTTGTTTAGCCAAGCGCCGGGCCCTGGAGCCGCGCGGCCCGCCCCGCCTTGCTGACGAGCCCGCTCCACCCGAACGCCGCAGGCGGACGCTGGGCGTGCGCTGCCTGGCCAGCGCGCAGGCCACCAAGTGAGCGGATTCGGTTCTCATGCCTTGGATCGCGTCGTGCGCGCGAGAGGGGCTGTATTGGGCGCGCGGGGGGCGGTCTTTCCTTGCAGTGCAGCAGCAGCAGCCGCCCTCTGCCCCCAAATCCGCGGCCCCCGCAGGTCCAAGATCGACTGGGACAAACTGGGATTCGGGCTGAACGATGTGGCGCAGGTGCGGGCGCCCCAGGGGCTCTGCGCGGGCCGGGGGGCGGGGGCGCGCGCGCGCACGCGCGCCGCTGCGCCGGGCCGGTGCCTCGCGGCCGCCCCGCCCCCCGCGGCCCCCCTCCGGCCCGCCCCTCGCGCCGCATGGACGTGGCCCCCCGGCGGGACGGCCCCCGCCGCCCCCGCCAGGCACCCGCCGCGCGCTGGGGCCGCGCCGCGGCCCGCAACCGACCCGCCGCAACCGCACTTGGGCGCGCGGGGCGCGGGCCCCTCGCCCCCCCCTCACCCGGCCTCCTCCCCAAAACCCATCCCTCCCCTTCGAATCCCAACCACAGACCATGTACGTCGGCGAGTGGACCGACGGCGCCTGGTCAAAGGGGGAGCTGCGCCCCTACGGCCCCCTGGCGATGATGCCCAGCGCGCAGGTGCTGAACTACGGGCAGGCGGCGTTTGAGGGGATGAAGGCGCAGCGCAGCGCAAAGGGGCGGATCGTGCTGTTCAGGTGGGGTGGGGGTGGGGGTGGTGAGGTGGAAGGCGCAGCGGGTTGAGTCGCAGCAGCAGGAGCAGCAGCAGGAGCAGCAGCAGCAGCAGCAGCAGCAGCAGCAGCAGCAGCAGCAGCAGCGGTGGTGGCGGCCGCCGCCGCCGCCGCGCCCCGGCCCCGCCCGCAGCGGCTGGCGCCAGCCGCCAGAGGGCGCCGAAACCAAAAGCGCCCGCGCCCGCCGGGAGGCCCTGGCAGCGCCGATCAACAGACGGCAGCAGCTTGCGCCGCTTCAAGCGCGCCGAAAGTCCAACCCCCTCCCCCCCCTCTTAACCCCCCCCCCAGGCCGGACCGCAACGCGGCGCGCCTGGCCGCCGGCGCGGCGCGGCTGAGCATGCCGGCTGTGCCGGAGGACGTTTTTGTCTCGGCTGTGGAGCAGACTGTGCGCGCCAACGAGGTGGGGCTTTGACCAAAGCTTTTTGGGGGGGGTGTGGCGGGTTGTTTGCGGGTTGCCACAGCTTTTTGGGGGGGGGGGAGTTCGATCGGGCCGCCCGCCGTTGCCAAACCTCTCCCCCGCCCCGCGCTCCCCGCCTCTCACCCTTACGCCTGCCACCGCTGCTCCCCAACTGTCCCGCCCACCCCTCCTAAACCCCTTCCCCCTCCCCCTCCCCCTCCCCACACCCCTTCCGCCCCACACCCAACACCCTCCGCCCCCCCCCTCCCCCTTTGCAGGAGTTTGTCCCCCCAGTTGGCAAGGGCTCCCTCTACATCCGCCCCCTCCTGATGGGCAGCGGGCCCATCCTGGGTCTGGGCCCCGCCCCCAGCTACACTTTCGCGGTGTACGCCGCGGCGGTGGGGTCCTACTTCAAGGCGAGCCCCTTTTGCCATTGTTTGTTTGTTTTGGGGGGTGGGGTGGTTTGAGGGGCCTTTGGGGAGGCTGGGGGCCGCCGCCACCAGCAGTCGCGTGCAAGCACCAACCGACCAGCCCACCAACCAAACCTAAATTCAAACCAAACCAAACCAAAACCAAAACAACACCGACAGAGCGGCCAGCTCACGCCGATAGACCTGGTCGTCGAGGAGCACTTCCACCGCGCCAACCAAACCTAAATCCAAACCCAAAACCAAAACCAAAACAACACCGACAGAGCGGCCAGCTCACGCCGATAGACCTGGTCGTCGAGGAGCACTTCCACCGCGCCGCGCCCCGCGGGATGGGCGGCACCAAGGCCGCGGGCAACTACTCGCCCGTGCTGGTGACGCAGCTGGCCGCAAAGGGCAAGGGCTACTCGGGTGGGTGGGGGTGGGGGAGGTTTGAGGCGGGGCGGGAGGGATTTTGGGGCCGCGGGGGATGGGGCAGTTGTCCAACACACCAGCCCACAAGACACCGCACAAACAAACGCAAACGCAAGCCAAGCGGTGCACCTGGACGCCAAGAACGCCTCTGGTTCGCCCCAAGCTCGCCCCAAGCTTACATCAAAGTTCTAAACCGACCCTCCCCCCCAAAACCCACCAAACCCACCCCAGACGTGGTGTACCTGGACGCCAAGAGCGACACCTACCTGGAGGAGGTGTCCAGCTGCAACATCTTCGCGGTCAAGGGGCGCACCATACGCACGCCGCCGCTCGCGGGTGGGGTTTGGGGGTGGTTGGCTTGTTTGGTTTGGCCCTGACTCCGCCCCGATAGATCCCTGTATAACAGGCTCCATCAAGCTGGGCGTGCCCCAAACCCAAACAACCCCCCTCAGCCCCCCCTTACCCCAACCCCAAAACACCCCACCCCCCGCCAGGCTCCATCCTGCCCGGCGTGACGCGCGCGTCTGTGATTGAGCTGGCCCGCTCCCGCGGCTACGAGGTCAAGGAGGAGCCGATTGCGGTGACAGAGGCGATGGAGGTGGGGTTTGGGGGCTTTGGGGGGGCGGGGCATGCCGTTTCGGGGAGCCCATTTGCCGGCTCGCCGGCGCTCAAACGTCAAACCCTGCCTTGCCTCTCCTGCCCCGCCCCCTTCAAACCCTGGCCCCTCTAAACCCTAAAACCCTGCCCTCTCCCCTCCAACCCCCCCCCCCAAAAGGCGGATGAGATGTTCACCACCGGCACGGCGGTGGTGGTGTCCCCCGTCGGCAGCCTCACCTACAAGGGGGAGCGGCGGCAGTACGGCAAGGTGGGGCCCTCTGGTGCCGGGTGCCTGCTCCCGGGCTTCCCATGTACGTGCCACGTACGCACGGCGCGCACCTGCCCATGCCCCTCCAACCCCTCCCCGACCCTCAACAGCCCGGCGAGCCCCCACCACTCCCCCAAACCCCCCTTTCAATACCACACACCGCCCCAAACCAACCCCCAAAACAGCCCGGCGAGCCCACCCCCGTGGGGCTGGAGATCTACACCGCCCTCACCCGGCTGCAGACAGAGCAGGACCCAGACCCCTTCGGCTGGGTGCACCCCGTGGTCTGATTACGAAAAGAGATGCCGGCATCGGAAAGGGGAAGCCCGGGAGGCAGATAGAGGGGCGGACGGGCGCCGGCCCGCGCTGTCTGCGGCACCAAGGCGCAGAGCGGATCCGGGCGGGCCAGGCCGGCCCCCCGCGGCGGCCGCGGGGGGCCGTCTGGCCGGCGCGTCGCACGCCCGCCGGCGGCGGGCGCGCGCGTCGCGCCTGCGGGCTGGGCCTGTTGTTTTTTCGCCGTCCCCGTCGCCGCTGCGAGGCGCTCGCCGATGTTTCCCCCCCGCTTCCCACGCACCCGCCCCGCCCCTGGCCCTCTGGCCCTCCTGCCCTGCCCGCCCGCCCGCGGATTCGATCGGTGCCGGCCCTCAGTAGTAGGCGCGCCCGGGGCCGGGGCGGCGCGCGCGCGCACGTGCACGCGAGCACGCGCCGCCCCCGCGCGCCGCCGGCGCGGCCGGCCCGGTCAACTTGCCGATTACAGCATGTAACTGTTTTGCAACGGTCGCAACGGGGTGCGATTGGCTCAGGGGGAAAGGAGGGGCGCAACCTGGGCTGGGCAATCGTGGGGCAGGGCCGCAGTCGGGGTCTGGGAAGGGGTCGTTCGGGGCGCCGCCCGGGAGTCGGGGGGTTTCGGCGCTCGGCAGCCGCGCTGAACTGGCGCCCGTGAACGCGCAAGGCCGGGTGGTCTTAATCTTCCTACCTCGGGGATATAAGGGCAATCAGAAACCAGCGGCCGAGGGGAGAACCCCGAAAACGCGGCTTGGGCGCCCGCCAGGCCCGCAAGCCGTTCCCCGAGAAGCCCGGCAGGTGCGCGCCCAGGCCAGCCGGGTTCACGGAGGCTTCATTACGCCCCTAACCACGCCGTGAGGTCAGCCCATCCCGCCTTGACCCGCTTTGACCGAGCCGCCGCCGCGCGCGCGCGCCCGCTGCGCCCCACAGTAGGCCCCTTGCTCCCCAACACAGCGCCCGCGCCAATGGCGCGCCCGCAACGCCGCCCGCCGCCGCGCCCCCTGCTGGCGCTCGCCTGCCTGTGCGCGGCCGCGCGGGCGGCCGCGGCGGCGGCGGCTCCCCCGGCGCCGCTGCCGGATTTGTGCCTTGCGGCAGTCAGCGAGGTCGAAGGCGTTGACCAGACCCCCACCCCGCCGGCCGCCTACGGCAAATGCACCCCAGCGCTGGGCGACGTGGCGCTGGCAAAAAGCAAGTGGTGCGCCCCCGCCGCGCCGGCGCTAAAGGCGTGGCCGGCGGCGGCGCCGGGCGCGCTGGCGGCGCAGTGCCTCAAGTGGGGGCGGCTGCACCCGTTCACGGGCCCGGTGCGTGCGCGGCGTGCGGCCGCGTGTGCGCGCGCCCGCATCCGCAGAAAGCACGAGGGCACAGCAGCGGCGCCACTAATTGTGTCAAGGCTGTCGCTGCGTCCTGTATGCAGGCCAAACGGGCAGCTGCCCACCCGCCGCCGGAAATGGGGGCCCCTGAGTCAAACAAAAAAAAACGCCCCCAAACGCCCCCCAAACGCCCCAAACAGATCCTCTCAAAGGACGCCGCCCACCAGGGCGCCTGCGGCGCGCCCCTCCTCGGCGACGACGCCCACGCGCTGCTGGCGGCCTCTCCCAGATACCTCTCCCCCGCCCAGGGCGCCGCCGGCACCGACCCCGGCGCCTGCGGCCGCTGCGCCTGCGTGCGCGTCGCGGGCGCGGACGTGGGCGGAAGCCCCGACGCGGACCTGGACGCGGCGCGGAGGGCGGTGGGGCTGGCGTTTGCGGGGCGCGTGCTCGAGCGGTGCGGGGGCTGCGACGACGACGCGCTCGAGGTGCTGCTGGACCGCCCCTTCGGCTATGCGCCCTTCCGGGGCGCCAACGCGTCGTCGTCCTCCGCTTCCTCCTCTGCCGCGGAGCCAAACCCCAACGCGCCACTGGTGCGGTCCGGCGCGCGGGGCCGGTTCCTGCTGGCCAGCAGGAACCGGCCCATGGGCGGGTTAAACCGCCGCTGAGTGGGGGCCAGCACAGGGCTCCTTCCTTCCATGCATGGCCTCCGCTCAAAGTGTGGGCCTTGGTGCTTACCCCAGCATACCGTCCGCCAAATTGGCGCAATGAACCCATCGCGCAGTGCAGGCGCCGCAGGGCGGCTTGATGCAACAAAAACCGCCGTGCGGTCCCCGCGCCGCAAAAAAAAACCGCCCCAACCCCCACAGGTCAACCGGCTGCTGGGCCTCCGGGGCTTTGCGCAGGCGGCCACGCTGCGCCCCGGCGCGGCGGGCTCGCCGCAGGCGGTGGGCGTGTTTGTCGCGGACTGGCAGTGGGCGCCGTGCGGTTGGTCCCACGCAGACTGCGGCGTCATGTTTGAGCAGGTGCACATTTTTGCCTTTTTTGCCGCCGCTTTGCCGCTTTGCCGCTTTGCCGCTGTGCCGCTGTGCCGCTGTGCCGCTTCTGCTTTTCGTATGTTGTGCCGTTGTGCCTTTGCAGCCGCTAAAAGCCTGCGTGCCCTGCTGCGTGCCCTACAGCCGCCCGCAACTGAAGCGCTCCCCCCAGCGCCGCCCGCAAGTCGCAACTGAACCCCCCACCTCCCCTCCCGCACCCATCCCCTCCACCCCCCCACACACACAGCTCGGCTACCGCGGGCGTGTGGTGATGCCCCAGCTCTCATTCGGCATCGACTCGGACAAACTCACAATCATCGCCACGCCGGGTGCGCGCGCGCGCCGGGCCCTGACTTTGAACTGAACGCGCCGCCGTCGGTTTTGGGGCCGTGGCAGCGCCGGCTCGACTCGGCGACAGCAGGGCGGGCGCGGGCCATGACTGACCCAACAGGATGCCCCCACCGGTTACGGGTGCCAAACCGGGCCTGAGGCCCCCCCGCGCCCGTTTCGGGCGCTGGACTTCCATCCCACCTCCTCACGCACCTCCCCCCTCCTTCGATCCCACATCCCCACCTTCTCCCACACCCCCCCCCCTCGGAAAAAATCACGCAGCCGCGGACACCTCGTTCAAGGGCACGACCGAGGGCCTCCCCCCCGTGGAGGGCGCCCCCGACCGCGCCTCCCTCGCATCGCTCATCACCAGCCCGCTCCTCGGCGCCTCGGGGGGGCTCGGCGACCTAAGCACCGCCGACGAGGCGGCGGCGGCGGCCGCCGCGGCCGCCGCCGCGCGTCCGAGGCCGGACGCGATGGACGGCACCCTCTATGAGCTGTCCCGGCCCAATGATTACACCAGGGACAACAGCCTGGTGCTCGAGGGGCAGGAGAAGCTGCTCCAGGCGAGCGCCGCGCGCGCCGCCTCGGCCGGCGGCCAGGGGGCGGCGGCCAAGATAGGGGGCCTGCCCGTTGCCGCCGTTGCCGGCATCGCGGCGGGGGGCGGCGTGGTGCTGATCGCCGGCGCCGCGGCCGCGGCAGCCTTTCTCCGGCGCCGCGGGCGCGGCGGCGGCGGCGCGGCCGCCGGGCCCGGCGCGGGTGGCGGCGGCGGCGGGGCCGCCGCCGCGGCGGCGCGCGCCGTGGCCGGCGGCACGCCGCGCGCGCGGGCGGCACGCGCCGCGGCGGCTGCTGCTGCGGCGGCGGCGGCCGCGGCGGAGGCGGCGCCGGGCGTGGATGTGGAGAGCGGCGGCGTGGTGCATGGCAGCCCCGGGAGCCGCGCCGCCTCGGGGAGCGGCGTGCTGCACCGGCCGGGCCGCAGGTAGAGGCCGAGGGCTGCGCGGTTAAGACGCATTTCTGGCTCCGTGGACTATGGAACCATTACCTATCGGTCAGTTTGATTGACCATTGAATGATGTGCATGATGTTGATACAGAGGATCCAAATCGCGCGCTTTGATGAGTGTGCGGTAACCCCATTGAGTCTTGGCGCGGCGAGCCGAAATGTACTGCCGCCGCCTCGAACGCTCGAGCCTCGAGTGCGTGCCGCTTCAACGCCGCACAGCCGGCCGCCGCCGCTTGTACAATGGCGGCATACAAGCGCTGGTCTGATTGCCAGCTTCAGCGTGCTGCATCAGGCACGGCCCGTCGTGTCACCCGCTGGAGAGCTGGTCCACCCCACACATCCCAAAGCGTCATCCACTTTCCTGTGGTTCAATTACACGCGCAGGTCCCTTCGCGACAGGTAGTAACCCCTTCGAAGAGGCAGAATGGCGCTGTTGCGCGGGGCTGTCCTCGCGGCACTGGTGTGCGCGGCCTCCTTCGCGACCGCGCGCGCCGCGACGGTGGACTTGGCAAAGGAATGCCCCGGAAACCTTATCAAGGTGCGCGGGGCGCGGACGGGCCAGCCCGGGCCGTGCGCCCGGCGCCTGCGCGCAGCGGGTGTCGCCGCCGCCGCGCGGTGCCGCCACTCCCGCGGCGCCGCGCGCATGCATGCCGCAGCCGCCGCAGCCCCGACGCAACCGCTGCAACCCCGTTGCTGCCGCGAATGGGGGCCGCCAATGGGCCGCGCCCGGCCGGCGCAGTCCGGCCGCGCCCGCCAACCAACGGGGCCGACCCGCGGGCGCACGCCCTTGGGCCCGCCCGCCCGCCCGCGCACGCGCCAACCGGCCCCCGCGCCCGCCGCGCTCCCCCCGCCGACCCAGCCCGACCCAGCCCAGCCCAGCCCAAATCCTTCCCACACAAAAAACGCCCGGAAACCCCCAGAACGGCGGCTTTGAGGAGCCCAACATTTTGGACGTTGAAAAGTACCCAAAGGCCCCCTACAACACGTACAACTCCAAGTGGGGCTGGTACATCTCAATCCCTGGCTGGTCCTGGAACTGCCTCCGCACCGACTGGCCGCAGAGGGTGCTCGAGATGCAGCGCGGCGCGGTGGCGACGGCGCCGGAGGGCATGCAGAACCTGGAGCTGCTGCCCAACGCCACTGGGGTGGCGTGCCAGACGGTGGACGTGCAGCCGGGCGCCAAGTACAAGCTCAGGTGGGGGTTTGGGGGTTTTGGGGGATTTGGGGGTGGGGCTGCAAGTGTGCGCGTTTGAGAGTATGGGCGCGTTTGTGTGGAGGGCAGCAGTGCCGTATGCGCCGAGTTGCGGCGGGCCTGGCAGCAGCCATGGCCCCCGCCTTTTCCCCCAAACGCCGGCGAGCCGACACGGAGGCTCCGCACGAGCGAACGCACCCCCACCCTGCCTCCACACCCCCCCTCCACCCCCCGCCCCCCCAGCTTCCAGTACGCCCGCTGAACCCCCACCGCCCCTGCGCCCCCCCTGCCTCCGCCCCCCCCAGCTTCATGTACGGCCGCCTGGAGACCTACGCCTGGCGCGACCAGTACGCCGGCCAGTTCACAAAGTTCGAAACGATGATGGACGCCCTGGCGCGCGACGGCGCGACGCCCGCCCCGGCCGAGGTCAACTTCTCCAGCGGGGGGGCCTACCCGCAGACCGGGAAGAGCGGAGACCGCCAGGGGTTCGAGGTGCTGGTCACCGCGGACACCCGCAAGCACGCGTCGCAGTGGCAGAAGTACGAGGCTTCCGTCACGGTGGGTTGAGTGTTTTTTTGTTGGGCGTTTCCTCTGTCGTGGTTGAGGGGATTAGGTTTACAAGGACTCAGCAGCAGCTTGAAGCCGATTTATTGTTTGGCTGGTGGGCATCGCGGCTTGGCGGCGCGCCCCCTGACGCAGCCGCGCCCCTCCTTTTTGCGGCCCCCCCTTCGAACGCGCAGGGCCCCGCCAGCGGCAAGCTGCAGCTGGCCTTCACCACCACTTCGCGCCCCAAGGAGTGCGGCAGCTGCGGCTCCCTGCTCGACGCGATTTGCCTGCAGAAAGGTGCGCGCGCGCGGCGGCGGCGGCGTTGCTGGGGCTGCGCTGGGGCGTTTTGGGGGGCCCTTCTGGGGGTAGGGAGGGAGCGGCAGCGGCGTGTGGCGTTCCCAGGAACGAGCTCCCCTGCTGCCGGACTGACAGCCAAACCGCCGTTACTGCCCATAACCGCCACCCCGCAGCCTAAGCCGGTGGCCGCTGCGGAACCTCGACAACCCTGCGCCCTTTTTTGCTGCCGAGGGGCTCGGCCCCCCAGCAGGCCGCGGCGCGCCGTGCGTGCGCCCCCACCGCCCGCGCCTCGGACCGCCGGGCGCGGCGCCGGCCAATAAACGCCCGCCGCCGGCCGCCGCCGATCAGTCTAGCTTAAAAACGTGCCGCCCACACCACTCTTCCTGCTCTGCCGCCCGTCGCCCCGAGGCGCGCCCCGCCCCTCGCGCCGCCCCTGAGGGCGGCCGCCCTGCTTGCTCCCACTGTAAGCGGGAATCGGTCCTTTTGCCCACCAGCCAACTGGCGGCGCGCGCGCGCGCTCGGTGCCCTTTTGGGGGTGGGGGATTTATTACTGGAGAGCCCTCGGCGCACGGCGCGGCGCGCGGCACCTCGGGTTTGGGGCGCCGGCGGCGCGGCGGATGGGAAAGGTGGCGGGAAGGGGAAGCCGTGCCCGCGCGCGCACGCGGCGCGGGGAGCAGGCGTGCGCAGTCCAGGAAAAGGGGCGCTTCGGCGCGCCGAATGCGGGCAGGAAGCAGGCGTTGCCGCGCGGCCGGGGGCATGCGGCCGCGGGCGGGGCGGGAATGCGGTCCTCTCGCTGTCAGAGGGTCGTTGGGGTCCCCTGCGGGTCAAAGGTGGTCAACGGCCGCGCCTTGGAACGGGAGCGCGGGCGCGCGCCGCCGAGCGTGATCACAGGCGCGGCCGGCCGGCGCATTCGTCGGGGGAGGCGGGTCGTTTGTGGGTCGGTCAAAGCGGTCAAAGCGGTCAGACGGGCTCGCGGGATTCGGGCCTTCTTGGGGAAGGGGTGCGGGACGGTGCGAACGGAGCGGGCAGAGGGAAAGGGGCCGAAGAAGCGGCAAGGCGGAAGCGAATGGCAGAGGTGCGGGAAAGAGCGCGCGGCAGGCAAACGGGAGTGCCCGCTGATGGGCCCCCGCTCCTAACAGACAGTGAGGGGGGGGTTCGGACCTGAGCGTTTGGGGGCGCGCGATTGGCACTAGGCACACACCGCACGCGCGATGGGGGCATTCGATGCGAAGCAAACGGCGGCCGCGGGGAGGCGCGGTCGGCAAAGCGGGGCCCTCAAGCCTCGCGCCTGCGCCAGCTGCCGTCGCCGCTGCCGGAGCCGCCGCTGCCGCTGCCGCTCCCGCCGCCGGCGCCACCGCCGCCGCGGCCCCTGCCGCAGGAGCGGCCGCCCTGCGGCGGCGGCTTCCAGTCCGCGCGGCCCCGGGCGGACAGGCGGCTGATGGGGACCTCCAAAAAGCGCGGCGCCGCCGGCCGCTGGGCGGTGGAGGCGGCGGGGGGCGCCGCCCCCTCCGTCGGCTCCGGGCCCGGCGCCGCCGCGGGCGCGGGCGCGAGCGCGGGCGCGGGTGTCGACGCCGCAGCCGCCGCCGGCTGCGGGTGCGGCGGCTGCTCCTCCTGGGCGCCGGAACCGCGCCGGGGCTGGCGAGGGGGGTGCGGCCTCTGGGCTGCACGCGGCGCCGCGGAAGGCTCGGGCCACAGGGCGTCCCCCAAGCACGCGAGGGCGGCATCCTGGGGCGCCTGCTGCCGGGGGCACAGTGGCGCCGCGTGCGGCGGCGCGTGCTGCTGAACCTGCCGCGGCTGCGGCAGGGGTGCCTGCTCTGCTGCCGGGGCTGCCTGCGCGGGCTGCGCTGCTTGCGCGTCCGCTGCAGTGGGGCGGTGCCCCGTGCCTGCGGCCACCACCACGGCCTCCCACCGGGCCTCGAGCTCCGCCGCCGCGCGCCCCTCATCAAACGCCGGGCGCCAGCCGCGCCGGCCCCGCGGCGCCTTTGGCGCGGCCGCGGGCGGCGCTTTGGGCGCGGCGTGGCTGTGGTCTGCCAGCGCCGCTCGGAGCTGCGAAAGGAAGCTGCCCGCCTCGCCGCCGCCCTCCCTGCACCCGCACCCGCCCGGGGGACTTGCGGCGGCGGGCGCCGCCTCGGGGTGCAGCCCGGCGCGCGCCTCGGCTTCGTCAGCCGGCAGCGTCCCAAAGTGCAGCGGGAAGCTGTCGCGCCCGTCGGGGCCCGGGGGCCACTGCTGCTGCGGCTGCGGGGGGTACGGCAGCATCGGCGCCAGCCCGACCGCCGCGCCAAACGGCCCTGCGTGCGCCGGCCATGGCCCCATCCCAGGCCACTGCGCGAGCGGCGGGCGCAGCTGCTCGCTCGGCGGCGGCGTGCGCGGGCCCTCGCCCCGCGCGGAATCTGGCAGCGGGCGCGGCGCGGCCGCCTGCGGCGCGGCCGCACCGCGCGCGGGCGCGTCCACTGCCGCCGGCTCCCCCGCTGCCGAGGCGCGCGCGGCAGTGGCGGCGTCGCCGTGCTGCTGTTGCTGCTGCTGCTGCTGCTGCTGTTGCTGCTGCTGGTGGTGCTGCTGGTGCTGCTGCTGTAGCACCAAATAGTTGTGCGTCAGCGCCCCCGCCGCAGACTCGGCATAGGCGCGCGCCGCCTCGGGGTCGCGCATCGCGGCCACCATGGCCAGCGTGCCGGCGGCCTGGTGGTATAGCACGAGCAGGCTGGGGTCGGGGGCGCAGCCGGCCGCGTGGGCGCAGGCGATGTGGTACTCGTAAAAGCGGGCCCAGTGCTGCAGCTGGGCGACGGCGGGGCACAGCGGCTGCGCCGGGAGCGGCGGGGCCGAGGGCTGCGGCGCGGGGTGCGGGGGGTGCGCTTCTCCTGCTTCTGGGCGTGGCTGCTGCTGCTGAGGCGGCGCAGCGGGCTGCTCATCCTGCTGCTGGGAGGGCTGCTCCGGCTGCTGCGTGTGCTGCTGCTCAGGTGGGCCCTGCTGCGGCCTCGAGGCGACCGCCGGGGCCGCGCCGGTCACCGGCACTGGTGGTTGGCCTGCCACCGGCTGCTGCTGCTGCTGCTGTGGCTGCGGCTGCGGCTGCGGCTGCGGATGCTGCGTAAGCTGCTGCGACTGCGCCTGCTGCTTAAGCTGCTGCGGCTGCACCTGCTGCTGTGCTGCCGCATGCAATGCCCGCTGCAGCTGCTGCGCCTGCTGCTGGGCCTGCAGCTGCTGCGCCTGCTGCTGGGCCTGCAGCTGCTGTGCCTGCTGCTGCGCCTTCTGCTGGGCAGGCTGCTGCTTGGCTTGCTGCTGGGCCTTTGGCTGAGCCTGCTGGGCAGGCTGCTGGGCTGGCTGCTGCTGCGCCTGCTGCTGGGCTTTTGGCTGCGCCTGCTGCTGGGCCGCCTGCTGCTGGGCCGCCTGCTGCTGGGCCGCCTGCTGCTGGGCCGCCTGCTGCTGTGCCATCTGCTGCTGTGCCTGCTGCTGCTGCTGGCGGTGAAGAGGCACAGGCCTCGGCACCGTCAGCACAAGCGGCCGGCCGCCAGCGTCGCGCTTGCCACCGCCGCCGCCGCCCCCAGGACCAGACTGGTGCGCCGACTGCGGCTGCGCAGCCCGCGGCACCAGCGAGCTGCCGCCGCGTGGCGCCTTGGCGTCCGGGCCGCCCCCAGTGGTGGGTCCGCAGCGTGGGCTGCTGTCTGCGCTGCTACCGGCCAAGCTTGGCGTGTGAGGCCCATCCCGAATGGCTGCGGCAGCCGCCGCCACGGTCGCGATTGGCCCGCTCTTGGAAGCTGTCCGGCCCTGGGAGGGGGCCGCCAGCACAGAATGCGCGGCTGGCCCCGCAGCAGGCTTGCCTTCAGAGAAGCGCTGCTGCTGGTGCTGCTGCTGTGGCTGCTGCTGCGGCTGCTGCTGCGGTGGCTGCAGCCGCGCCTGCACCTGCACGTGCGGCTGCGGCTGCGGCTGCTGGCGCCGCTTCAGCTCCTGGGCGGCGAACTGCTGCTCCAGCTTCTGCGCCGCGTCCGCCAGCACCTGCTCTGCTGCCGGCGACGCGCTCGCCTGGCCCGGGGTGCGCCGAGCGGGGGCCTGCGCCACCTGCTGCGCTGTGACGTGGCGGCCACCGCTAATGGTGGTGCGCGGCGTGCCGCTGGCCTGGCTGCCGACCCCGCCGCTTTGAGGGGGGAGCGCGCGGTTACCTCCGCCGTGTGGGGGGCCGGTGCGCGCATCAGCGTCGGCGTCGGCGGCGTTGTCACCATCGCCGTCGCTGGCGCTGCTGCAGCTGCTGCTGCTGCTGCTGTCGCTGCTCGTGCCGCTGTCCTCCCTGGCGCCGTCGGCAGTGTGCCGCCCAGCAGCTGCTCGCGCAGGCAGCGGCTGCTTCCCGCCCTTCTTCTTCCCGCCCGCTGCGGCAGGTGCCGAAGCCCCCGCCGCCGCCGCAGCGGCTGTGCCGACCGCGCGCTTGGCACCGCCACCGCTGCCGCTGCCGGCACCAGGCCCCGGCTCGGCGCCGCGGCCGTCCGCCGGGTGCGGCTTGCCGGCCGGCGCGCCGGGCGCGCGCGTGGTGGCGATCAGGTCCTCTCCCGCGGCAGTCGCGGCCGCCTCCTTGTGCTGCGGCAGCAAGGGGGTGGCGTGGGGAGAGGCGGCTTCAGCCACAGGCAAATGGCTGCGTGAGAGCAGCTGGCAGAAAAAGGCAGTCCATGCGACGAGCACAGGAACGCACGCGTACGCGCAGCACGCATGCTGGAGTTTAGTCAGGAATGGGGTCAGGCAGAGGCGTTCACTGGGCCGCAGCGCCGCAGCGGGTCGGCCTTGCAGCCACCGCAATGGTTGCTAACCTGCAGGTATGCCAGGGAGATGTTGAGCTCGATGAGGCACGACAGCACAGCCGCCAGGTTTTGGGGGCGGGTCAGCTCCTGGGGGGGCAGGGCGGGATGGCGGTGGCCGGTGAGAGAGTGCGCTGTGTTCAATTCAGGCGTCGAGCAAGTGGGGCAACACTCGAATGCTTTGCTGCAGCCGCATGCCTTGGACAACCCATCCTCGAAGCCGCGATCCCTCCCGCGCACCTCGAGCGTGCACGGCGCGGCGGCAGCCAGCTCCGCGGCGCGGGCGTCGGGCACGCCGCCACCCCCGCTGCCGCCGCCGCTGCTGGACCCGCCACGCTTCCCGCCGCGCCCGCGCTGCGACGCGGCGGCGCGGATCGCCTGGAACGTCTTGACGCCAAGGGCGGGGTTGAAGGAGCGCTCCTCGCTCGCGCGCTGCGGGGGAGGGGGCCGGGCCAGGGGTGCGGGTCGGCGGCGGCTCAGGCGTGAATTGGACGGGAGGAGGGCAGGCCCAGGCCTCCGGCTCTGGCTGCAGCAGCCCAACAACCAACAAAGTGGTGGTTGAAAGCGGACTGTGACTGGAAAACCGGTTTCCAGTCCGGCATCGTGTGAAGGACCCCCCACCTCGAGCAGCTGGAAGATGCGGTCAACATCGACCACCTCGCCCCCGTGCCGCTGCTGCTGGCAGCCCGCCGGCGCCGGCGCCATGAAAAGCTCCCGGAACCGCGCCCACTTGCCGCGCCACAGGCGCCAGTAGCAGCGCGTGACGTCGCGCGAGAGGAACGGCGCGCCTGCGAGGCGCTCCGCCAGCTGGCGCGCCGCGGCCGGCGCGAGCGCCGCGCTGGAGCCCTTGGAGCAGCTGCCAAGCGGCGCGAGCAGCCAGCCGGCGAGCGAGGCGGGGCCGAGGGGGTGGGGCGCCGCGGCGCGCGCGGCGGCGTCCATGATTCGCTCGGTGGCGTCGTCCGCCGCGGCCTCGGCGGTGACGCACGCCTGCTCCGCTGCCTGTGCCTCGCTGTGCGCGATGGAGGCGCGGCTGGTGGCGGCCTCGACCCGCTCCAGCGCGAGCCTCAGCGGCGCGCGCACGCCCAGCGGCAGCAGGTCAAACGCGCCGCCGGCGCCGCCGTCGTCGCTGCCGCCGCCGTCGTCGCTGCCGCGGGGGCTGCGCGCCGCGGAGCCTTGGAGCGCGAGGCTCGCGCGCCGCCGCACGGACGCCTCGTGCACGTGGGCGTCTTCCAGGGAGCGGTCCGCGTCGGCCAGTTCCCGCTCGGCCTCTGCGGCGTAGCCCGAGGCCGAGGAGAGCTCAACAAGCGCGGCGTCCGCCTGGGCAGGGGTGAGCATGCAGGGCGGGGCAGCGGGCGTGGGCGCCGGCGCGGGCGGCGGCCCGTGCGTAGAGCGGCCCGCACGGAGCGCTTGGGAGGGCCGGGGCCCCACGGCCCCCAGCAAGAAACCCTTTGAAATAAGCCTGCTGTGGCGAGACGAGCCCGCCCCAGGCGCGGAGGCCCCCAAAGCGCCCCCCCCCCTCCGCACATCCTGGAAGTCGGCGTTGGCGTCATCGTCCGCCGCCGTGCCGGCGCCGCAGTACGCCGCGCCCTCCCAAAACGCGGCGCGCCCCGTGGTGCCGTCGTCGGGCATGGCCAGCACCAGCAGGTCTGGCAGTAGCGCCCAGGCCTCCTCCACCCACGCGATCTCCGACGGCGACGCCGGCGGCGGCGGGCCCGCGCGCACGCCAAAGGAGGGCGGCGCGAAGCAGTGCCACAGCTGCGCCGGGGTGTCGCGCTGGGCGGCGGCGGCGGCCGCGGAGGCAGCGGCGGTGCGGTAGTGCGCGGCGGCCTGCGGCGCGCGTGCGGCGGCAGCGATGGAGGCTTACGTTGGCGTTGCTTGCTTGAAAGCGGCGGCGCCGTGTGGGGCTGGGGTTAGTAACTGCAGCGGGGTGGGCCCAACCCCTGGCCACATAACACGCGGGCCCTCACCAGCAGCACCGCGGCGCCGTCCAGCGTGTTGCTGACGTCCAGCAGGGCGGCCACGCGGCGGGGCGGCAGCTGCTCGAGGAAGGCCTTGAGCTCCCGCTGGTGGTTCTGCGAAGCGGTTTGGCATAGGGCGGGCGCAGGGCTTGGCGTCAGAAAACCGACCAGAGTCCAAGGCGGTGTGCATTCAGTCACGACGTTTGCGTGCTGTGCAACGATTCAAGCAGAGCGCACGGGCGAGCTGTGCCAAGCAGCGGCGGCCAGGCAGCACGGGGCACGCGCCTTAACCGATGCCTCTTTTGCAGCCTCCGAGGCGTCCTGCCGCGCGCCCCGCGCCGTCGGCTGCTGCTGGCTGCGCTGGTGCAGCTCCCTGCAGCGCCAGAGGTTGAAGCGGCAGCTGTAGGGGCGGCGGCACTTGGCGCACTCCGGGTGCAGCAGCGGCAGCTCGCTGGAGTGCTCCTCCTGCGGGGAGGGCAAGCCGATGGCCGGGCGGCAAGGTGAGGTTTGCAGGCTTGAAGTTTTGAGATGCAGGCGCAGATTCCCCAAGCAGGCGCTGCAAAAAACGGAGGGCCATGCACCCCCAAGCCGATTCTGACTAACCCGCCAGGCCCACACCCACCTGGCACATGTCCTCGGGATCCGGGTTCAGCAGCCTGTGCCGCGTGATCTCGCGCTGCCGCGCCGCCTCCGCCGCGGCCGCCGCCGCCGCCGCTGCCGCCGCCGCCGCGCCGGGCTTCTGCTGCTGCTTGGCGGCGCGCGGCTTGCCGCCCTTGTCTGCCGCCGGCGCCGTGGCCGCGCCGGCCTTGCGCTGCTTGGCCTTGGCTGCCGGCGAGTCGGCTGCAGAGGCGGTCGAGCCGGCGGAGCGCTGCGGGGCCAGCAATGAGGCGGCGCCCGCCGCGAGCGGCGCGACCTCTGTGGAGTAGGAACAGCCGCCTGCAGCATACGACTCTGAGCGCATCGGCAGGCCAGACTGCGCCAGGTCGGGGCTGGCCGCAAGGCGACGGCCGCCCGCCAGCTGCTGCGCCCCATCCTCGCTGCCCCGCAGCTGATGCTGGTGCTGCTGCTGCGGCGGCCGCGCGACTGAGGGGGATGACAGCGCGCGGCGCTGCTCCGCGAGCGCTGCGCTCGCCGCGGCGGCGGACGGCAGCTCTTCGCTGCTGCGGCGTGCGCGGCGCGCGGCGCGACGCGCGACGGCGGCGCGGCCCTGCTCGCTGGCCGCCCAAGGAGCTGCCTCGTTGCTTGCGTCGCTGCAGTCGTCGCTGTCCGGTTCGCTGCTGCTGCAGAGATCGCCGCCGTCACCCGCGCCCGGCTCCGCAGCTCGCCTGAAGCGAACTACGTCGCCGGTCGCCGCAGCGGCGGCGGCCCCGCTCAAGTGGTACGTGCCCGGGCCCAGCGCGACGGTGCTGCCGCTGCCGGGGCCGCGAATTGGCAGCCTGCGGGGGCTCAGGGGTGCGTGGCCCGTGCTGGTGTGCTGCGAGCGCGTGGCTGCGGGTGGGGCGCGGCTGTCGCCTGCTGAGCCGACTGCTGAGCCGACCCTCGAGCCAGGCCCCTCTGTCTGCGAGCCGCTGTCGGCGACAGGCCGCTGCGGCGGTGCCGAGCCCCCGCCCCCGCCGCCGTTGACGGCCACGCGCAGCGCGGGGCCCCACACGCTGCCGCCAGAGGCGCAGGGGCTGCGCCGGGCGGGGCGCGGCGTGGGGCCGGACGACAGCTCGTCAAAGAGCCGCGGCGCGGGCGACGCATCGGGCCGCCCCCCGTCGTCCGACGCTCGCGCCTGCCACCACGGCTGGCTGGGCGGCTGCGGCGCGGCCGCCAGGTCGCGCGCGCCGCCGCCCTCGCCCTCGCTGCCGCTGCTGCTGCCATCAGACCGAAGGGGCGTGTAGCCGAGGCGGCGCGGGTCCAGGCTGCCGTCGTCGGCGGCGCAGCTTGCGCTGCTGCAGCCGTCCTCATTGCAGGGCGGCAGCTGCGCATCGTCGAAGGCGGCGGCGATGCCCTCCAAGCCGAGAGCAAACGCCTGAGGCGGCGCGCTGAAAGGCGCGCAAGTGGCGGCGGCGCGGCCCGCCGCCTCGGCAGCGTCGGCCAGCGCCGTCAGCCCGCCGCCGTTGCCGCCGGTGCTGCAAGCCGCCGGGCCCACGCTGCCCTGGACGCCAACGGTCAGCACGCCGGGCACGTCGTCGTCGTCCTCTGGCTCAAAGTCGTCGCTGTAGACGGGCTGTTCTGTGCACCCCGCCCCCGCCGCCGCTGCGCCCTGCGCCTCCCCCGGCTGCTCGGCCTCCACCGCCACCAGCTCGCACACCGCGTCCTCGCTGAGGCGGCGCGAGTCGAGGCTGGCGGCGCTCACGCGCGGCGGCGTGGCCCGTGGCAGCCCTGCCCCCTCCCCGGCTGCAGCCGCCGCCGCCGGGCAGAGCTCGTCCTCTGCTGAGGCGGCCGCAGGCGCGCCCTGGTCCGGCACGCCCTGGTCAGGGAGGGCCTGCACCTCTGCCGTGTCGTCCCCCGCCGCAGCGTCGCCCTTGGCCGCCTGCCGCCGCGGCGGCGAGCCGCTGGCTGCCTGCGGGGCGCCGTGCTCAGGGGCCGCCGCCGTGACGTGGCCCGTCATGAAGGTGAACACCTCGCTGACGAGCAGGTACGAGCCTGGGGGTTGATTGGGCCGCATGGGGGCTCAGGGCAGCGTAGGGGCGCGTTCGCATGGCGGGGCAGGCGATGCATGGCGGCGGGAGGCCCCCAGCCGCGGGCATGCGCTCGCCGCATGCGCGCGGCCGCTCACCCGGCGCCCGGATGTGGAACGTGTGGCTGCCGCCGGGGCCCAGCTGCGGCGAGACCTCGACGAGCCGCGCGCCGGGCACGCCCTCCACGGCGTCGCCGCCGCCACCGCTGCCGGCGTCCCTGCTGTCGTCGTCGCCGCCGCCGCCGCCGTCGCCGCCGCCGCAGCGCGTGATGTCCACCAGCTGCACCCGCTGCGGCGTCGCGCCCGGCTCGAAGCGCAGCGTGAGCAGGCACGGCGCGCGGCAGTCGACCTCGCGCGGGCGGAAGCGCAGCTCCTCGACGCAGACGGTCAGCCGCTGGGGCGGGCCGGCGCCGCGGCCATCTGCAGCGGTACGGTTGAGGCGGTTAGTGAGGTGCCCGGGGTAAGCAAGCGGGTCGCGTGGGCGCCGGTGCTTTGCGGCTCGGCCGGCACGGGTTGAAGGCCGACCGCCCGGCGGCGCGCGCAGCACGCGCGTCGCGGCGGCGGCAGCGGGGTGCGGCAGCGCACGCCGTCCTCCCGGCCGCACCCACCTTCTATTTCCCGTGCCCGCTCCAGGGCGGCCTCTTTCACCGCGCGGGCGTCGGCCAAGGGGAGCTGTGGGCGCGGCAGGGGCGGCAATCCGTCAGGGGGCGCGTCAGATCGCGCTGCAAGGGCCAGGGAGAAGCTCCCGAGCTGTGCTACGGCAAAGAGATGCTTCAGCGGCCGATCTGGGGTCCGCAGAGCGCCGGGAACGCCGGGGGGCCGGGTTGCGCGCCAAGTCGCCCCCGCGGGCCAGGGCGCCTCCGCTCACCCCGTCATAGCAGGCCAGGAAATCCTCTACCGCCGCTGATTGGTCCGGTTCCTCCCCACGGCTGTCGGACGCCGCCCTGGTCAGGACCTCGGCGAGGGCCGCGACGACCCGACGAGCCCTGTCGTGCTGCCCGGCTGGGAGTCCCGGGCTCTCGAGCATCTCACGAGGAGTCGCTGCGATCGGTGAACTGAAGCGCGGCGCCGGCGGTGCGGCGGCGTGCCTTGATGAGCCGCGCCCGTAGTGCCGGTCCAGCCGCCAGTGCTGACCGTCTCGGGCAGTCGCCACCGCGCGCTCCTGGACAGCAGCCCCGGGCACCGCGCCGGACCAGTGCGCTTGACAGACAGCTCTCGACGGCGCGGCAAAGGAGAGCGCGCTGGCGACCGCCCCCTGCCCGTCTTCCCGCGCTGCTGCAGAGCGGCCCCAAGCGCACACGCACGCTGCCCCCTGCAAGGAGGAGAGCTCTCCTCCTCGAGGCTGCCGCCGCGGACCGCTTTGGAGGGTTTCCAACATTCGCTTCGCTCAGCAGCTGCCCCCCGGTTCCAAGCTCGTCGGCCAAACAGGGTCGGCAGTGTTAACAGTCTGCTTGTGTGGGTCTCTGGTGGGGCGTGGTCGCAACCGCACTTGATGTGCAAAGGATTGGGGCGTTGGGGTGGAAAAGGTGTGTGTGGGGGGGGGCGGGTACATACAGTTCATCAGTGCACGCACAGCAAGGGCACCGCTGCCGCCGCGGCGGCGGGGCCGCCGCCCACGCGCCCCTGCTGCACGGCCGCCGCAGCGACGGCCTTGAGCGTGCCCAACCCGCGCGCGGCCGCGACGGCGGCGGCCAGCAGCTGGCCAACGGCGGGGCTGCCGGGCCGCGTCGCCGCCGCCGCCGCCGCCGCCGCCGCCGCCGCCGCCGCCGGCGCCGGCGCGGCGGCGGCGGCGGGCGGTGCGTCGAGCACCAAAAACGCGCGCAGCCGCAGGCCGCCCGCGACCAGGTCCACGACCGCGCCGCCCTGCGCCAGCTTTGCGTTGTACACCACCCGCGGCAGCGACTCATCGCCGGCGATCAGCGCGCCGCGGCACGACTGCTCCAGGGACAGGACGCCCCCCGAGCGCTCCGCCGCCGCGCGCCACTGCGCCGCCGCCGCCGCCGGCGCGGGCGCGCCGCTGCCCGGCGGCGCGCTCAGCACGAGGCGGCAGGGGCGGCCGGCGAGGCCGGCAATTAGGTCTGACAGGGTCAGCCGGCCGCCCGGGGCTATCCGGAAAGCGGGGATCGGCAGCCGCGCCGCGGCCACCTTGCAAGGGGGGGCGGCGGGGGCGGCGGGGGCGGCGGGGGCGGCGGGGGCGCCGCGCTTGGCGCCGTTGCCGCTGCCGCTGCCATTGGTGGCCTGCCTAGGGACAGGCACGGGCTCTGCCCGGGCGGGCCCGTTGCCGTTGCCGTTGCCGTTGCCGTTGCCGTTGCCGTTGCCGTTGCCGTTGCCGTTGCCGTTGCCGTTGCCGTTGCCGTTGCCGTTGCCGTTGCCGTTGCTGCTGCTGCTGCTGCTGCTGCTGCTGCTGCTGCTGCTGCTGCTGCTGCTGCTGCTGTTGCTGCTGCTGCTGCTGCTGCTGCTGCTGCTGCTGCTGCTGCTGCTGCTGCTGCTGCTGCTGCTGCTGTTGCTGCTGCTGCTGCTGCTGCTGCTGCTGCTGCTGCTGCTGCTGCTGCTGCTGCTGCTGCTGCCGCTGTTTGCTGAGACTGAGGGCGGCGGGCCGACGGCTGCGCCGCCCGCGTTGGTGGCGGCGGCGCCGGCGGCGGCGCCGCCGGCCAGTGCCGCCGTGGCGGCGGCCGCCGCAAGAAACTCCTCATCCGCCGGAGTCCCCTGCTCTGGCAGCACCACCCGCGCGCGCGCGAGGCGGCCGGCGATGGTCAGGCCAAGCAGCGCGCCGCCCTCGGTGGCGCGGCCGTACAGCACGATGCACGGCAGGGCGGGGTCCCCCGCGACCTCCGCGCGCGCCGCGGCGGCGTCGAAGACGAGCGCCCCGCGGGAGCGCCCCGCGGCGGCGCGCCACTGCTCCGCGGCGGCGGGGGGGACGGCGGTGTCGAGCGCCAGCCGGCAGGGCCGGCCGGCGAGGCCGGTGATGAGCGCCGCCAGCGGCAGCGAGCCGTCGGGCGCGGGGCGGAACGACGGCGGCGGCAGCAACGCGGCGGCGGCGCGGCGGGGGCTGGAGGCGGGGCGGGGGCCGGCGGCGGATGCGGGGCCGGCGGCCGCGGCGGCGCGCGCAGCGGTGACGAGGGCCGAGCCGCTTCGCGGCGGCCGGCCGTAGAACCAAGCGGCGTCCATCAGCGCCGCGAGGGAGCAGTCAGACGCGTCGCTGCCGCGGTCAGCGCCGGGCGGCGGCGCCGGCGGCGCCACGCCCCCGCGACCCATCGCGCGTGTACAGCGCGTCCCGATGCCTTAAGAGGCTCTAGGTGGCTGAGTAGAGTTGCTTGCGGCCGTTTGCGGTCGAAATGAGGCCGAGAGGCGCGGAGCCGAAAACGCAGCTCGGGGCAGGTCGCTCCCGCGAGGCAAGTCGGCAGGTTCGGG
This sequence comes from Raphidocelis subcapitata, assembly GCA_003203535.1. NCBI lineage: Eukaryota > Viridiplantae > Chlorophyta > Chlorophyceae > Sphaeropleales > Selenastraceae > Raphidocelis > Raphidocelis subcapitata. Next base: position 171,261 of record BDRX01000030.1, read on the forward strand.
GTTGCGTTTGGTGCGGAACGGCGCTAAAAAGGCTCAAAGCTGAGTTTTATAACGTTTTGTGGAGCCGGCGGCGCTGCGAGTTTGTGGGCGCTGCCGGTCTGCGCAGGGGCAGGCAGGGGTAGGTTGAGAGGCAGTTTGGGGTTGCGGGATTCTCAACCCAGACTCGAAGAAGAAACGCGTGCAGCAGTTTTGATTCCCGAGGCCCGCGTCAAACGTTTTTGTGAAGGCGTGCGGTGCAGAGCGCATCCCCGACCGGAAACAAGCCCCGCCGGCGCGCAGCCCCGCTGTGCGCATGCGGTGTCTTTGACTGGGCGGGCTGACCGCCCGCCCGGGGAGGCCGGCGGCGCTGGCAGGCGTGGCCACGCCGCACCCGCGCGGCAACTGGCAGGGCAGCTCCCTCCTCGGGGGCTCGCGACCACGCCCGCATCACACGGACCCTCCCCAAAACCACCGCAACCGCCGCCGCCGCCGCGGCACGCACGGGAAGCAGGGCCCCAGAGGCCGGGCGTGCGGCTGCCACCGGGTGGCTGTAATTTCCGGGGCCTCGCTGCGCCCCGCGTCCCATGCGGCCCGTGCGGCTGCGCGCAACCGGCAGCGGCGGGTGCCTGCGCGTGCGCCACCGCTCCGGGGCGGCGGAACAACCCCGCCGCGGCGCCGCGCCGCCGGCAGACGACTCGCGCGGAGATTTGGATTGCTGCCCGCTGGAGCTGGAGAGTTAAGGCTTTTCAGCTTGCGGCAGCGCACGGGCGTCGTAGCGCAGCGGCCTGATCTTGAGCCCTCCGCGGGCGCTAGGGGCCGCTCGACGACCACCATGAGGGCGAGCAGCGTGGCACTGCGCGCCCTGCAGCGGCTGGCGTCAGGTGCGGCGTCGCAGCGCAGGGGGAAGGGGGCCTGGCCCTCAGATCAGGGCTGGGCGTGCTCGCACACGCTCCCCGTGGCGCCTGTCCGGCGTGATTGCACCTGGGGAAGGCTTTCGACCGCCTTGGACGCCCTTGCACACCTTGCAGGCGGCGCTGCGGGCGATGTGCTGCGGGCCGCGGTCCCCTCGGCCCTGGCCAGCACGTCCACGACGCAGCAGACGCTCAATGGAGCGTGGCAGCAGCCCAGCAGGTGAGGCTGGGGGGCCTTGCGAGGCGGCCGCGATCGAGCCGACCCCGCCGCTGCTGCCCACCCGCCGCCGCACGCGCTGCGGCGCCGCGGCGCGGCGCGCGCCTCCCCTGGCGTTCTAGTACGCCTGCACTTGTGCGTTTGCAGCGCATGGTGCACGCGGGTGCAGGCGCGCCGCAGCGGTGCTCCGTAGCGGGTGCAGGCTCCCCTGCCCGCCGCAGTTCCCCTCCCCGGGGTGAAACAACCGCCAAACGCCGCCGCAAACCCCGCCGCAGGGGCTTCGCCGCCGCCGCGCCGCTGTCCGTGGCGCCGGTGGAGGGCGACCTCGCCGGCGTTCTGCGGGAGATCGACGCCGCGATCAGCGCGGAGGGCGCCGGGCCCAAGGACGTGGCCGACGCGGCCCTGAGCCTCGCATACCTGCAGGCCCGCGGCGACCGCAGGTGCGCGCGGCGCGCGCGCGGCGGCGGCGGCTGTTTTTGGTTGGCGCTGCGGTTGCGGCTGCCGCAGCTGGCTTTGCGGCTGGTGCGGCTGCCCCGCCCAGCTTTGCGGTCGGCGCGGCGCGGGTTGAGGGGTGTAGCAGAGGGCAGCAGAGGGCAGCAGAGCACCGAGGGCCGCTGTAGGCTTGGCGGCGGCCTGCTGGCAGCAGCATCAGGGCAAGGGCACCTCTGGCAGCAGCGGCGGCGGCAGGCCGCACCAGCGCCGCACAGCCCGCGCCCGACACCCGGCCCCCCCCCCCCCCCCCCCCCGAAACCGCACCCGCCAGGCTGTGGGGCAAAATCTTCGCCAAGGCCGGCGCGCTCAAGGCGGGCTTCGACGCCGCCTCGCTCACCGCGTTCCTTTGGGCCGCGACCACCGCCAACGTGGGCCACTTCAAGACGGCGTTCGACCTGGCCGGGCCCGCGGCCAAGCTGATCGGCAGCTTCACGCCCGGTGCGGGCGCGCGCGCGCGGTCGCACCGTTGCCGTTTTGCTGCTTTTTGCGCGACACGCCTGCAGGCAAGGGGCCCGCATCTGGTGTTGTTTGTGAGGGTCTGCAGCGCGCCTCACGCCCCCTCCCCTCCCGTGGCGGAATCATTCCCTCCCCAACCCAACAGACCAGCTGGCAACCGTGGTGGAGGCGCTGGGCAAGGCTGGTGTCAACGACCCCGACCTGTTCAAGTGAGCTTTTCGAGTCTGCTTCGGCAAAAGCATGGGGGAGGCTTGCATGCGGGAGGCCGCTCTCGGCGGTCTGCCTCTGCCGCATCGGCCCGCTGCCCCCCACCGCATGCTGCCGCTGTTGCCAGCGGGCCTGTGTTGACTAAAAACCCGACCGCCCCGCACCTCCAACCGCAACGCGCGCAGGGCCGTCTCCGACCGTGTCGCCGCGAAGGGCGGGGAGTTCACCGCCGCGCAGCTGGCCAAGGTGCTGTGGGGCGCCGCCGCTGCCGGCGCCGCCGACGGCAAGCTCGCGAAGGCCGCGACCGCCGCGCTGCTGGGGAAGCTCGCCGACGCGTCCGCGCGCGACGCGGCGCAGGCCACGTGGGCGCTGGCCAAGCTCGGCCGCGCGGACAAGCCCGCGCTCGACGCGCTGTCAAAGGCCCTGGCGGCCAAGTCCGCCGACGCGGCGCCCGCCGATGCGGCGGCCGCGGTGTGGGCGCTCGCGACGCTCAACCACAAGCCCGAGGCGGGCGCGCTGGCAAAGGCGTCCGCGGCGATCAAGGCCGGCGCTGGGGAGCTTTCCACCGAGCAGGCCATCCACGCGGCGTGGGGCCTCGCGCTGCTGGGCGGCGACAAGGACGCGTTTGCCGCCCTGCTGTCCGCCGCCGGCGCGGCGGTCGCGGCGGCGCCGGACTGCGTGTCCGTTCAGGCGCTCGCGGCGCTGTGCGAGGCGCAGACGCTGGCCATTGACCGGCTCGGCACGCAGGCGCCCAAGCTGCCCGACCAGGTGTGAGGCGGGGGGCTGTGGTGGTGGGGGCTTGCGGGGTGGTCGGGGGTTGTGGACGGGGTGTGTTCTGAATTGCGCCTGCAGCGTGGGCAGGCGTGTGTCTGGGCAGGTGTGCGTCTGGGACGCGGCAGGCGGCTGCCTTGCCCAAACCAAGATGGGCAAAATCAAGATCTGCCAACGCTAGCCACCCAACCACAAAACCAAACCCAAACCAAACCCACCCGCAGGTGTACGCGTACGCCCAGGGCATGTACGGCCTGGCCGCCGACGCCGCCAAGGCCCGCCGCCCCGCCGCGGCCGCGGCCTTCCGCTCCGCGCTCGCGACGGCCGCGGCGCGCGCCGCCGGCGCCAGGTGCGCGCGCCCGCGCGCCCGCCGCTCTGGGCCCCGGCCTGCTTGACGCTCGACGCAAAGGCTGTCATTTCCGCTCCAGTAGAATCAGCACAGTCCAGCCAAACACCAAGCCCTGACCCACCGCGCGGCCCGACGCCCCACCCCAAACCCGCCCCATCCCACACCCTCAATCCACTCCACCCCACCCCAAACCCACCCCTCCCACTACACCCCTAAACCACCCCCCCCCAAACCCCACCCCCCACTCCACCCCAGGTACAAGCCCGAGATCGCCGCCGCCGTGGCCGCGCTGCCCCGCAAGACCTCTGACGGCCTCCCCGTTGAGATGGGGCTGGACCTGGACAAGGACCTCAAGGTGGGCCCCTGCTTCTTGGTACCGTATGAATTGAATAAACTGGAGTTGAATAAACTTAACAACAACCTTTAGCGTTGCCTGTCTTTTTCCGCAACTGGTCACTCAACTCAACTCGACTCACTTGACTCACCCGACTAAACTCTCAACCCCACCAGGTGGCCATCCTGCCGCTGGATGCCGGCTCCGTCTCCACCACCTCCCCGCCCCACCACCTGGGCGCGGCAGAGGCGGCCAAGCGCCTGCTCGAGGTGCGCGGGCTCTGCTTTTTCATGCGCTGGGATGGGATGTGTTGTTGGGAGGGGCCCGCATGCAGCGCCCCCTGCCGCGTCCCCAATTCCGGCGCCCCGCCCCTCCTCAGCCGGTCAACCCCGCCAGCCCCCACCCGCCCCCAACCCTCTCCCCACCACCGCCGTCAACCCCTGCAAAACTCCGTCGCCGAAGCCGACCCTAAACCTCCCCTCCATCAACTCCAACCCCCCCAAACCCGCAGGCGCGCGGCTACAAGGTCGCCCCCGTGCTTCAGTCGGCCTTTGACGCGGCCAAGGACGACGCCGGCCGCGCCGCCGTCGTGCTCGCGGCGATCAAGGCCGCCGCGCCGGGCTCAAAGGTCACCGCGCTCGAGCGGCAGCTGTCCGCGCCGTTTGACCCCTACGCGGAGTGATCTGGCTGCGAGGCGGTGCGGGGCAGGGCGCGCCCCGCGCGCCCGCGCGGGCTGTCGGGGGCGGGCGGCCGCCCCGGCCGCGCGCGCGCCGATCGGCCCAGGCTTGATGGGACCGGCCGGCTTGAAGCTTGAGGTATACACGCAATGTTCGTCTCTTCTGGGTTATCTCGTGTTTTTTGCGGCCGCGCGCCGCGGGCGGGCGTCGGGCGCGTTCTTGGCGCGGCGCCCCTGGGCGCCGGGGCTAAGAAAAAATGCTCGGTCTGCACGCGAGTCTTACCTTGTGTAAACACAGCCCAATTCACAGCGGCTGTCGCAACAAGGCGGGGTCCAGGGGGGGCCGACGGCTTGGGAGGTTGCAGGAAAGGCAGGTGTGGGCGGTGACCGGCCAGGGGTCAACACCGGCCGAGTTTGACCGGGCATGCAGCAGTCAAAGGGAGCCCAACGTCCCCCCGGACTCGCGAAACCTGTCCGAACGTCTCACCTCCAACCCCTTAAATGTGCGCCTTCGTGTACAGAGCCCCGCGCGAGCCCGCTTTTGCGGCCGGGGAGCAGGGGACGCCCGAGCAGGTGGGAGAGCGGCTTTCAAGCACACAACGACCGCAACGTGCGCAAATAGATGGCCGCGCAACCCCTGGGTTGCCTCGATCAGGGCGCCGTCGATCGCGTGCGCCGCCGCTGCCGCCGCCGCCGCCGCAACAACGCCGCCGCCCGCGGCCGCGCGCGCCTTTGCAGGTCGGACCCGGCTCATATGACGCCGCCCGCTGCCCTTCGTGGCGCCAGTCGCGCACGCCGGCGCCGTTTCTTACCACGGCAAACCGGCCCGGCCCTGGGGAAGCCACACGCGGCGGCGTCGGCGGCGGCGGCGGTGGCAGCGGCGGCGGCGCGACGACGCCTGGCCCAGGGGCTTACTCACCCCCACTCGCGCTGACGGGGCGGCGCGGGCCCCCCAGCACGCGGCGGCAGTCGCCGCGGGGCGCGGCAGCGGCGGCGGCGGACGCGGCGGGCGCAGCGGCGGGCGCGGGGTTTGCGACGAGCGCGCGGCGGTTTGGGGAGGATTTGGAGGCGGCGGAGAAGCCCGGGTGAGCAAAGCTTGCAAGGTCGATTGACCGCCGCGCCTCCACGCGCTGGCCCGTGAACAGGGGTGACGCCCCGGCAGTGCTGCCACAGCATCCCCTTGCCCTTGGCACGAGAAGTGCCCGCCAGGCGCGCACCAACAGAGCTGGCCGCGCCTGGAAAAGCAAAAAAACCCAAGCTGTGCACCTCAACAAACTGCCCCCACTCACAACACACACTCGCTCGGCAGGCCGGGCGCGTACTACCGCCCCCCGCCCTGGGCCAAAGGCTACCTCCGCCGCCGCCCCGCCACCAGCCCCGCCGCCGCCCGGCCCCGCACCGCGGCGGCCGCGGCCGCGGCCGCCGCCGCCCTGGGCCCGACGCCCCCCACCATCCCGGCGCCGCACCAGGCTTATGGCTACGAAATTGACGAAGCCACGGGCAGGCTGGTGCCCCAGGCCGCGCCACAACCTCCCCCAGCAGCCGCCGCCTCGGACGCGGGCGGCGGCGGCGGGGACAAGGAAGAGGCGGGGGCAGGGGGCCAGGGGGGCCCGCTGCAGCCGCACAGCCGCGGGACGCGCTGGGCGGCGAGCCGCGCGCCGCAGCGCGCGCCGCCGGCGCCCAAAGCCGCGCTGCTCACGCCGCCGCCGGGGCGCTACGACCCGCGGCCGCCGGGGGCCGGGCTCAGCCGCGCCGCGGCGGCGGCCGCGGCGGCGGCGGGCACGGGCGCGTTTGCCTCGGCCGTGGAGAGGTTCCGGCCGCCGCGGCCGGCGACCTCGGGCATTGGGCCGGGCAGCTACGAGGCCGCCCGAGGCAGCAGCGGCGGCGGCGGCGGCAGCGTCCCGCTGTTCCGGCCGGCCACCGCGCCGCAGCGGGCGGCGTTCGGCCGCGCCGCGGAGGCATCCCCGCGCGACGCGGCCGCCGCCGCAGGCCGGGGCCGCGACGAGGGGCCGGGGCCGGGGTCGTATTCGTTAGAGGCCGCCGGCGCGTTTGCGCGCGTGCTGCGTGCGCCGCCCGCGCGGGGAGGCGGCGGCGGCGGCGGCGGCGGCACTGCTATGGTGGGCCGCGGCAGCGGCGGCAGCGGCGGGAGGGAAGGGGAACAAGGCGGAGAGGGCGTCGCGGCTGCGGCAGGGGGCTTCAGCTCGTCGTCTGCGCGGTTTGCGCCGGCGGTACAGCGTGCGCCGGGGCCGGGGCAGTACGATTTGGACGCGGTGCGCTCGCTGGCGGCGGACGCAGCGTCCCGAGCCGCCGCTGCGAGCCGCCGCGGCGCGTTTTGCTGCGCCGCGGAGCGGTTTGGTGGCGGCGGCGGCGGCTGCGGCGGAGCCGGCAGGGGCGGCAGCGGCGGGGGGAACGCCACCGGCGACGCGGCGGCGGCGGCGGTGGCGGCGGCGTATTCAGGCGCGCCGCCGCCAGACCGCCTCGGCGCCGCGGCGGCGGCGGCGGCGGCGGCCGCGCGCGAGCGGCGGCTGCGGCCGACCGCGGCGTTTGCGTCAGAGGCGCGGCGGTTCGAGGGCGGCGGCGCGGCGCCGGCGGCGGCCCCGGATTATGCGGCCTGGGACGGGGAGGGGACTTTGAGGGGCGACCCCGCGCGGCTAGGGCCGGGGGCCCACTACAAGCCGCAGCTCTGGTGCGCGCCCCCCGGCCGCGACCCGCCCCCGCGCGCGCGCACCGGCAGCCCGCGGCGGCCGCGGAGCGGCGGCGGCGGCGGCGCCGGCGGCGAGCCGCCGCGGGGCGCGGCCGCGGCCGAGCCGTTTGGCTGCAGCGCGCCGCAGCGCTGTGTCGCGGGCGGCGGCGGCGGCGGTGCCGGGCCGGGGCCTGGTGCGTACGACCTGGCGGCGGCAGGTGCGCTCGGCGGCGCGGAGCTGCGGCCGCTGTCGGTGCCCCGCCGCAACTGCGCCGCCTTTGACAGCGGCTCCCGGCGGTTTGGGTCGGCGGCGAGCGCGTCGCCGGGGCCTGCGGCGTACGAAACGCGGCGCGACGGCGAGTGGCTGACTCGCTCCTTCAACGTAACTCTGGACGGATGAGTCGTTAGCCCTCGTCACTGGTTACAAATCCGCCCATGCCCGCAGTAGTGTACAAAGTCAGCAAAGCAAATGGCAAGGCCGGCTGGGGGCAGCCTGCACAAAACTACGGTACACAACGCGGGAAACTGCAAACATCACCGCCGCTGCTCCTCCCCCGCCTCCTCCTCGTCCTCCTCCTCCCGCCGCCGCTTCCCGCGCACCGCATGCGCCAGCTCCACAATCGCCGCGCGCGTGTTGACGGGGATGGCCTCGAGCTCCGCCACGCGCCCGCGCAGCGCCGCAGCCTCCACAGCCTTGCGCTCGAGGGCCCGGATGGCGCCCGCCCCCATTTGCATTGGGGGGCCGGCCAGCCAACCGCGCAGCTGCTGCCGCACGGCGTCGTCCGCAGCGCACGCCAGCGCCCCAGCCACGGCGGCCGCAACCGCTGCCTCACCATCGCCGCCGTCGCCGCCGCGGGTCGCAACCGCCTGCAGCGCGTCTTGGGCCCACTGCCGGTGTCGGGGCTGTGCCAGCGCTGCTGCCAGCCCGGCCAGCAGGCCGTCAAGGCAGGTGGCGTAACGCTCGGCGGCGGCGCTGTGACATACCAGTCTATGAACAATGCGCATGGCTGCGTTAACTGCCCATGCCTCCAGATCATCCGTGCTGCTGCCAGCGCGCGCCACAACCCCCTCCAGCGCAGCCCACAGGCCCTCAGCCGCCATCATGGCTGGCCCCACAGCCGCTGGCTGCCTACAGAGCAGGGCCGCCATGCACAACAGCGCGGCGTGGAAGCTTTTGCAGCGGTCGTCGCTGGGCTGCCAGGGGCTGTCGCCGACGGCCGCCACAAACGACACCAGGCGGGCGCATAGGCCGTCTGCCGCCGCAAACTGAGCGGAAACCTCCGGCCCGCCGTCAGCGACAAGATGGTACGCAACACGAATGGCGCTGAAGGGCGTGGCATTCTGCATGACTGCCTTGATGAGGCCCTCCACGGCGCCGTCAGCGGCGGCGTAGCGCTGCACAATGCCGGGGCGCGCCTCTTGCCCGTGGCCTCCTAGCAGCGACAACACTGCCAGCCAGGCAGCGTCGGCCGCAGCATCGTCGCCGCTCGCTGCCAGGCGCTCCAGCGCGGGCACCGCCGCGCCGCCAGCCGCCGCGGCCACGGCGCGCGCCGCATCCGCCTCCGCGCCGAACTGCACAAAGCGGGTCACCGCCTTGGCTGCCCTGCAGGCGACGCTGGCATCTGACGAGGAGAGGCCCCGCACCAGCAGCTCTGCCACTGCGCCCGAGCTGGCGGCTGACACGCTGCCGGCGGGGCTGCCCGCCTGCGCCAGCGCTGCCTCCACCGCGGCAAACGCGGCGTCCAGCGCCGCGTCGATCTGCGCCGCCAGCGCGGCACCGCCGCCTGGGCCGTCCGCGGGCTGGCCGTCGGGCTTCATCCGTGGTAAGTTGGAAATGCACCTGATCGAGCGAATCACCGGGCGGGCTGTGGAGACGCGGAGTTTCGCGCCTGGCAGGAGTTCAAAAGCCCCTGCGCGCGTGCCTTTGGCTGGTCTGCACGCTCAACGCTGTTTTCTTTCCTCCTGCGTGTTGTGGCGTCAGGGGCCGCCCGGCTGGACGCGCATTCGCGAGCGCGCCCGTGCCCACGCGCCTGCCAGTCCGGCGGCGCACCCGGCACCGCCCTGGCCGGGCGACCCCAGCGCTGCATGGGCCCGTGCAGCCGGCTTCGACAGCACATGCACAACCCATGCACAACCCCACCACGCACTGCCGCCGCCGCCGCTGCCGCCACCACCCCGCTCCTGGACCCGGAGCGTGGCCCCCCCCTGCTTCAAAACCGCCGCCGTTCTCAAGGCCAGCTGAACGCAGCCTGCCCACCAGTGCCAAGCGCGCAGCTGGAGCGCATGGGGCTGCACGCAGGGCTTGCGGGCGCTTGGTGGCACCCAGCCACCCTTACTTGCGGCTGTCGCACCGCGCCCTGCCGCCGCGCGCTGCTGGCCCCTCCAGCCGCAAACGCTCACGGAATGCGCCCAAACTGTCCCCATCACCGTAACTGCACCAAGCACCTTTGCGGCCCTCGCGACTTGTTACAATGTTCGTCCATGCCGCAGTCGTGTACAAGTCAGCAAAGCAAATGGCAAAAGGCACAGGCCGATTGGGGGCTGGGCAGCCTGCACAAAACTACGGTACACAACGCGGGAAACTGCAAACATCACCGCCGCTGCTCCTCCCCCGCCGCCGCCTCCTCGTCCTCCTCCCGCCGCCGCTTGCCGCGCACCGCGTGCGCCAGCTCCACAATCGCCGCGCGCGTGTTGACTGGGATGGCCTCGAGCTCCGCCACGCGCCCGCGCAGCGCAGCAGCCTCCACCGCCTTGCGCTCGAGGGCCCGGATGGCGCGCGCATCCATCTGCATCGGGGGGCCGGCCAGCCAGCCGCGCAGCTGCTGCCGCGCGGCGTCGTCCGCGGCGCACGCCAGCGCCCCAGCCACGGCGGCCGCAACCGCTGCCTCACCGTCGCCGCCGTCGCCTCCGTGGGTTGCAACCGCCCGCAGCGCCTCGTGGGCCCACTGCCGGTGTTCAGGCTGCGCCAGCGCAGCTGCGATCCCGACCAGCAGGCCATCCAGGCCGGCGGCGTGGCGCGCGGCGGCGGCGTTCTGCTCCGCAAGCGTCCGAACTACGATGTTTGCTCCATTGACCGCACCGACCTCCCAATCATCCATGCTGCTGCCAGCGCGCGCGACCACCCCCTCCAGCGCAGCCCACAGGCCCTCAGCCGCCATCAAGGCCGGCACCACAGCCGCTGGCTGGATACAGAGCAGGGACGCCATGCATGCCAGCGCTGCGGAGCAGCTTTTGCTGCAATCATTGCTGTGCTGCCAGGGGCTGTCGCAGACGGCCGCCACAAACGACACCAGGCCGGCGCAAAAGCCGTCTGCCGCCGCAAACTGAGCGGAAACCTCCGGCACGTTAGAAGCGACAAGAAAGTAAGAAAGTTGAATGGCGCCGAAGGCTGTGGCCCTCTGCAGGACTGCCTTGATGATGCCCTCCACAGCGCCGTCGGCGGCAGCGTAGCGCTGCGCGAGGCTGCGCCGCGCCTCTTGCGCGTGCCCTGCCAGCAGCGACGACACTGCCGTCCAGGCAGCGTCGGCCGCAGCATCGTCGCCGCTTGCTGCCAGGCGCTCCAGCGCCGGCACCGCCGCGCCGCCAGCTGCCGCGGCCACGGCGCGCGCCGCAGCCGCCCAATCGCGCCGCACAAAGCGGGTCACCGCCTTGGCTGCCCTGCAGGCGACGCTGGCATCTGACGAGTAGAGGCCCCGCACCAGCAGCTCTGCCACTGCGCCCGAGCTGGCGGCTGACACGCTGCCGGCGGGGCTGCCCGCCTGCGCCAGCGCTGCCTCCACCGCGGCAAACGCGGCGTCCAGCGCCGCGTCGATCTGCGCCGCCAGCGCGGCACCGCCGCCTGGGCCGTCCGCGGGCTGGCCGTCGGGCTTCATCCGTGGTAAGTTGGAAATGCACCTGATCGAGCGAATCACCGGGCGGGCTGTGGAGACGCGGAGTTTCGCGCCTGGCAGGAGTGCAAAAGCCCCTGCGCGCGTGCCTTTGGCTGCCTCTGCCACTCCCTAGTCCGTTCCTGGCGTCGTGGAGGCGTCAGGAATCCGGCTGGACGCGCATTCGCGAGCGCGCCCGTGCCCACGCGCCTGCCAGTCCGGCGGCGCACCTGGCACCGCCCCGGCCGGGCGACCCCAGCGCTGCATGGGTCCGTACTGCCAGCTTCGACAGCACATGCACAACCCATGCACAACCCCACCACGCACTGCCGCCGCCGCCGCTGCCGCCACCACCCCGCTCCTGAACCCGGAGCGTGGCCCCCCCTGCTTCATAACCGCCGTCGTTGTCAAGGCCAGCAGATCGCAGCCTGCTGACCAGTGCCAAGCGCGCAGCTGGAGCGCATGGGGCTGCACGCAGGGCTTGCGGGCGCTTGGTGGCACCCAGCCACCCTTACTTGCGGCTGTCGCACCGCGCCCTGCCGCCGCGCGCTGCTGGCCCCTCCAGCCGCAAACGCTCACGGAACGCACACCCCCTGTCCCCAGCACCACCATCGCACCAAGCACCTTTGCGGCCCTCGCGACTTGTTACAATGTTCGTCCATGCCGCATTGGTGTACAAAGTCAGCAAAGGAAATGGCAAAAGCTTTTGCACAGGCCGATTGGGGGCTGGGGGAAGCCTGCGAAAAGCTACGCTACGCGGGAAACTGCAAACATCACCGCCACTGCTCCTCCCCCGCCGCCGCCTCTTCGTCCTGCGATCTCCGTACCCAGCCAGCGCCGGTGCCGGGCCGGTGGCGCCGCCGGCGGTGCCCGTTTGAGCGGGTGGGCAAGCTCTGCTCCCCATACATCCAGCCAGCCGTTTGCTTGTCCCGTGCACGTTGAGTACGCGGGCCCCCCTTCAAGCAGTGATCCAGCGGGCTGCATGGAAGAGGTGCGCCCTGCCGGGGCCGGCCGCTCTCGTATAGCTATGCGTCCGTGAGCTTTGGGAACAGGTCGCAAGCGCGCGTTCTGGCTCGTGGCGGGGGTTCAGCCGCACGGGCGCGCCGCTGCCGAACGCGGCGCCTGCCCGCCCCCATACCCCGCCGCCCGCGAAACCCGACGCGCACGCAGGCCGCCGCAGCCCGCGCCGTGGCCGCGGCCGCCATCGCCCGCGCGCTGCGCGCGCAGCTGGCGGCGGCGGACGTGCCCGCCGGCCACGCGGACGCGCGCGGCTGGACTGCCGCGCACCGCGCCGCGTCCCGCGGCGACGCCGCCGCGCTGCGCGCGCTGCTGCCGCCCCCGCCCCCGTGCGGGGCCTCCCCCTCTGCCGCCGCCGCCGCCGCCGCCGCCGCGGACGCGCGCACCCCGGCGTCGCAGGCGACCGCGCTGCACCTCGCGGCTCGCGGCGGCCACGCTGAGGCGGCCGCGCTGCTGCTGGCGGCGGGCGCCGACCCAGATGCCCGGGACGTCTACGGATCTACGCCGCTGATGAAGGCCGCAGCAGCCGCGGCGCGGCGCCCGTGGCGGCCGCGGCGCCGCCGCACCGGCGCCGGCGGCGACGGCGGCGACGGCAGCGACGGCAGCGACGGCGGCAGCGGCGACGAGGGCGCGGAGGAGGGCGGCGCGGGGGCGGGCGCGGACGCAGCCACCAGCAGCCTGGACAGCGCCTGCAGCAGCGTCGGCGGCGCCACTGGCGGCAACGGGGCCGGCGGCGCCTTTTCGGCGGTTGAGACGGTGCGGCTGCTGCTCAAGGCCGGCGGAGACCCCGCGCTGGCCAACCACCACGGCCAAACCGCACTGCACTTTGCCGCTCGCGCCTTTGACGCGCCCGCGGCCGCCGCGCTGCTGGCCGCGGGCGCGCCGCCGCTGGCGGAGAGCGGCCTCGGGCGCACGCCGCTGCACGCGCTCGCGACGAGCTGCGCGGCGCCGTCCGTCGGCGGGGCGGCGGCGGTCGTGGAGGCGCTGGTGGGCGGCGGCGGCGCCGCGGCGCGCAGCGGCGGCAGCGGCGGCGGCGGGAGCGAGGGGGCGGCGGGCGGGCCGCCGTCGCTCGAGGCCCTGGCCGACGCGCTCGCCGCGGCCTGCGGCGCGCTGGGCTGCGCGCCCGCCGCGCTCGCGCTGCGCCGCGCCGCGGCGGCGCGCTTCGGCGCGCGCGCGGCGGCGGGCGCGGTGCCGCGGGACGTCGACGGCGGGCTCGCGCTGCGGCTGATGGGGCTGCTGGCGCGGGAGCGGCGGCGGCGGCGGCGGCTGCAGGCGCGCGCGCGCGCGCAGGCGGAGGAGGCTGCGGAGCTCGCCCGGGTGACGCCGGCGCGCGCGGCGATCGTGGTGGGCGCGGCAGAGGCGGTGCGGCGCGCAGACGCGCTGCGGGAGGCGGCGGCGGCGGCGGCCGCGGCGGCGCAAGGGCGGGCGGGGGCGAGCGGTGCCGCGGCGGCGGGGGCTGCGATGGCGGCTGGCGGCGACGCGTGTTGAGTAATTCGGTAGCGGTGTGTTTGCACCACCCGGTGAATCGGCGGACGCGAGTAACAAATTTTGCGTAGCAGGGGGAGGCGCGGGCAGAGACGCGGCGCAATTGGTTGGCGGGTGGCCAAACGCGGGCCGCCGCCGGAGGCGACTGCGCCGGCGGCAGCGCGGGGGCCAGTGCTGTTGGGGCCGCGGCTCCTTCTGTCAGGCATAACGCGGTTGTCCCGTATTCAAATGCCTCGTTGCGCGGCCTAGGTAAAGCAGCAGGGCGAGAGCCGCGGGCCCCCAAGCGCTGGCCGGAGCTTCTCGTTCGGTTTGGCAGCATCGGTGGCCGTGCACGTCACAGGCGCGTCGAATTGTCGTCGTATCATCGACCAGCGGGTAGCGGCGGTCAGGTGAGGCGTCTGGGGCCGAGGGCAACTTGGGCGCTGCGCCGCTGCCCAATCGCTCCGGCGTGCAAGGACCGCACCGCCCCGCGGCGGCATTTACCCATGGGCCATCGCGGGTTTTCGGACGCCGCCGCGGCCGCGCAGCCCTCGCAGCGGCCGCGCATCGCCGACGTCGCGCGCGCGCTGCGCCCGACTTCCGACGCGCCCCCTCGCACCGGCCCCGCAGGCCGCGCGGCCCGGCTCCGACGCCTGCACTGGACCCAGCGGCGCGGCGACGGCGGCGCCATGTCGGCGGCGGCGCTTAGCGGCGCCCCGCCGGCGGCCGCCGCGGCAGACGCCGCGCCCGAGGCGGGCGCGCGCGCCGGCCCCAGCGGCCGCGCCCCCGCCGCCGACGCCGGCGCGCAGCAGCAGCAGCAGCAGCGGCAGCGCGCGCTCATGCGCCGCACCGCGTCCGCCCCCGCGCTCCGCGCACTCGCCGACCCCGCCGCGGCCGTTCGCTGCTGCGGCTGCGCGGCCGCGGCCGGCGGCGGCGCGTGCGGCTGCCTCGAGGTGTTTGTCGTCTCCCGCGGCTTCACAGAATTCGGCGGCCCCCTCTTCAAGCGGCTGACCCCGGACATGCGGCAGGGGCTCGTAGACATGGGCATCTGCCACTTCATGACTGTCTTCAGGACGCCCGAGGGGCGGCTCGTGCAGTTCGACTTTGGCCCCCCCGGCGGGGACGTCGAGAAGGCAAACGGGCCACTGGCAGGCGTCCTCCGCGCGGCGCGGCAGCAGCAGGCCGCGGCCGCGGCCGGCGGCGGCGGCGGCGGCGGCGGCATGAGGCCGAGCCCGAGCGCACCGGCGCTGGAGCTGTCCGCCGCGCTGGCGGCGGTGGCCGAGGGCGGCGGAGGCTGGGCGGCGGGCGGCGGCGGCGGCGCGGGCGACGGCGGCCGCCCGGGCGGCGCGCAGCAGGAGCGGTGCGTGTCTTGGCTGGGGGAGGGGGGGCGTTTTTTGCCGAGTTCCTTGCTTTGAGGAGGAGTGGGGTCTTTCCGGACCGCCGGCCGGGCCCTGGATTGCGGCTGGGAGGCAGGAAGGGGCGGCCACCACCCGGATGGCACAGCAGCTGCCTCGCCGTCTTTGGAAACCGACGCCCCAAAACGCCCGTAAAAAAGCCCGTAAAAACGCCCCCCGAACGCCCTCCCGAACCCCCCCTAAAACCGCCTGAAAACCGCCCGAAACCCTCCCGAAACCCCCCGAAACCCCCAGCACCGGCGAAATCCGTGAGAGCGAGCTGGAGGCGCTGCCAGAGGCGCACATGTACGTGGGCCGCACCCACCTGTCGCTCGATGACGTGAGGCGGTACAACCACGGGCGCGCGGTGACGTACCGCCTGCACGACAACGACTGCAGGTGCGGGGCGGTTGGTCGGGGGAGGCTGCCTTTCTTTGTCGCATTGACTTGCTGCGCACGCAACGGACCGCCGCCGGTTTTTGGGCGCATTTTTTTTGGACTGCTGCGCCCGCACAACACCCCCCTCCCATCATGCCCACCCATCCCACGCCGCCATCCACATCCATCCGCTCACCTGCCCATCCGCCCGTCCATCCACCCCCCCGCCTAGGCACTACGTCAACGCCCTCGTGCACTACGCCACCGGCATGGAGCACTCGACGCAGCACCTCAAGCGCCACGCCTTCAAGTCGCGGCGCCCCCCCGGTGCCGCCGCGCCGTGGCACGGGTGGTTCATAGAGTTTGGCCAGTTTGCGACCGACATCGGAAACTGGAGCCGCGTCCAGGCGTGCAGCGCGGCGGCGGCGGCGGTGGCGATGACGGGGCGCGCCACGATGGCGCAGCTGCGGGGCGTGGCCGCGGCGGTCAACGCAAAGGGCGCCGGCGGCGCGGCGCTGCTGGCGGGGCTCGGCCCGCTGCCGTCGATCGCGCCGCTGCTGCGCTCGGCGCAGCTGCACGTGAGCGGCGCGCTCAAGGCCGCGGCCGCGGCCGGCGCGCCCGGCGGCGCGTGGGCGGCGGCGGCGGCGGCGGGCGGCGGCGGCGCGGTGGGCGCGGCGGGCGGGTTTGGCGGGTTTGGCGCGTTTGCCAGCGGCCTGCTGCTCGCGCCGACGGCGGTCGTTGCCGCGGGGCTGCGGCGCCCCCTGGCGGGCGGCGCCGTCGCCGCCGCCGGCGCGGGCGGCGCGGCCGTCGCGGTCAACGGCGGCGCCGCCGCCGACAGCGGCGCGACCGCGGCGGGGCGGCAGGCGTCGCTGGCGCTGCAGCGCGGCGCTGGCGGCGGCGCCAACGGCCCCGTCGCGCGCGTCCGGGAGCAAGTGGGGCGCGGCATCAGCGGCGCCGTGCTGGCGCTCCAACGGGCGACCGGCGCCGGCGCCGGCGCCGGCGCCGGCGCCGGCGGGCGGCGCTTCGTGCTGGGCGCCCCCGCGCCGCCCCGCCGCGCCGCGGCCGTCGTCGCCGGCGCCGAGGGCGGCGCGCCGGGGGGCCGCCCGCCGCGGCCGCCGGCCGGCATTTTCGGGGGGTTCCAGGCGTTTGGCGCCTCTGTGGCCCGCATGTCGGGTGCCATCGCCACCGCCGCCCGCGGCCGCGGCCGCGCCGGGCCCGGCGCCGGCGCCGGCGCCGGCGCCGCGCCCCGCCTCCGCGCCGCCGCCGTCGCGCCCGCGCCGGCGCTGGCGAGCGCCAGCGCCGCCGTTTCGCTTTCGTCGTCCGCCGCCGCCGCCGCAGGGGGCTGCGGCGGCGCGGCCGGGGGCGGTGGCGCGGGCGACCTCGGGACGCTTGCGGACGCGCTGGCGCTGTCTTTGGACGGCGACGGCTGCGGCGGCCGGCGGCCGCGGCTGCTCGGCATGCGAAAGAGCTCGAGCTGCAGCAGCCTGCTGGACGCCCCCCCGCCCCTCGGCGCCGGCGCGCCTGACTGCGCCGCCGCCGGCGCCGGCGGCGGCTCCGGCCGGCCGTCGCTGCACCTGCCCGCGCCGCGGCGGCTGGGGTGGCTGCGGCACGGCAGCAGCGACGCGCTGGCGCTGCGCGGGGCCTGAGGCGGGCGCGGCCGCCGGCGCCTCCCCAACCGGCGGGAAAGGCGGGGGGCGCCTGCCAGCTCCAATCAATTGGAATCGAATGCCTAGGGAATTAGGGATAGTCTGCAGAGGGGGGCTAACCTGGGCGGCCTGAATCGCCTTGGTTGCTGCCGGCGGCTGCCTGGACCTGCGCCTGCCCCTTCGCAGCGGCGCCGGCCGAGGCAGCGCGGCCGCGCGCGGCCGCGCGCGGCGCGCCGCTGCTGGCGCGCATAGAGAGTGAGGGGAGTGTGCGCGCGCGCGCGCGTCTCTGCGTTTTTGATACGTGTGCAGTGCTTTTTTTTGCGAGAGGCTGGGCGCGGGGCTGCTGCGCGCCAGCGGAGGGGGGTTGGGGTTGCTGCTTGATTGAGGCGCCGCGAGACGCCAGACCCCTCTCCATCACTCGCGGCCGCCGGCGGCCCTGTCGCGCGCCCGACCGGCTCACCCCCCTGTTTCCAGCGCGCCCGCCGCGCCGCGCTGCGCGGCGGCGCGCCAACGGTTTTGCGATACCCTTTTTTGACCGAGCGAAAACCTCCCACGCAAATTGAACCGCCGACGATTCTGCCTTTACAAATCTGACGAATCTGATCGCATGATGAACCCCAAGGCACACGCTGCCCTTGCCTCCCTGCCGAACGTGGCACCCCTGCCGTGTTCACTCGACGCCGCCACGCACCACAAACGGGTAAAAACAAAGCAAGCGAGGTTTAGGGGGATGGCTGCGGGCAACGGAGGCGCGGGTGGCGGCGGCCGGCGGGGGTGCGAATCCTATCCCCCGATGCCGCCCGCAACCGCGCCCGCGCCCGGCGCCCCGCGCGCGGGGAAATCCAGAGCTTCCGAGCGGGCGGCAGGCGACATGGAGGTTTTGTGAGTTTTCGAGCTCATCGGCACCGGCCAATTGGAGAGACAAGCCGGCAGGGGGCGATTGCGGGCGGGGGGGTTGAATAAATGCGCGGCCCGCCTCCTCGATCGGCGCCCCCGAGCCAGCCCCGAAGGTCGGGGGGCGCTTTGGCTATTAACTGCATGATTTGAGCGGGCGGGGGCGCCGCAAGGCGCCTCTCCGGGGGAGATCGCGTTCCAAACGCGCGCTGCCAAGCAAAAGCAAAAGCCGCCGGCGCCCGGGGGCTCGCTCATAAACAAACGAATTGAACATCCCGCGCCTTTACAAAGCAAATCCACACCAGACCAGCTATATACTCTTCCAGGCCCGCGCCAGCCCCCGGACCGTCCGTCCCCAGGTGCGCGGGCGCCCCTGATCCGGGCGCACAACGCAGGGCGGGGTGTGTAACGACGCTGGGTGTCGATGCGGCCCGCGGTGGTGGCCGGGCGGCGCCCCAATCCATGGATACACGGGGCTCGACGGCCAATTCCCCCGCCCCTCCCTCCGCAGGCGTTTCTGCCCGGCCCGGATAGCCGGAAAGGTCACATGACGGCCGTGTGCATGGCGCCCCCGCCGCTGCCCCGCCCAGAGGCGCCGCCGTGGGGCGCGTCCCCGCCAGCCGCGCAGTCGGGCCCCGCCACCTGCGCCCCGGAGCCGGCAGAGGGGATCGCGGCGGCCGCCGCCGCAGCGGCCGCGGCCGCGGCCGCGGCCGCGGCCGCCGCGGTGGCGCCGCTGCTCGTCGGCGTGCGCGGCTGGCGCTTCGGCGCGCCCGCCACCGCCGGCGCCGGCGCCGCCGCCGCAGCCACGGCCGAGGAGATCGAGTGGCTGCTGCTCTTGGCGTCCCCCGACGGCGCTTCCTTCTGCGCCGCGTGGCGGCCGCTGTACGCTCTCGGGGATGCGGGCGCGGTGGCGTCCGTCCTGCGGTTCCTGCTGCCGCAGATGACGGTGCTCCGCTCCCTCGTCCGCGCCGCGCTGTCCGCGCCCCACAAGTCGCCGCCGGCCGCGGCCGCGCCCGGCAGCGGCCGCGGGCACGCGCGGCGCAGGTGCGGCGCCGCGGACGGCGCGGCCGCGGACGCGCCCACAAGCGCGTGCTGCGCGCTGTGCGACTTTGTGCACGACTGGCGGTTCAGCCGGACCCAGAACAGGGTGCTGTTCCTGGTCCGCCGCCACGGCGCCTGCGGCGGCTGCGGCGCCGGAGAGGCCGCGGGCTCGGGCGCGGCCAGCGACGCCGAGGCGGCCACGGTCTGCGCCGGCAGCGGCAGCAGAAGCTGCGGAAGCGGCAGCGGCAGCGGAAGCGGCAGCGGCAGCGGAAGCGGCAGCGGCAGTGGCAGCGGAAGCGGAAGCGGCAGCGCCGGCACGGCATCAGAGGCCACCGCACCCGCCTCGGACGCAGCGGCGGCGTGCGCCGCCGGCGCCGGCGCGGCTTGGCCGGCCGCCGCCTCGGATCCTCGTGAGGCAGACAGCTGCTTCTGCGGCAGCAGCTGCCCCCGCGGCGGCCCCTGCCGCGCCGCCGCCGAGCACTGCGGCGGCAAGCGGGGCCGGCAGGCGAGCGCGGCGGGGGGCTCGGATGAGGAGGAGGCGGCGGCGGGTTGGACGGACGAGTGGGCGGGGGTGGAGCCCGGTGACGGGCCCATGTGGCTGATGGTCAAGGCCTACCTTCAGCAGGTGGGGGGGGGGCTGGGGCTGTTGAGGTCGGCGGGCTTGCCGCGTCTTGCGGGTGGCTGCCTCGCCTCTTGTCTGGACTCGGCCCGCACCCAAGTCAACTTTACGCATGCCGCCATTGTGCGTGCTTCTTGCTGCGATCCTCCCCCCCGTCCAAAAACAAACATCTGACCTTGTCCCCAAACAAACAAACCGCAGTACGTGCTGATTGAGAACACCTACCTCAATGTCAGCGCCGCGCTGCTGTCCGCCGTCGCATCCGGCCCCCCGCCCGCCGCCCCGTCCGCCGCGGCGCTCGCCGCGGCCGCCGCCGCCGACGCCGCCGCCGCGCAGCTCGCGGCGGCGCCGACGAGCGGGCAGGCGTGGCGCGTTTTCGGCGGGGGCGCGGGCGAGGCGTGCTGCGGGCCGGTGCGGCTTGGCGCGCCGCCGCTGCCGCTGCAGGCGCTGCAGCAGCTGCTGCCGCCGCTGCCGGCAAGCCTGCCATCGCCGGCGTTTGCCGCGCTCGCGCAGCTGCTGCCGTCGGAGCCGCCGCACGGCGCAGCCGCGGCGACTGCGGCCGAGGGGCCCGTTACAGGGCCCCGCAGCGGCGGCGCAGCCGCAGGCGTTGCTGTTGGCGCCACCGGCGGCGTGAGCGGGGGCGGGGACCATTCCTGGGCCAGCGCCGCGTCCGCTCAGCCAATGGAGGAGGTTTGAGTCACCCGCCGGGTGACCCGCCCCGCCGCGCCCGACGCCCCGACTAATGAGGCGCCGGCGCGGCGAGGGGCCGGTGCGGGCCGAGTGAGGCGCGGGGCACGAGAGGAGCAAACGGGGCGAGGAGAGGACTCTTTGACTTGCCGTGAGAGCGAGCGACAAGGCGGGAGGGGTGTGCGAGTGACCGAGTGACAAAGAGAGGCACCCGAGCGACTTGAGAGAGCGAGCCAGGCGTGGAGCGCGATAGAGGACAGAAAGAGAGAGAGAGAGAGAGTGAGGGAGAGACAGAGAGACTAGCGATCCTTACCAACCCCCCTCCCCGCCGTTGTGCCCCTGCCGCCGAGTACCGTACCGCACCCCGCCGGCCGCTGATGGCGCCCCAACCCCCATCCTTCCCAACCCCCTGCCACGGCGCCGCCCCGGTGTCCAACCCCCGTTTTTTGCCGATTCGCGGCTCACCCCACGCTCAACTGCTGTATGCCCGGCAGCCCATGCACGGCGGCACTTAAACAATCGCTTGCCTCGGTTCCGGCCGGCCGGGGCTTTGCCCGAAGGCGCCCCGCCGCAGTCGCCGTTGCAAACCGAAAGCGCTGTCGGGCCGTGCGCGTGCGCGCTTGATTATGCGTGCGCCGCGCCGGCCCCGCCCGCGGCGACTCCGCCTTGCCCCCGGCCCCTTCCCCCCAAAAAGAAACCAGCTCAATGCCCTTCCTCCTCCGCCAGTGTTCTGTCTTTCCCTTCCCGCTTTTCGCCTTCCCGCTTTTTGCCCGACGGCTTGCCCACGCCGCAGGCAAGCCAGCGATGACAACCTGCAGCCGCACAAACCCCATTCGCGTGCTCTCCCCGCGCCCCTGCCAGAGCTTGCGCGCACCCCTCCCGCGGGCATATGCCCGCGCCGCAACCGTGCGCCGCCGCGGCCGCCCTCTGCGCCTCCCCTTGCGCGCGCGCCTCCGCGCGCGCTGTCCACAGGGCCCGTGCGCCGCCGCCGCCCCCGCCGTGCCGCAAGCTTGCCAAGCGGCTTACGATTTGCCGGCAAAAGCCCCCATGTAAACGCCAAACCCCAAAACTCCACCGGGCCCCGTTCAGATGACCGCAGAGAGAGGCCGCGGCGCGTTTGACCGGTCCGCGGCGGGGTTGTGTGCAGAGGGCAGGCGGCGGCGTAGCGGATTTCTGTTCGCGGCGCCCTTGTCGCGCGATGGAACCTGCAGGTTTTTCAGGCAGGGCACTGACAGCTGGGCCCAAAGGCCGCCGGCCCCACGGCCCCCCGCCGCGCGCCCGCCAGCCATCACCCGACAACCGCCGCCGCGGGCGGGCCGCAGCGGCGGGGCGCTTCAGAGGCCGGGGCCCGCCCCCGTGGATTGGATCTACACGCAAGCCTCCAATGGGCGCCCGCCGCCGCCGCGGCGTCGTCGGCGGGAGTCGCGCAATCTGCGCCCGCCCGCCGCAGCGCGAACGGCGCGCTGTCGCGCCGCCTGCCCGGCCGCCTGCCCGTCCGGTTGCCGCCGGCCGCTGATAGGTTTGCCGCGATCCGTTCGACATTTACTCTTTACCTTTCCTGCAACAGCGCCGCCCGGTCGCCGCTTGCCCCGACTGGTGCCGACACCCCCGAGCTGCTTCTCCCCAGCGGCCGCCAAGCCACGCCCATTGTCTTTTCCCCGGTGCTCAGCCTCCATGGCCCTCTCCTGCGCCTCCACCACGCGTGCCTGCGGCGCGCGCACCACCCGCGGCAGCGTCTGCGCCCGTGCCGCCACCATGGTGAGGTCCAATCGGTCTTAAACCTCAATCCGATCGCATATGACCGCGGTGCGGGCCGCGGGGGCGCGTCTTCGGCGGTCTTTGTTTCCGTCACCCCTCCGCCCCTCCGCCCCGCATCCCGCCAGGCGCCCTCTGCCCGCGGCCTGGGCGCCGAGAACTACGTGGAAACCGTCCCGATCACGCTGACCCGCCCGGACGTCGACACGCCCGACACGTGAGCGGCCGCCGCGCGCGCGCAAATCTCGCCGGCCCGCGCGTGTCGCCGTGGCGTCGCGACCGGCGGGCGCCGCGCCGGCGTCCCTCCGCGCCCGCTGCGGGACCCCCCAACCCATCCCCCAATCCCAGTTCCAATCCATTCTTGCACCCGCAGCCGTTGCGGGCGCACCAGCGCCCCAACCCCTCCCCCCGCCCGCCCCCCATCTCGCGCTGCCGCCCCCCCGCCTTCCCCCCCCCCCCCCCCCCCCCCCCCCCCCCCCCCCCCACCCCCCCGAAAAAGTGATCCGCGACGCCCAGGACTCGATCTGCGCCGCCATCGAGGAGGTGGACGGCACCAAGTTCCGGCAGGACGCGTGGCTGCGCGCCGAGGGGGGCGGCGGCATCACGAGGGTGATGCAGGATGGCAATGTGTGGGAAAAGGTGCGGGGGGGAGGGGCACTGCGGTGCTGAGCCCGGGCCGGTTCTTTGGGCTGCAATGGGTCCAGCGGGTTCGTCCTGGGGAGGTTGAGTCGTGTGACAGGCAGAGCGCGGGGCCCCTCGCTGCAGCGTGCCTTGCGTAGCGCGCCCCGCCCGCCGCCGGCGCGCGCCATTGGCGGCCGTCCCCTCCCCTCCCCCCCAAAACCCCAAGCCGTACCGCCCTCCACCCCAAAACCGCAGCGCCCCCCCCAAACCCCCAAAACCGTACCGCCCAGGCCGGCGTGAATGTGAGCGTTGTGTACGGGTCGATGCCGCCGGAGGCGTACCGCGCGGCATCGGGCAACCCCGACCTCATGAAGCGCATCAAAGACGCGGGGGACAGCAGGTGGGCGCTTTTGGGGGGGGGACTCTTATCTTTTTGAACGTGTTGGGCGCCTGGTTGCGCTGGCCTTTGGTTTGTTGGGGTTGTTGGGGTGGTGGGTGGGCTGGGTGCCCTGAGTACGCGTCTGCTCCGGCGCAGCCCGATGCGCGGCGCCCACCCCCATTCGACGGCGCCCAAACTTCGCACAGCCACTGGCGCGCGTGCTGACAGCTCCTCCCCCCGCGCAACCCCCCCCCCCAACCCCCCGCAGCCGGGTGCCCTTCTTTGCTGCGGGCATCAGCAGCGTGATGCACCCCAAGAACCCCCACTGCCCCACGATGCACTTCAACTACAGGTGGGGGAGGGGGTTGACCGCGCGCTTGCCCCTGCACGGTTTTGTTTGTTGCGCCCGCCGGTCTGGCCGGAGTCGCGGTTTGGCCGGGCTGGGGGCTGCCGCGGCGGACTGCTCTACTCGACCGCAGCTTGCCCCACCATAAACAGCATGCAATTGCATTTCGGTGGGTTGCAACCCACCAAAAGAACACCGCAAGCAACGCCAATGGCAACGGATCTCCCTCCCCTTCAAACAACCCCAAAGGTACTTTGAGACAGAGGCGTGGAACGGCATCCCCGGCCAGTGGTGGTTTGGCGGCGGCACCGACATCACCCCAAACTGGGTCGTGGAGGAGGTGGGTTGGTGGGGTTTGACCCGCGTTGACTGGGGTCTGACCGGGGCTTGGGTGGTTGGCTTGACAGCTTGCGTTGATGGGGGGTTGACAACTTGACATGCGTTGACCGGGGTTTGACCGCTCTGTCATAGTGTGCCCGCTGGCCAGCCTCCAAAGCGACCAAACCCCCACTCAATCCCGCAATGAAAACCGAAACAACCCTCCCCAGGACATGAAGCACTTCCACGGCACCTACAAGCAGGTCTGCGACCGCCACGACCCCGCCTACTACCCGCGCTTCAAAAAGTGGTGCGCGGCCCTCGACATACAAAACGTTGAACAAGGGGCGCACCTTTGGAATCTAAACCCTGAAAAGGCAGCCGGCCTTTGCTGTTCGGCCTGGTGCTGCGTGCGTCCGCCGCTAAACAAAGCCCAGAGCATTCCCCTTAGAAGCGCCCAACAATCCGCCCAAATAAACACCAAAAACCGCCCAAAACCGCCCAAAACCGCCCCAAAGGTGCGACGAGTACTTCAACATCGCCCACCGCGGGGAGACGCGCGGCCTCGGGGGGATCTTTTTCGACGACCTCAACGACAGGGACCCCGAGAAGCTGCTCGCCTTTGCGGACGACGCGGTCAACCACGTGGTGCGTTTGACCGGGGGGGTTTACCGGGGTTTGACCGGGGCTTTGGGGCGGGGCGGGGCGGCCGCCCTCCTTCCGCGTCGCGCCCTCTTCGTTGGCGCCCGCCCGCCGCTGTTCCGTGCCGCTCCGTTGTGGTGGCCGCTCCCAAACCCGCGAAAACAGGCGAAAGCCCGCAAGCGCAGCAAAGCAGAAACAAATCGCACACCCGCAACCGACCGCAGGCCGCCGCCTACTGCCCCATTGTCCGGCGCCACGTGGACGATTCCTTCACCGAGGAGGAGAGGCGCTGGCAGCAGGTGCGTTGGGGCGGTTTTTGGGGCGTTTTTGGGGCGGTTTCGGCTGGCTTGGGCGTGCCGCAGACATCAACCCGCACCCGCCGCCTTCCAGGAATTTTGGGCCCAAAACGATCCCGGACCAGGAAACGGAAACACCTCCCCCCTGGCAGCCCTCCAACCGCCCCCCCCCAAAACCCCAAAACCTCCCCCTGGCAGCTGCGCCGCGGCCGCTACGTCGAGTTCAACCTGGTCTACGACCGCGGCACCATTTTCGGCCTCAAGACCGGCGGCCGCATCGAGTCCATCCTCATGTCTATGCCGCTGACCAGGTTTGGGGGGGAGGAAGGGGCCTTTTCGTGGTGTTGCGCCGGCTCGTGGTCGCGAGCTCTGACCGATTGGGACCCGGGCGCTGCTTGCCTGGGGAGAGCTGGGTGCTGCTTACGCCGGCTGCCTCCCTGCAATGCAGAATCACTGCTTGGACCCCCCAAGCACTCCGCAACCCCTATGCACTGCGCCAAGGCCGCCTCCAACCCCACAAAAACCGCCCAAAACCTCCAGCCGCTGGGAGTATGACGTGCAGCCCGCGCCCGGCTCGAAGGAGGCCGATTTCATCGACGCCTGCCGCAACCCCCGCAACTGGGTTTGAGCTAGCGGCGCTGACCGGTCAAACGCGGGGCGTTGACCGGGTCAAACGCGCTGCGCTGACCGACGGCTGGCCCCCGCCGGGTCGCGCCTGACTGACTGGCCCGCGCACCGGCGGCACCAGGTGCAGAGCCCACGGTGCATGGGCAGGCAGCCAGCAGCGCGCTGCACTATTTAGTGCGAACAAGCACCCAGGGCACCAAAAGCCGCAAACACCATTTTTGACGCTGCCCCGTACCGGGGGGCGTCTTCCCGCGACAACCACCCAAATCACCTGACAACAGTTTCTGTACTTGCCCCCCTTTCGCCTCCCCATTGCTTTTCAAACTGAAAGAGGGCGCACGCCGCGCCAACCCGCCCCCGGGGCTTGGCGCGAGCCGCCGTCCCTCCTCCTCTGTCCTCCGCCCTTTCCTCCCCCAGACGCGGGGGCGCGGCCGCCCGGTTTGCCGGCCCACCCCGCTTTTGGGCTGCGACGCGCACCGCGGCGCGGCATGCAGCCCCAAGTCGCCCGCCGGGGTGCATGCCGCAGCGCGCCGCGGATGACTACCCCCAAGTTCTACTGACCTCCCTCTTCCCCACCCGCAAACCGCCACGCCTCCCCCGACGCGCGCCGCAAATCCCCTGCCCCCTCAAACTGAGCCTCCCACATGACTCCCTCCTCTTCCTGTAAGCTTCAAGGAGCCAGTTGCAAGGCCGGGATGATCAAAGGGCGACTGACAGCAGGAGTTGCTAGTCGTGGTGTGGGAGGACCCAGGATTGGGTTGGGGGCAGCAGCGAATGGAGGCGCGCAGCTGCGCGTGAGCAGTGAGCGCGCGCGCCGCGTGCCAAAGGGCAGTTCCCGCGGCAGGGGGTTTCTTCAGCTTTCTCCCCTAACTCGATAGCTTTCGTCCAGGCCAACCACATCGGAAGCAGACCAAGCTCGAGCCGGCAAAACCGCCGAAAGTTCCGCGTTTCGCCTTTCCACCGCGTCGAGCGGCCCAGAGCCGCGCCAGCACCGCCAATGGAGCTTTCGCAGCAGGTTAGACGGGGAAAATCCTCACGGGGCGCAGGGCCAGCGGCGGGGCCAGTGGCGACCGGCGCGCAGCGGCAGCGCAGCGTCAGCGCAGCGCCGGGGGCGCGGCGCCGGCGCTGGCTCCTCATGGCTCCTCATGCAAAGCCCCCCACCCACCAAATCGTGCGTCCGCCCAGGTCAAGAATTTCGAGGCGACGCAGCGGCAGCTGACCGCAGTGGCGTCAAAGCAGGTGGGGTTGCGCGACTCTGCCGTTGCTTGCGCTTGGCGCGCCCCTCGCAGCGCAGCAGGCGGCGGCTCCATCGCCGCGCGCCGCGCGCTGCGCGCCGCGCGCTGCGCGCAGCGCCTACATTGCAGCCCTTCCAGTCATTGAAAATAAGCGGCCTGGGCGCCCACGGGCACCCCAGGTTCTGGCCCAACCCTCGGCACAAATTCGCTGCACTCAGCTTGCGCAAGCCCCTCACCCGCCGCCAACGGAACGAAACCGCCTCCCCCGCCCCCCGGGCCCGCAGCGGCAGGCGCTGGCGAGCCCCGAGATTGAGCGGCACCAGGACGCCCTGCAGGCGCGCATTGGGGGAGGGGCTTTCCCCGCGCCCATCCAACCCGCTCGCCCTCTGGCCCCTGGCTCGCCGCGCGCCTGCCGGCTGCTCTCCCACCCTCCTCGCCGCTCCAAAAGCCCCGATACCCCCACCCCGAGCGCACTCCTCAAGCCCTCGCGCGCAACCGCCAAACTCCCCCCATTCGTTCGCATAGGAGCTGAGCAACGGCCTGGCGCCGGCCTACGCGTCGACGCTGAGGGTGGTGCGGCACGACGGGTCGCGCGCGCCGAGGGCGGCGCCCGCCAAAACAATGAAGCCGCCGGTGAGCGGCTGCCGGCTGGGCCCTGCATGCGTTCTTTTGTGTGGGGGGGAGGCCATGCGGGGCTTGGGGCTTGATGCATGTGGGTTTGGGCGTGTTGGAGCGTGCGAGGTGGAGCGCACGCATGCGACCCCATGCCGTGCGCGTGCATGCGTGCTTTGGGATCGAACGCGTTTGAAGCGCGGGCCGGGCGCGTTTGACCGGGCGGACTGCCCCTTGCTGCCCCCCCGCCACCCCGCCCAGGGCTACTGCCGCAACGTGATCGGGGGTTTTTACACTTCTTGAGCGGCATCCGGCAGTCGGATCGAACGCAGCGGCGGCGGCGGGGGTGCCGCGGCACCGGCGGCGGCGGGCGGCTGCGCGCGCTGCGCGCGGTGGGCAGCCGGTGCCCGGGCCGGTACCTGTGCAGAGCCGGCCATCGATGCATTCAAACGCGCCGCTGCAGACGCCGTAATATCCGTTGCGTTCGAGGCCTGATCAGACCGCATCAAAGCTGCTTGTGCGGCGGGCCCGGCCTCGCAGACCGCATTCTCGTATTCGTATAAGACGGAAGCGACCGCCAGCTTGTCCAGGGCAGGGGCCTGCGGCTGCTAGTGGGGAGGCGAGGCGGGGAGTCGAGGGCTACGATGCTGCTCCAGCAGCATCCCCCAGTCCTTGGGGCGCGACGGCTCGAACGCCGGACGCCGCGGCAAACCGCTGCATGCACGGCGGCAGCGATGCCGTCGCTGTGCTGGGCGCGGCGCCCGCGGCGGCCGCCGCTTGCGCTGCACGCGCCAAACCGCAGGTGCGCTCTTTCTTTTCTTCCACGGCCGCGGCCGCCACGCAGCAGTGTGCCTGCGCACCGCTCCGCTGCCTGCGGTCGCGCCGGGCTTGGCCCGGGCACGCATCGCTGCCGCGCCGCACCGCGCTGCCTCGCGCAGGGCGCCGAAGCCTGCCCCCCCCTCCCAAAACACCGCCGCCCGCGCACGCTACGCTCCGCAGCCCCGCCGCGCGCTGCCATGCCGCCAAACCGCCCCGCGCCGCCGCCGGCGCGGCGGCTGCGGTGCCCTCTGACGACGCCACCGGCGCGGCGGCGCCGCCGCAGGAGGCGCCGCCGCCGGTGCTGGGAGGGCCAGAGGCGGCCGGCCCGGGGCCTGAGGCGGCCGGCACCCCGGGTAGCGATTCGGGGCCAGACCTGCAGCAGCAAAAGCAGCAGCAGCAGCAGCAGCAGCAGCAGCAGCAGCAGCAGCAGCAGCAGCAGCAGCAGCAGCAGCAGCAGCAGCAGGCACCCCACGCGCTCGCGGCCGCCGGCAACGGCGCCGCTCCCGTAAACGGCCCCCTGCCCCAGCCGCAGCAGCCGCAGCAGCCGCAGCAGCCGCAGCAGCCGCAGCAGCCGCAGCAGCCGCAACAGCCGGAGGTGCCGCAGCAGCCGGAGGCGCCGCGCGGAGGCATACCCGCGTCGATCGTGGTGCTGAGCAGCGTGTCGATGGCGCTGACCAGCGCCAGCTGCGTCTTCAACACGCTGCTGCCCATCTACATGGTCGCCGAGCTCAAACTCACGGTCAAGAGCCTCGGCATGTTTGAGGGTGGGCGCCCGGCTGCCGCGTTTGAGGGGCGGGGCTGTTGCGGGCGCGCCGCGCTGCGCGCATGTGGCTGGGCTCGCTGCGAGGGCTGATGGAGGCTGGCGCCGAAATCCGGGCCCCCTGCCCGGCGGCGACGGCCCTGCGCTATGAACACCAGAGGCTGTCAAAGGCATCAGGAGTGCCCCCATCACTGATCCCCCCAGCACCGCCTTTTGGTTTTGGACAGACCGCCGACCCCGCCCGTTCCGCCCCCCCCCCTCGCCCAACCGCGCCGCCGCGCCCCCTCGCCCCGCAGGCGTGCTGGAGGCCTTTTCCTACGTCGTCCGCATGTTCAGCGGCGTGCTGTCGGACCGCATGGCCTCGCGCAAGGCCGCCATCGCCGCGGGCTTTGCGATGGGCGCCGCCGCCAAGTTTGGGCTCAGCTTTGGCACCACCGTGGGGCAGCTGTTTGTGTTCAAGGCGATCGACCGCCTCGGCAACGGGGTGCAGGTGGGGGCGGCGCCTTTGCCTTTGCCACGCCTTTCTGGGATGGGTGGGGTTTTGTTTTTGTTTCGCCTGCTGGGGTTGGTTGTGGCCTAAACAACCAAAGGCCTGCTCCTGCCTGTATTGCTGCCGGCCGTTTCTGAAGATGTGCTGTTGCTTCGACTGCGCGCCGCCTTGAGCAACCCCGCAGCAAGCCCCCCCAAGCGCCAGCGCCGCAACAAAACGGCCCAAACCCCCCCTCCCCCCCAAACCAGGCCGCGCCGCGCGACGCGCTCATTGGCGACCTCTCCCCCGCGCCCAGCCGCTCCGCCTGCTTCGGCTTTGCGCAGTCGCTGCGCAAGTGGGGCAGCTTCATGGGCGCGGGCCTGGCGTTTGCGCTGATGAAGGCCACGGGCAACAACTATCAGGCGCGCCCCGCTTTTATACTTCAAGCATTGCTCTGCTCTGCTCAAGCACTGCTCTGCCTGCAAGCGTCCGGATTGCGCCTGGGCCTGCGCCTCTCTCCATCCCACAAGCTTCAAAATTTAACCTCCCCCCGAAGCCAACAGCCAGTCCTAAACCCAAGCCAGCCGTTTGAAACAAATGAAACCCCTCCCCCCAAACGAAACCCGCAGGCGATTTTCCTGGGCGCCGCCGGCGTGTCGGCCCTCGCGACGCTGGCGTTCCTCGCTTTCGTGCCCTCCCACCCCAACGAATCCACGGCGGCGGGCGAGCAGCAGCGGCGGCAGCAGCAGGAGCAGGAGCAGGAGCAGGGGCAGGGGCAGCAGCGGCAGCGGCAGGCGGGGCTGCCGTCGAAACAGGGGGCGGGCGAGCAGCAGCAGCGGCAGCAGGGGCAGCAGCAGCAGCAGCAGGGGCAGCGCGGCAGCGCGATGCAGCAGGCGCGCGCGCTGTGGCGCGACGTGCGGTCGATGGGGCCCGACTTTTATCGCACCCTCTCGGTCATCGGCCTCTACGGCCTCGGCCACATCAACGAGAGCCTCCTCGAGGCGCGCGCGATCGAGGTCGGGTTTGGCAAGGCGGAGTCGACGCTGGTCGTCGCGCTGCTGTGCCTCAGCGTCAGCGTGTGCGCCTACCCGCTGGGCCGCCTCGACGACGCGCGCGGCCCCAGGACCACCTTTGCGCTGGGCATGGCCGCGCTGATCGCGGGCGACCTGATGCTGCTCACCAGCGGCGCGTGGCCGCCGGCGGTGTTCGTCGCGTGCGCGCTGTGGGGCGTGCACTGGGCGGTGGTGCAGGGGCCCATGCTGGGCGTCATCGTCCGCCTGGCGCCGCCGCACCTCAAGGGCACCGCCTTTGGCATCTTCTACTCGCTCATGGCGCTGACCGCGGTGGTGGCCAATACGATGTTTGGCCACGTCTGGCACGTCCACGGCGCCGAGGCCGCGTTTGGGCTGTCCGCGGCCATCATCTCCGCGACGCTGGTGCTCGCGCTGCCGCGGCTGCTGCCGCCGCGGCGGGCGGCGGCCGCGGGCGGCGCGGCGGGCGGCGGGGCGGCGGCCGCGGCGGCGTGACCGCGCCGCGGCGCGGGCGCGCCCGGGTGGCGGTGCGGCCGCCCCCCCGGGCCCCGAAGCGGCGTTGCTTCCTTCCTTTGTTGCCTGCATTTCCTGCGGCGCGCTGCGCCCCTCTATCTGTCCCCCACCCGCATATGCACGCCCCATCTGTTTGTTTTTCACTCCCCCGTTTTTGCCCCGTTGACCCGCTTTCTGCGCGCACGCACGCATGCGGCGCATTTTTGCTGTTGGCACGGCCGCCCCTCGGGTTGGGTGCCCACTGTACCATTACCCATCACTCCCCCACGCCAGCCACGTCACCACGTGGGTGGCCCGGCCTGCGCGCCGGCTGTCCCGGCGTTGCCCCCGCGCACGCGGCCCACTGTGTCACAAGAGTGAAACAACGAATGAATGAATGAGTGAGCGAGCGAGCGAGCGAGGGCAGCGGCGGCGGAGATTGGGGCGTGGGCAGGAGGCGCGTGAGGCTTGGGGGGCTTGGGTGTCTGGCCGGGCACGCCCGCCCCCAAGCCAGAGGGCGGGCATGGCGGCGGGTCTGCATCGAATGCCGCCAGTCTGCCCTGGATTGCCCCTCGCAACGCGATGCTGCGTGCGCCGGTGCTGCGGTGCGCGAGCGCTTGCTCGCCGGCCCCGCGGACCGCTCACGCGCGCGCGCGCGGATTACACTTACGGTATCACTTGCCAGGCACGCGACCACTCCTATTTCACAGGCGCCCGCGCGGACGGAAGCAAAGTAATTGTGCCCCATTTCCCATTCAACCGGTGCTCACCCGTAGACAACGCCGTCCGTCCGCGCCCGCCCGTCCCGAAATCACAAGCTTGCCGTCCCCGCGCCCGCGATCCGCGACCGCACCCCCGCGCCTTTGAAGACAATGCCGTTCACCGTCGAAAGGAGCGCCAGCAGCGCGGACGAGTTCGCGCGGCTGTCGTCGTTCGCGGCGTTCTCGGCGTCGCTGTCGGGCGCCGCGCCGCCGCCCGACTTGGCGCGCCGCGCGTCGGAGCTCGGCTCATTCTCCCTCGCCGCCCGCCTCTCGTCCTCCGCCGGCGGCGCGCCCTCCCCGCGCCCCGACGCCGCCGCGGCGCTCGCCGCGCTCGCCGGCGAGGCGCTCGTGCGGGAGCGCTGCCTGGACGCGCCCGAGTTTGCCGCCGCGCTCGGCGCGGCGTCGCCGGACGACATCTCCGTCGCCCCGCTGTCCGGCGGCCTCACCAACTCGGTGTACCTGGTGACGGGGCCCCGGTCAAAGCTCGTGGTCAAACACGGCGGCTCCTTCCACCGGGTGGCCAACGACATCCCGTTCACGCTGGTGCGCGGGGCGCGCGCGGTTGCAAACTTCAAAGCGCGCTCGAACCGTCTTTGCAAAGACGGTTCAACTCAACGGGCGGCGCCGCGGCCCGCACCCTGCCGCGGGGCCGCCTTGCACTGCCGAGTTCCCGGCCCGCCGTGAACCCGCGCCCGGCCGCGGCCCCCAATCGCAAACGCCGCCGCCGCCGCCGCCGCCGCCGCCGGCCCCGCCGCCGCAGGCGCGGATGGAGACGGAGGCCGCCTGCCTGCGCGTCGCCCACGCCGCCGCGCCCGACGCGGTGCCGCTTTTCGTCCACCATGACAAGGAGCACAACCTGCTGGCCACTGAGTTCCTGGAGGTGCGCTCCCTCCCCCCTCCCCCAACCCGGAAACGCGCTGTTGGGAAAGCCGCCCCTTCCCCCGCCTGTTCGGCTCCCGCCCGAGCCTGCTCCCGCCGCTCCGGGGCGCGTCCGCCCGCGCAGGCGCAGCTGAGCGGCTCGCGGCCGTAAGCCAGACAGTGCCAGCAGGAGCGGCAGCAGCAGCAGCAGCGGCGGCAGCAGCAGCAGCAGCAGCAGTAACCGGCCCGGCCCCCTCGCACCCGTGGCCCACCAGCCGACCTCCCCCCTCCCCCTCCCACCGACCGCAGGGCCGCGAGACCCTGGCGGACGCGCTCGCCCGCGGCCGCGTCGCCCGCGGCATGGGCCCCGCCCTCGGCGCCGCCCTCGCGCGCCTCGCCGGCGCCTCGACGCCCGCCGCGCTCGGGCCGGCCGCGTTCGCCTCCCTCGCCGCCACGCTCGACGCGTCCGCCTCGCTGGCGGGCTTTATGTTTGACTACGTTTTCGTCCACCCCTTCGAGCGGTCGACGACCCACAACTCCTGGCCGGCCGCGCTGGGCGGGGAGGTCGAGCGGCTCGTGTTTTCGGACGAGAAGCTGCGCGCCGAGCTGGCGTCGCTGATCGAGACGCGCGCGGCGCCGGCGGCGGAGCAGACGGTCGTCTCTCACACCGACATTTGGTGCGCCCCTTTCCCCCCGCCCCTTTCCCGCGCCCCCTTTCCCGCGCCGCTTTTTCGTCGCACGACCCGTGCGGTGCTTGCCGGCGCGCAGCGTCCTGGCGTTACGGCCGCTTTGGGGAAGCGAATTTGTGGTGCCGGCGCGCGCGCGCGCGTGCGGCACCCCTTGTTTTGACTCCTCGCCCCACCTCGCCTTTTCCCACCCCCACCCAGGCTCTGCAACGTGCTCCTCGCCCAGGACGACGCCCCGTGCATCATCGATTTCGAATTCGGCTGCCTCGCGCCTGCGGCGTTCGACCTCGGCCACCTGGTGGCCCAGATGGCGTTCGGCGCGTTCCTGGCCCGCGCGCTCGCGGATTCCGAGGCGGCCGCCCCCGCGCGCGGCGGCGCGTCCGAGGCGGCGGGCGCCAAGGCCGAGGCCAAGCCGCCGGCGGTGGCTGCTGCGACCAGGCGCGACCAGGAGGGGTGGATGCTCGAGGCGATGGAGGAGGTCTGGTCGGGCTACGAGGCGGAGCGCGCGGCGGCCGTCGCGGACCCCGAGGCGCGCGCGCGCGCGCCGCCGGCGCCGCCGGTGGAGGATGTGCTGGGCTTTGCGGGGGTGGTGCTCGTCCGCTGGTCCATCAGCCGCTTCAACATTTTCGCGTGCCTCGGGGTCGACCCGGCCACCCCCGCGTTCGAGGCGGCCGTGGGGCGCGCGGTGGCGCTCGGCGCGGCGCTGCTGCGGGAGCGGCGGAGCATCGCCGGCGCGGCGGGCGCGGCGGCGCTGGCGCGGGCGCTGCTCGGCGGCGAGGGCGGCGGCGCGGGCGCGGGCGGCGCGCGGGCGGCGTGACGGTGGCAGCCCCCTCGCCGGCCGCCGGCCACATCCTGGAAAGATGCTTGCACGCATCACCCACATGGCCACATCTGACCTTTGATCCAGCTTCCCTATTATTTTCACTGGAAACGCCCATGTCCGGACATTGCAGTGCATGCCTGCGCTCAACATGAGCATGCCGATTCGATCGCGCCCCACAAACCCTGCTGCACGGCGCAAACGGCCGCTGCATGCCTCACGACTGAAACCTGCTGGCTGCTGGTCCTCACACCTGCCCCTTCAAAGGGACGAATTTCACACGCGCACCCACGCCTCACATCTCTGGAACACGCCGCCAAACTTTGGCCGGTTCTTTGTCAGGTTTCAGGGTAACCCCCCCGTCAACCCCCACCCACGGGCCGAGGATCCAGGGGACGCTGTTCACGGGCGTTGACTAAGGCAAAAATGCTACGAATCATCGCGAACCCACGGCCGAAGCCACGGAGCACGCGGGGCGCCGTGCGGCGGCGCTAGCAGGTTGGGCGCGGCGCCAGGCGACAAGGGATTGGGGGCCAGCCGCCTGTGCGCACCTGGGCGCGCGCCGCACGCGAGGACATAACCCCCCCGTTGGGCAGCGTTTCTGCAGGCTGGCGGCGGCACTGATTTGGGGCCGCGAGCCCGCCCCGCCACAACACTTTTCGCACTTAATTCATTTTAGGGGTTTTTCTATGCTTCAACCCTGACGTTTCGTCGCGGCTGCCGGCTGGAGGGTTGGCGGGCTGGCGCCGTGAAGCATGTTCCCGGGATCGGGACCGCAGCGTCAACAAACACAAGCACATGATGTCAACTTTCTCGTGCACCACTACAAGGCGAGCTGGGCGGGGGGCGGGCGGGATCTGGGCCGGCCAGCGGGGCGCTCTTTCCTGGAGGACGGTCTCGTGGCGTGGGGGCGAGGCGAAAAGCCGCCGTGGTGCCTCAGGGGGGTGGCAGCCAGCCCCAGGGGGGGGCTGTCGTCGCCGCCGACCCCCGTGCCCCTGCGCTGCACCAGTCGCGCGTTCGGTTCGCGCCCCCGCGGGGCTGGGCCACGCCCGCCGCGCCGCATCCGCCGGTGCCCCGGTGCCACGGCCCCGCGCGTCGGCCGCTGCGGGGCGGCGGCGGGCGCGTCCGCGCCCGCCGTCATGAGTAGCGGCGCGCTTACATGAGATGAGAGGCCCGCTGCGCGTAAATACCCCCCCCCCCCCCCCCCCCCCCCCCCCCCCCCCCCCCCCCCCCCCCCCCCCCCCCCCCCCCCCCCCCCCCCCCCCCCCCCCCCCCCCCCCCCCGCCGCCC
>BDRX01000030.1:206188-221152 GCA_003203535.1 Raphidocelis subcapitata
CCCCCCCCCCCCCCCCCTGCCCGCCCGCCAGGTCGACCCCTGCCCCAAGCCCTACGCCCACGACTGGGCCGCGTGCGCCTGCGGCCACGTGGGCGAGCGCGCCGCGCGGCGCAGCGTGCGGTCCGTGGGGTACCGCAGCGTCGCGTGCCCCTACGCCAAGAAGAAGCTGCCCTGCCCAGACGGCGACCAGTGCCTCAACGCCCACAACCTTTTCGAGTACTGGTGCGCGCCCAGGGGGGCGGCGGCGGCGGTGCAACTGGGCCATTGCGCGCGGCCGAGGGGAGGGGCGATCTCTCGCCGAGGCGCCGCGCACCGCGCGCCGGCAGCCCATGCCGCCGCCGCGGTTGTACCGCGCGCCCACCGCCCACCATCCGCGCCGCCCCCCCTCCCTCGCAGGCTGCACCCTGAGCGCTTCAGGACTGAGATCTGCCAGTACGGTGGGCGGCCCGCAGACCCGAGCCCTGCCGCGCTGCCGCCGCGCTCCGCTGCAGCCCTCCCGCCGCGCCGCGCCGCGCCGCGCCCCGACCGGCCCCGGTGCCGGCTCGCCCTCCCCTCACGCCCCGCCGCCGTCGCCGCCGCCGCCGCCCCGGCCCAAAACGCAGGCCCCTCGTGCACCCGTCCCGTCTGCTTCTTCGCCCACAACGGAGGCGAGCTGCGGCAACTGCCCACAGACCTCCCGCCCGCAGAGCTCTGCTGGTCAACGGGCGCCTCGCTCAAGCTCGGCGCCAAGCGCGCCGCCGCCGCCCGCAACGCCGCCATGATGCTGCAGGCCGCGGCCGGCGCGGGGCCCAGCGGGGCCGTCGGCGCGGGCGCGTTCGGCGGCGCGGGGGTGCCGGGCGACGGCGGGGGCGGCAGCGGCGGCGGCGGCGCCGCGCAGGCGGCGCTGTTCGCGCCGTACGCCGCGGGCGCTGCCGCCGTCGGCGCGGCCGGGCCGCCGCCGTCGGCCGTCGGCGCGCCGGGCCAGTACGGCGGCGTAGTGCTCGTCGGCGGCGGCATGGCGCTGGGCGGCGGGGTCGTGCCCATGCAGCAGCATGCGGCCGCCATGCAGGCCCCCGCGGGCGCCATGCAGGGCCTGGGCTACATGGGGGACATGCAGGGCGGCGGGGCGGCGCTGCAGAGCCCGTCCGGCGGCGCGGGCCCGCAGGTGGTGCTGATGCAGCCCGGCGCGCCGGGCATGGGCCAGGCGCAGGTGCTGCATGCGCCCGCCATGGTGGCCCTCAACCCCGCGGGCGGCGGCTACTATGCCGCCGCACCCGGCGGCTACGCCGCGTGGCCGCAGGAGGGGGCGCAGGGTGTGATTCAAATGGTGCCAGGCGGTGGGATGGTGCTCATGCAGCAGCCCATGCAGGGTGGCGGCATGGACTACCAGCAACACCAGGCGCAGGCGCAAGCGCAGGCGCAGGCGCAGCAGCAGGCACACCAGCAGGCACAGCAGCAGGCACAGCAGCAGGCGCAGCAGCAGTTCCGGCAGCAGCAGAGGCGGCAGCAGCAGCAGCAGGCGCAGCAGCAGGCGCAGCAGCAGGCGCAGCAGCAGGCGCAGCAGCAGGCGCAGCAGCAGCAGCAGCAGCAGCAGCAGTCGGCCGCCACGGCCGCGCTGCAGGCGATCGGTTTTGGAAGCTCGCCTCAGGACGGCGGCGGCGCGCCGCCAGGGCTCAGCCTGTACGGCTTCCCTGGAACCCGGAACGTGCAGCAGCCGCGCCAGTCGCAGCAGGGCGGTGGCCAACAGCCGGAGCCCGCCGGCCCGCGGCAGCAGCCGCAGGGCGCGGCGCACGACCTTTTGGCACAGCACTTGCAGCAGCTGCAATTGCAGCACGGGGCGCAGGCGCAGCCGCCGCAGCAGCTGCCGCTGTCGCCCACCTCTGCCGGCGCGGCCGGCGGCGCCGCGCCCTCTGCCACTGCGGCCGCGGCCGCCGCCGCCGCCGCCGCTGCCGCTGCCGCGGTCGCAGTGGCGGAACCGGGCGCCTTCCTGTCTGCTCTCGTGGAGCAGTCTCTTGCCGCCGGCGGCGCGCAGCAGGAGGGGGTGCCGGTGTCTTCCGAGTGAACCCTCGGCACCGGCCGCCGGCGCCACCGATTGGCGACCCCCCCACTGCACCCGACCCCACACGTGTGGCGGCTGGACGTCCGCCGCAGCTGCACTGGGGCCCAACTGACCCTCAATCACTTCGGCTTGGCTCGCTTCTGCCTTCACCCATGCATGCGGTCGAGGCGCCCTGGAAGGCGCCAGCCCTTGTTTCTTGCCCGCCGCCTCTTAAGATGGCCCCGCCCTGCAAGTGGATATGCAATGCAGCCCCTCGATTGCGTGAATCCCTTCTTTCTGGCTGCTGTGTTCGCCCCTCTTACGTTCTGCGCCCCACTCACTGGCACAAGTGACCAGGGGGAGCCAACGAGCCGCGGCGCGGCCGCGGCGCCCCGGCGCCACGGCCGCCACTCCCCTTGGAGCCCTCCCCATCCCCCATCCCGCGCCACAGCTCAGGCGACGCCCAGAGGCCGCTTCGATTCCCCCAACCCCGGGTGTTTCTGCGCATATGCATTGCTTTGCCTGCTTTTTGCCACCGCTCTCCCGTGCTCGAAGCCCCTACCCTGCTTTTCGAGTTTGGCCGCGGCGGGGCCGCCGCCGGCACGCCCTCCAACGCGCGAGCCGGCGGCGCGCACCCGGCCTGGCCTTGGCGGCTTTGTCTCCCGGAATTGGGCTCCCTTTTCAAAGACATATGGGACGCGCGGGCCCGCACGCGGCGCGGCGCACCGCAACCGCCCCCGCGGCGGGCCCCGCCGGCCCCCATCCCAGCAGCACTCCCAGCATACCGTACACCCAAGGCCTGGGCGGCGCGCCCTGCACTCGAGTTTCCTTATCCAAAGGCACCCCCCTTTTCGCAGTTGCGATTGCCGCGCGGCCATCCCGCGGCCCTCCGCTCAACTGACCCCGCCGCCGACTCATTGCTCCCGCTCGCGCCGCCGCCGCGCGCCCGCCGCGCGCGGCAGCTGGCGCGCCCGCTGCACGCGCGCCCGCTGCACGCCGCCACGCCGGGCGCTTGGCCGCCCCCGGCCCCAATACTCCGTGGCCCGGCCGTTTTCGACTGCCCACCTCCCGCGAAGCCCCTAAACCGCACTTGCCACACACCAAAAGGCGCCGTGCCAACGAGCCCGCGCCGCCACGACCCAGCCACTTTGCCATACGCTTGCTCCCCCCCCCCGGGCGCGCGCGGGCGCGTCCGTCCACCGGCCGGCGGCAGAGGGGCCGCGCCGCAAGCGGCCGGCCCGCGCCGCGCGCGCGCGCCCGGTTTTCGACTCTCGGGCCACGCCGCCCTCCGTTTCCCTGCAGGGCCCGGCGTGCGGGCACCGGCCCAACGCCGCCCGACCAAAGGCTTCAAAGGCTTCAGTTTCACCCCAATTCGGCGCGCTTTCGAGGTTCAACCACCACCGACGTGCCGCCGGCGGCGCGCCGCGCAGTGCTGCGCCGCGCCGCGACGCCAACCCCCCGCCGCCAACCCCCGTGCCGCCGACCCCGCGCCGCCCCACTCCCTGAAAACCGCCCCCACCCTATGGGCCGAGCCCAGCCCCAACTCAAACTAGAGTTATTCCTACCACCATCGCTGTGCCGTGGCAGGGGCGGGGTGCGGCCGGTGGGGAGTCCCAGCGTCTCGTCGCGGTGCGGGTGCGTCTCGTCACAGCGGCGGCACCCGGCACCGCCGCCGGCGCAGCAGCGCTGCGGCGTGGGTGCGGCGGCCGAGCCTGGTTGACCGCGCTGCAGCGTCAGGTCCATTCCTGATTGCGTCGAGTTACTTCCGCGCGATCGAACCGAGGCGCGGACAGGCGTCAGCGCGCGCCTCGAGCGCCTTGAGGCCCGGGGGCTCGCGGGCTCCGCTTGCCCTGGGCTGCGTCCCAGAACCAAGGGACGACTGATTCCAACCCCTTTCTGCAGCTGCGGGCGAGGATGCCTCCCTAGATGAAGAGCCCCTCGAGCCCGCCCCCCGGCGAGCTGCTCGCCGCGACCACCGTCTACAAGGGGACCACGCTGCCCCATGTAGTCGTCAGGCGCACGGCGCAGCTGTTCCCTGGGGGATTCACGACCTGCCAGGCCGAGAAGGGCGCCGCAAGCGGCAAGTTTTGGGCGCTCCACCGCCGCTGCACGCTTGACCCACCCGATGCTGCCGCGATCAAGGCGCACGAGCGCCACCTGCGCAAGGCGGGGCCGCTGAGGGCGGTGGCGTCCTACGCGCGCGACAAGAACATGCTCCGGCTGGTGCGTGCGGGAGGGGGAGGGGGCGGGGGGCGGGCAAACGCCGTACGCGCGCGCCGCGGCAAGCGGCGTGCCGGAGGCATGGGGCCGCCCGCGCA
The DNA here is from genome assembly GCA_003203535.1 of Raphidocelis subcapitata. Lineage (NCBI taxonomy): Eukaryota > Viridiplantae > Chlorophyta > Chlorophyceae > Sphaeropleales > Selenastraceae > Raphidocelis > Raphidocelis subcapitata. The sequence goes on from BDRX01000030.1 coordinate 210,524, forward strand.
TGCCAGCGGCGAGCGGCGGCCGCGGCGGCGGCCCGCAGGGCTGCGCCCTATCGCCGGCGCGCATGCGGGGCCCGCGCGCCGCGGCAGCTGCGGCCGCTGCGGGGGCATGAGCGCCCGCGCAGCGCGCGGCCCCCGCTGGACGGCGTTCGATCGGGCCGCGCCCGCCGCGCCGCCGCGCCTCCCCTCCCCCTTCCGCACCGCAGTACTGCTTCCGCATCGAGTGGCCCGACAAGCACGCGCCCAGCCACGGGAGCGTGGTGGAGCTGGGGTTTGACTCGCTGGCGGCTGCGAGGGAGTGGCACGGACTGCTGGCATCCAAGATACAGGTGGGGCCTGGGGTTTTTTGGGGGGGGGGGGGGGGCGCGTCCTGGTGGCCGGAGGCTCATCAGCATGCAGGCGTGGGCGCGGCGGTGGTCTGGACGGAACCGGCAGTTGCGGCGGTCTGCGGATCGGCTGCGGTGCGAGCGGCAGCCGCGGCATCCCTTTGGGCCCGCATGCCGGCCGCCGCGCTTGCATGCGGGGCGCCGAAACATGCAGCACACGCCACCAAAAAACGCGCTCGCCTTGCTTTCGCAGGCGCTGCCCGCGCCCGTTGCTGTGACGGTCAACAGCGGGCGCCCAGCCGGCAGCAGCGGCGGCGGCGGCGGCGTGGAAGGGCGGCTGTCGCCCTGTGAGGTGGTCAGCGCGGCGGCCAGCCCGGACTCATCGCTGCCGGTGGGTGGTCGGCTCTTGCCCTGCTGTGCGTTGCGCTGGACTGCTTCGTGCGGGGGTGCAGGGGTGCTTGCATGCCAGCGGGCGCATGCGGGCGCATGCGCTCGTGGGCATGTGCAGAGAGGCTTCAATAGCAGACCGCTGGCTGCGCCCTGCGTTGAAGCGCCCGCAACGCCGGCGGAGGAGACGCCTCGGCCCGAACGCCCCCCACTCTCGGCCCGCCACCCGCCCCCGCCAGAACACGCCCCTTCCCATCGGCCGCGCCGGCGCGCACGCGCCGCCGGCGCCCCCCGCCGGCGCCAGCCCGCGCGACAGCGGCGGCGGCGGCGGCATGGCGCCGGGCGGTATGCACGGGCCAGAGCTCGGCGGGACCACGCATGGCAGCGGCGGCGGCGGCGGCGGGAGCGGCGGCGGCGGCAGGCTGGCCCGATACATGTCCACCGGCAGCAGCATCGCGAGCTCAAACTGGTCGCCCCAGGGCCAGGGCGAGCGCGGCGACCCCTCGGCCTCCGACGCCGGCGGGCGCGGCGGCAGCAGCGCCGGCAGCGGCGGCAGCGGCGGCGGCGGCGGCGGCGGCGGCGACGGCCCCGGACTGCCCGCGGCGCGTGCGTCGGGGGGCTCTCTGGAGATTACGGAGTCAGTCCGCGGCGCGCTGCAGGCCAGCAGCGTGGGCGCGGGCCACAGCAGCGGCGTGCGCGCGGCCGGCGGCGGCGGCGGCGGCGGCGCGGCGCGCGGCGCGGCCGGCGGCGCGCCCTCGCCGGCGCGCGGCGGCGGCGGCGGCGCCAACGGCGGTGCCAACGGCAGCGGCGCCAGCGGCGGCGGCGTGGTCGTTGACGAGGGCAGCGTGCGCTGGGTGCCCTACAAGCACTCCAACGGGATGGCCGTGTACTATCGCCACGCGCCGAGGGGGGAGCGGGTGATGGGCGCGGCGCAAAAGGTGCGCTTTTTCTCGCACGCGTCTCGGCGTTTCGGCGGGGACGGGGGGAGCGGCGGAGCGGGCGGGCTGCGCCTTCCCAAGCCCCCAAGCCCCTGCCGCCCGCCAAGTCGGGGAGCCCCCACCCGGGTTCGGCGCCGCAACCCTCCATACCCAGATGTCAATCGGCCGGGGCTTGGAGGTTACTAACGGTTACTAACCATGTGCGGTACAAACCGTGCCAAAAAACCCATGACTAAAAGGCTTCTGGCGAGTACATGCTTTCCGTCGCCGTCGCCGCCAGCCCCGAGCGCTGCGTCGCGGCGCTGCAGTCGCGCCGCGGCCGCGCGGGCGGCAGCGCGGTCAGCGTGGCGGCGCACGTTGAGGTGCTGGAGGACAGAGGGGACGTGCAGGCGAGGGGGAAGGGGTATCTCGATTGGTTGGATCCGCGCCGCGGCCGCCCCGCTTTTCGGCTTTGGTTTTGTTTTGCAGTCTGGGCGGCCGCGCGGGCTGCGGCGGGGCTGTGTCGGCCGCCCAGCGATCAACAAACCACCCAGCATAGCGCCCAAACAACCACCCGAGACTGCCCGGAGCTGCCCGCAACCGCTCTCAGCTGCCCCCAACTGCCTGCAGCCGCCCAAAACCCTCGCAACCGCCCAAAACCTCCCGCAAACGCCCCCGCAGGTCCGCCACATGGTGTTCCACCCCGCTGGCTCCGCGGGCGCGTGGGGGGCGCTCTGCGCGCCGCGGGAGGCCTTCGTGACGCAGGTTGGGGGGTGCTTGTGGGCCTTGCAAGCATCGGGGCTGGCAACGAGGGCGGGGCAAAAAGCCCACTCGTTTGTGCCCGCTGGTCTGCCACCCTTTGGCTGAGCCTTCTTGGCCCCTCTCCCTGCGATGTTGTGCGCTCCCCCCCCCCAAACTGCCCAGCCCCTGCGGCTCACAGGCCAACACAACCCCAACCAACGCAACTCAACAAGCCCGACCTGCCACGTGCAACCGACACACAACCCCAACCAACGCAACTCAACAAACCCGACCTGCGAAAGGTCCTCACGTCATATGAGGAGGGCGTCTACAACATCCTGTTCAACTCAATACCGGACGAGGACCTGCGGCCAGAGTGGAGGGCGCGCGCGGCGGCGCGGGCGCGGTCGGTGAGCGGCCGGGGGGGCGGGGCGCAGCTGAGGGGGGGCGCCGGCCGCGCGCCCGCGGGGGCGGCTCGGGTTTTTTGCCTCTGCCCTCTGCCGACTGCCAGCGGGCGATGAGTAGTAGGTATGAGTCGACGCCCGCCAGCAGCCCCCCCCTCTGCCGACCCGCCGGCGGCCGCCCCCCGCTCTGCGCCGCGCCGCGCCCGCGCGAAAAAAGCCGCCCGGCGGAACCGGGCCTCGCAACCCTCGAAGCAACCCCTGGCGACCCCTGGCAACCCCCGGAAACGAAAAACCCGGCGCAAAACCCGGCCCCGCAGGCGGACACGGCGTCGCGCGCGTCGGACCCCACCGCGTCGCGGCGGTTGTGGCGGGGCCACCCCGTTCGCGCCAAAATAACGGGTGGGCGCGTTGACCGGGGGGTCTGGGCGCTTTGGGAGGGGGCAGCTTTGACCGGGGGGTGCGCGCCAACATAACGGGTGGGCGCGTTGACCTGGGGGTCTGGGCGCTTTGACCAGGATCTGGGCGCGTTGACCGGGGGGCGCTTTGGCCTGGGGGCGTGCCCTTTGAGGGGCGGAAGGGAGCTTTGACTGCGGGGTGGGCGCTTTGACCGGCTGGGGCCCAGCTTTCAACGGGCGGGAGAGCCACCCTGGCGCGGAGCCCGGTGGCAGCAGCCTTAACATCTCCCCCTGACCCCCCACCCCACGCACACACACAACACCCCCGCCAGGCGCGTTCACGCTGTCTGCGCTGGAGGGCAAGGGCTCCCGCGACAGCCCCCAGACGCTGGTCACCACCATACTGCGCGCCGACTTCGGGGGGTGGCTGTCACCCGGGTCGCCCTTCTTCATGGTGGGGGGTTTGGGGGCTTTGTGGGCTTTGCTTCAAGTTGTAGGGGTTTGGGGTTCGAATTTGGTGATTTGCTTCAAGCGATTGCTGGACGCGTCACTGTAGTTGACTGCTGGCAGGCAAGCCCTGGCCCCCCAAAAACACTTTTTTTCCGGGGACCGAAACCCCACGCGCAGCCTCCAACCCCCATAACACAAACCCCAGTTTGGCTGGGCGCTGGGCGCGCACGAGGCCTTCATGGATGCACTGTTTGTTCCGGGACCAAAAACATACCCCCCCCCCCCCCCCCCCCCCCCCCCCCCAAAAAACAGTTCGGCTGGGCGCTGGGCCTGCACGAGGCCTTCATGGACCGGCTGCTGATGACTGTGATGATCCTGCGGGAGGAGGTGGAGTACTCGCGGTGAGGGGGGGCCCCTGGTTTTGGCCCTCGGGGCTGGGTTGGTGTTTTTGCATCTGCTGTGGGTTGGCGGACAATGGAACCCTGTCTTTGGCTGTGGCTTGGCGTGCGATGGGCCCCTTGAAGAGCCACCTGGCCACCTGGCCACCTGGCCAGATGCAGTCCAGTTGCATGCACCGCACGCATGAAGCGTGCACATGCAGCCCGTGCACATGCGCACACGCACGCATATGCCCATGCACACATGCGCACACCGCATGCGCACAACGCATGCGATCTGCCCCCCTCTCGCGCCTCGCCGCCGCAGCTTCCGCACCAAGCCGTTCCAGCTGCTGATGGCCGCAGCCACCAGCGCCAACGAGCGCCCGCCCGCCCCCGCCAGCCCCAGCGCCGCCGTCGCCGCCCACCACCAGCGCCGCCCGTCGGTGGGCGCGGTGCCCGGCGGCGGCGGCGGCGCCGGCGCGGCGGCGGGCGGCAGCCTGACGCTGGGGCGGTCGGAGACGCTGGCGGCGGCGGCGGCGTCCGCCGTTTCCTCCGCGGCGAGCGCGCTGGCGGCGCACATGACGGAGCCCAACCAGCTGTGGCGCCGCAACAAGGCGCCCGCTGCGCCGGCGGCGGCCGCGGCGGACGGCGGCGGGAAGCCGGGGACGCCCGCAAAGGGCGGCGCCGCGGAGGGCGCGGCCGCGGCGGGCGAGCGGGCCGGCGGCGGCGGAGCGCCGGCCGAGGCGGCGGCGGCGCCGGAGGTCCCGGAGAGCCCCACGACCGCCGCCGCCATCGCCGCCGCCGCCGACGCCGCCGCCGCCGCCGCGACCGCCGCCGGCGCCGGCCGCGTCGCCGCCGCGGCCGCCGCCGCCGCCGCCGCGCAGGCGGCGGCGGCGGCGGCGGGGCTGGCGCCGGCTCCTAGGTACTCCGCAGAGGACCTGGAGGCGTGGGCGGAGGGCGGCAGCATGGACCCCGCCTATTGGGAGCCCATCCACGTGCCGGGAGCGGCGCAGGTGTTCTCGATTCGGGGGCCAAACTACCTGAAGGACCGGAAAAAGATACCCGCGGGTGGGGGGAGGGGGATATTTGTCACTGTTTTTGAGGGCCTTTTGGGGGGGGCGTGTTGGTGTAGGAGGGTGCTTTTGCTTTGCGGCGGCTGGCCGGGTTTTAGGCCCGACTTGGAACCGCCCGCCTTCTTGCAAAAACGCCCAAACTGCAGCCCAGTGTCGGCGCCCCTCCCTTGCACAGACCCTTGCGGTTGGTGCCGGCAGCCCGTCCAAACCTGCGACCCGCTGCGCAAACCCTCCATCCCCTCCCTACCACACTCCCCAACTCTAACCCCAACCCCCCTCCAACCCCCCCAAACCCCCAAACACAAACAAAAGGCACCCCGCGCTTCCGCCTGCTCGCCTGCGACCTGGTGTCCACCCCACCCCTTGCAACACCCCCCCAACCACCCCCCAAACCCAAAAGGCACCCCGCGCTTCCGCCTGCTCGCCTGCGACCTGGTGTCCACCCCCACCGTCATCGGCCACGTGGCGCGCTTCCTGCCCAGCATACGGCTGTCGGGCTGCCCCTTCATGTTTGCGGTCAACCTGCTCATTCCTGGTGGGTCTGGGGGGCCCTGGATTTGGGGGTTTGATGGGTTTGGGGCTCGGGGGTCTCCCAGCGCACGCCAAATGTGAGCGCCGAACGCACACGCACGCACATAACTACCCCCCATTTCAAAACAACCCCCCCCCCAAAAGGCACCGGCTCCAACCCCTGCCTCCACCTGGTCATGACCTTCGGCGCGCCCTCCCACCCCTCGGCCCTGGGCGCCTGCCCCGACGACCCTTTGGACGCGGGGCCCGAGTGGACGCCGTTTGACTTTGCGCTTTCGCGCTTCCTGCACGCGGGAGGTGGGTTTGGGGGGTTGGGGGTTGGTGTTGGGGGTTTGGGGGGTTGGGGGTTTTGAGTGGGGGGCGGGTGGACGAGGTGCACTGAGGTGGATCGGGCGCCGCGCTGTGCTCGGCGCTGCTCTTGCCCCGCACCCAACACCAGCCAACCCCCAAACAAACCCCGAACAAACCCCCCAAACAAGCTCCCCAAAACAGCCACCCCCTAAATCCATTCTCCCCCCACCCCCAAAATTTCCCACCCCCCCAAAAGACTACGAGCGCAACGGCACCTTCAAGCTCATCCCCCACTGCGCCAAGGGCTCCTGGATCCTCTGCCAGACGGTGCGTGCGCGTTGCTTTGGGGGTGGGGTGGGGGGGGGGCGTTGAATGGAGGGGGTTGCTTGAAGGGGCCGCAGAGAAGGGGAGGGGGCACTTAAGAAGGTTGAAGGGCGGCGCAAGCCCCATAAAACGCGGCCCGAGCCCAGCAACCCCACCTCTCCCCTCCTGAACATTAGCCCCCCCCAGGTGGGCACCACCCCCGTCATCCTGGGCCGGAAGCTGCCCACCACCAGCTACGTGCTGACCGACAGGTGGGGGTTGTGTGGGTTTGCTTTGGGTCGTTCGCTGTTTGGGGACCCTTAAGCCCAAACAAAACAGCCTCCACAGCCCGGCCCACCCGAACGCCCCCAAACGCCGAAATGAAGCATCACAGCCAAATGAAACCCCCCGAACTAAACACCCCCCCCCCAAACAAAACCCCCCCCAAAGGTATGTGGAGGTGGACGTCAACGTGGCCACCAACCCCGCAGTCAGCTACGTAGTCAGCATGGTGCAGGTGGGCGCACGGCACGGCGCGAGTCACGGCGCATGAGTCACGAGTCATGGCCCCGCGTGGCGGCCTCCTGCCCACCTCCCCCCCGGGCTGCGCTTTGCCGGCGCTGCGCCGTTGCCTCTGCGGTTGACAACAGATAGCGACGCCCTTGGCACGCAACCGCGGGGGCCCCTTTCCCAACCCACTCACAAAACACACACACACACACACCACCTCCCCCCCGCTTGACTAATAAAAGGGTGCCACCAAGTCGATGGTGATAGACCACGCCTACCTGCTGGAGGGCCACTTTGCGCACGAGCTGCCAGAGGCGCTCATGTGGGTGGACGCGCTGCGCTTGGGGGCCGTGTTTGGGGGCTTTGGGGGGTGGGTGGGAGGTGGGGTGGTGCGCGAGCTGCCAGAGGCGCTTATGTGGGTGGACGCGCTGCGCTTGGGGGGCGCGCTTTGACGAGCCCGCGCGGCGTTTTTGGGACGGCGCGCGGCGTTTGGGGCGCGTGCGTTCGTGCGCGATTGTTAGGAGTGTGGTTTGGCTAGGGGGGGACTGCGCGTTCAGTCGGGCGGTTTGTGAGGGCCGCGCGCCGCCCGACAACCCGAGCGCCCTCAACCCACTGAACCCAAAACCCGCCGCCCATCCGCACGGAATCCCTCCCCCCCCAGCGGCGCGGTACGGTTCAAGCACCTGGACATGGGGCAGTACGTGGCGGTGGACACGGCCCACGAGATACGCATGGCGCCGGTGGACCCGGACTGGCAGTGAGGGCGGTCGCATGGACTGCCCGTCAGAGGGCCTGGACTGCGCATGGCGCGGGCCTGGACTGCCCGAGGCGCCGATGGACCCGGACTGCCCGTCAGAGGGCCTGGACTGCGCATGGCGCGGGCCTGGACTGCCCGTGACGCGCGCCCGGACTGGCAATGAGGAGGGCCGGACTGACAGTGAGCAGGGGAGGGCCGGGGCCGCCCGTGGCGCAGGCCTGGACTGCGCACGGCGCGGGCCCCGCATTGACCGACCAGCGGGCCCAGACTGAGACAGGCAGGCAGCTTCCGGCGGCGAGGCGGCCCGGGCCGCGGGCCCCTGCGCCGCGCCGGCCGGCGGCACGCGGCGCGGCGGGCCGGCAGGGGGCCTCTGGCCGCCCGCCCCCGAAGAACCAAACGCAGAAACGTCCCTTGGCGCGCGCGCGTGCGTGCGGCGCGCCCGGATCCCCTATCCCCGAATCCCACTTTTCGATCGCCCCGCACGCCGCCCCGCATTTCTTAGATTCGGCGCACGCCCCGCGGGCACCCGCGGGCGCCTCCCCCTGCATAAGCCACGCGCCCCCCACCACGGCGCGGCGCGGCGCGGCGCGGCCCAGCGCGGGCCGGCCGGACGCTTTGTGGCGGCCCCTCCCTCCCCGCCCCAGGCCCCGCCCTCGCCGCGCGGCCCCGCGCATCCCTTTGCGCGGCCCCCCCCCTCGGGCGCCGCCGCTCACCCCACCCCCACCCCGCGCGGGCCCCACCGCCGCCGCGTTTTTGGGGCCCCTGCCATCACCGAGGGGCCCCGCCCCCCTTCTATCGCATTTGGACCCCCCCCTTTCGCGCCGCCGGCGCCCGCGCGGCGCCGCACCGCAGGAAACACAGGCAGGCGCAGCCACATCAGTATCCCCCCCTTTGCCCGCGCCCGCGCGCCGCCCCGCCGCGCCCTCGATAAACCGGCGGGTGCGGCCGCCGGGCGGCGCGGCAGGAATCAGATCGGCCCCCGCCCCCGCCCCCACCGCCCGCACGGCCCCTCCCACCCGGCGCACGCGGGCCGCGGCGCGCCGCTCCCCCATTGCCGCGCGGGCCGCCGCCGCGCCGCGCGCCCCTCGGTAAAACCGGAACCCCTCCCTGGCGGCGCCTCTGCTGTCGCCCGCGCGCGAGGGCGCGCCGCGCGGCGCGCGGCGGTCGCCTCGCTGCCGCAGCCGCCGCGCCCGCTTGTGGTCGGCTCAGCTGGCGCGGCAACTCGGTTCTAACACGGGGGCGTGGGGGAGGGGGCCGTGCAGCATGGGGGGGGGTGCACCGTGCAGCATGTTCCAGCTGCCACCACGGGGCTCGATGGGGCGCTCAAAACCGGGTGCGGGGCCGTGAAGCCGAACAGCAAAGCAGGGGGGGAGGGGGATGGGGGGGGAATCGACGTGTCGCGGCCGGGGCCGCGGCCGGGGCCGGGGCGGCGGGCGAGGCCGGCAGCCGCGCCGCCTTGTGCGCCTTCCAGTGGGCACGCTGGCAGTCCGCGCCGCAGTACCAAACCAACCCCTCCTCGACGGGCGGCGCGCTGCAGCCAGCGCGCCTTAGCGCCGGCGCCGCCGCGCTCGGCGCGGGCGCCTGCGCGCCGGCGACGCCCGGCGGGCTCCTCGGCGCCGGGCCCGCGCCCTAGGGTTTAGGGTTTAGGGTTTAGGGTTGGCGGCCCAGCTGCAGCGCAGCGGCGGCGGCGGCGGCCAGCGCGGCGAGCAGTCCGGGCTGCCGTGGGAAGCGCGCCACCACGTCATCTGCAGCGCACGCGAGCCCCGCGAGCGCCCCGGCTGCGGCCCAGCGCTCCCGCGCGCCGCCGCCGCCGCCGCCGCCGCCGCCGCCGCTGCCGCCGCCGCCGCCGCCGCCGCCGCCGCCGCCGCCGCGCCGCAGCTGGGCCGCCAGCACACACGGGCAGCGCCGAGCGCCGCGGAGGCGCTCGCACCCGCGGCGAGCCGCTGCTGTTGGGCATCGCCGTCCTCCCCGCCCGCCGCCCCCCTTGCGGCCGCCCCACTTGACGCCACGGCCGCCGCCAGCGCCTCGAGCGCCCGCCGCGCCGGCAACGCTGCAGTATCTGTCTTTTTCGATTGGTTTTGCCGGGGCCGGGGTGTGGGCGGATTGGGAGCAATGCTAGAATTGGGTAGGACTGGGGGCGGGGTCTGAAGCCTGCCGCTGCTGCAATTTTTAGTGTGAGCATCGCAGCGCGCTGATGTGCAAGGGTTTAGGGTTTGCGGTTTGAACTGTGTGCCCGCGTGCCCCCGAGCAATCAACTGGCTGTGCCGTCACAATCCCAAACCCCCAAACCGCAGGCCCCTTTTCAGAACCACAGTGCCCAGGCTGCAGGAGTTGTGCATGTTGTGTATGTTTCAAACATATGCTGTGCATTTACCAGTATGACTTGCCTGGTCGTTGTAAAACACAATGTTCCGGCGAACAAAGACCGGCAAAAGAACGTACCCGCGATGGGGCTCGAACCCACAACCTTCTGCTTAGGAGGCAGACGCAATTCCAATTTTGCTACGCGGGCACAAATTCCCAAATTTATACAGCTGACAGTATATAATACCCGAACAGTCATCGTCGATTGGAAACGTATATTTACGTTTAAGTAGGCTCCGCGCCACGCTCGTCATAGCAGCCCGCCCCCGCGACCTGAATGCGCCGCGGGAGCAGGCCCGCGACGCCCTCTCCTGCCCGCGCGGGCCCCCCGTTGGAGGGTCCGCGCCCGCGGGGCTGTGGCCCACGGGCTGCGGTGCAGGGCGCCGCAGCGCCGGGAACGGGACGCTTCGACCTGCAGGCCCCGTCGCGACGGGGCGGAGCCGCTGCCAGCGGCTGCGCTGCCGCCGGCGGCCTGGGTGACCCGCGGGGCGCTGCCGCGCGCGCGGCGCCCCGCGGCAGGCTGGTCAACGGCGGCTCGGCTGGAGGACGGCTGGAGGCGGGGAGTGGAGCTGCGGCGTGCGGCGGCGAGGCGGCGGCGTGGCGTGGCATCATGGCGGCGGGCGGCGCGGCGGCGGCGCATGCGGAGAGCGCGGCTGCAGTCTGCGGACGGCCGCGGTTGGCTTCCCGGTGGCGTTGATTGCCCCGGCTTGCTTGCTTGCATGCGCGTGTTTTGATTGTCTGCCTGTGTCTGCGTGTGGGGCGCGCCTGGTTTCCGGGCTGGGCCCCGCGGGCGCACGCAGTTT
>BDRX01000030.1:222253-480910 GCA_003203535.1 Raphidocelis subcapitata
GGGGAGGGGCGGCGCGCGCGCCGCCGGCGCTCCCAGCGCCGGCGGAGCACGCCGAGGGGCCACACGACCGGGCTATGGTCAGCGCGTGCGTGCGCGCGCAGTCGCTCTTTGAGTCCAGGCTGCGCGAGTACTGCGCGCTGGGCCTCGGCACCGCGTGGGCTGCCCAGGTCCCCGAGGACCACCCCTTTCTACGCTGGAGCGCGGCGGAGGAGCGGCTGGAGGCGGCGATTCTTCTTTGAGGCGGCGGCGGCGGCGGTCTTTAGATGTGCGAACTGCTGGCGGCGCAAGGCATTGCGCGCGCGCGCGCGCCTCGGCTGCGCGCGCGCGCGCAGACGAGCCGGCGCTGCTTCTGATTGGCGGCAGCACCGCGGCCCCGGGGCGGCTGCCGCTGGGGCGCGATTTGGAGCGGCGCGTTTTCGGTTTGTGCGCGGCGCGCGGCGCCGCTGCGGATAAGGGGCGCGCCAAAAACCCGCGCTAATGGGCCCCCCGCAGCCGCGCCGCGCGCTGCCTCAGCGTTGCCACCGCCCAAGCCCCGCGGCGCAGCCATGCGTCGGCTGCGGGACTGCGCGCTTGTGTAAACCTGCATTGTGCGTGCGCGCGTTTGTACTGCTGCTTGCTTGCCTGCGCTCTCTCTCCCCCCCTTCTCTCCTGCCTTGTATGCCACATGCACCACCGCACCGGTCGAAAACGGGCCGCCGCATGCAGTCCACTAGGCCCTGTGCTGCTGGCCCTCCCCCGCTGCGTTGCTGGCCAGATGATCGATGGCCAGCGCCAGCGTCGATTGTCTCCGGGGGCCTGCGCGCAACGCAGCTGGCGCACTCCAGCAAGGCGGGCGTGGGGGGCCATGCGGCCATGCGGCCCTGCGGCTGCCGATCTTCGCGCCGCTTCGGCGCGCGCGCCACAAGGCCCGCCGTTCGTCAAATGGCCAATCAATATCCCTGGTGCCTTGACGCGCACATACACACGCGATCCCTGCCCCAGGAGCCTCAGCACCCGCCTGAGCGCGCGCAGAGGCCTCGCTGCCCTCGCAACCGGACAGCGCCGCGCCTCTCCCGCAGCCCAAAGTGCGCAAAAGCGGTGAGTGACGTAGGATTCGAAGGCCGCGGGGGTTGCTCTGGTGTTCGGTGAACCGGGTGCAGCGCGGCCGGATTGCGCCGCTGCTGCCGCGCCGCCCTGCCTCTCACAGCCCACGCGCCCCTGCCCGACGCCTGCAGGTGCGCACGCCATGCAGCCCACCACTGCAGCGGCCCTGCCGCTCGACGCGCTGGCGCGCATCTGCTCCTTCCTGCCGCCCGGTGACGCGGTCCTCGCGGTGCCCCGCCTGAGCAAGGCGCTGGCGGCGGCGGCGGCGCAGCGCGTCGCGGAGCTGCGGAAAGGGGCGGCGGCCATGCGGCGAGGGGCGCTTTTCTACACATGCATGGTATTCATTAGCTACGAGCGCTTCTCGCTGCCGCTGTGGGCACTGCAGGAGGCGTGGCCGCTGCTGACGAAAGAGCAGCAAACGAGCGCGGCTGCCCGCGCCGCCTTCCACGGCAATCTGCCAGTGCTGAGGTGGGCGCTGCCGCAGCTGGACGACGCTGGCACGCTCTGTTGCAGCACAGCGGCGACTGGCGGCCAGCACGAGGCGCTTCAATGCGCACGCGCGCTGGGCTGCCCCTGGGACGAGGGGACTTGCAGCGCAGCGGCCCGCGGCGGCCACCTGGCCGTGCTCCAGTGGGCGCGTGCTCAGGACCCGCCCTGCCCGTTGGGCGAGGAGATTTGTAGCGCAGCAGCCTGCGGCGGCCACCTGGCCGTGCTGCACTGGGCGCGCGCCCAGGACCCGCCCTGCCTTTGGGACGAGCAGACTTGTAGCAAAGCGGCGTTTGACGGCAGCCTGGCCGTGTTGCAGTGGGCACGCGCCCAGGACCCGCCCTGCCCCTGGGGCGAGCAGACCTGCATGAACGCAGCTGAAGGCGGCAACCTGGCCGTGCTGCAGTGGGCACGCGCCCAGGACCCGCCCTGCCCCTGGGGCGAGCAGACTTGCAGGAACGCAGCTGTTGGCGGCCACCTGGCTGTGCTGCAGTGGGCGCGCGCCCAGGACCCGCCCTGCCCCTGGAACACGGACGCTTGCTGGGCAGCGGCCCGCCACGGCCACCTGGCTGTGGTGCAGTGGCTGCGCACCCAAGACCCGCCCTGCCCCTGGTACGCAAGTTACTGCTTGAGGTGGGCGGCAACCAATGCTATTTCCGAGTGGATTCGCGAGCAGGCAACACCAGAGGACATGGCGTTTCAAGACCCGCATGTCTGCATTAATGCATACATGTTTTGAGCTCCACAAGCAACCCCTACGAGCTCTGGTCGAGCTCCAAGAGCGGCTTAGGCCGCAGGGAATGCAAATCCTATCCTAAGGCTCGGGCGGGGCCGGCAGTGCTTCGAGCCGCCGCCCGCGCCGCGCTCAACCCCCGCTGCCGCGTGTTGACCCCAACGCATCGCAACATGTAACGCTGGACCCTCCTGGTTTCATCAGCCTGCCTTGCCAATGACAGCCACATTGCGGTGCTGCATTTGAACGCCAGCGCTGCACAGGGGCGATTTAACAAGGGCATTGGTGCATGCAGCAGAGGGCCGCGCGCCGTGCGCGGGTTGCGGCAGTTTCTTTTTGCGCGGCGGTCTGGGGGCCGCATTGCTGCGCAGCCGCCAGCGGAAACAACTGAATGGATGCAATGCGTGGCGCCTGCGAGGGCTGAGGGCAGTTGGAGCGAACTGATAGCAATGCCCACGGGTGGAAAAGCACAGCAGAGCGGGGTTAGGTTGCAGAAGCGCAAGGAGACAGGACTGCCGTCATCAATTCAAAGCACGCATAGGCTTGAGCAGGCAGCAGGCATATGTTCAGCTGCGAGAAATCGCAACGAGCCTGCCAGGCGCCCCGCCCCGCCGTCACCGCGCCGCCGCCGGCGTGGCAAACGACAGTAGCAGCCCCGCCGCCCGGTTGCCGGCCGCGTCGACCGCGCACAGCCTGAAGACGTACTGCGTGGCCGGCTCGAGCCCCGAAACCCCCCCCACCACCCGCCCCCCGCCCGCGGGGTGGGACGAGGCGTGCGCCAGCTGCTTCGAGGCGGCGCCGCCGCAGCGCGCCGGCGGCGCGCCGCCGCCCGCGCGGCCGACGAGCGAGAACGAGGCCACGCCCGAGCCGCCGGCGCCGTCGGCGGCGGCCGAGGCGTCGAACGCGACCGAGGCGGCGCGCGGGGAGGGCGGGGCGGTGAGGGACAGCCCGACCGCCGCCGCCGGCATCAACGGCGGGAGGGTGTCGACCAGGATGGTCGCGTTCGCGACGGCCGCGGCGCCGGGGGCGGCGGGGCCGCCGCCGCCGCCGGCCGCGCCGCCGGAGGCCGAGGAAGAGGCGAGGGGCCTGGTCCGGAGGAACAGCCCGACGGTGCGCGGCCCCTGCCGCAGCGGGCCGGACAGCGCGAGGCGCAGCGGCGAGCGGAAGGGGCGCCAGCCCGCGCCGGCCGCCGCGCCGCAGGCCGTCGGCGCCGCCGCCGCCGCCGTGCCGTTTTGGCTGCCGTTCGCGGGGGCGGGGGCGGAAAGGGCGGCGGCGGCGCCGCTGGTCGTGGCGGCGGCGTCGGCCAAACACATCTCCAGGGAGGCAACAGCGGCCGTGTCCGCGGCCAGCGCCGCCGGCAGCTCGACGGCCACCGCCACCCCCCGCCCCGCCGTCGCCGCCGCGCCGCCGGCGAGCGACAGCGCCGCGCCCGCGAACGACGGCGGCGGCGCCGCGTGCGCGGCGGCGAGCGCGGCGGCGGCGGCGGCGAGGTCGAGGCGCGGCGTGACGACGCCGTTGCGCCTGTCGCGCACCGCGCGCCCCGTCGCGCGCAGCGCGGCGGCGACCTCGTCCGGCCCTGCCGCGGGCACCGCGGCGCGCAGCACGGCCACCGCACCCGCGACGTGCGGCGCGGCCTGGCTGGTGCCGCCGAAGGTCACGCCACCGGCGGTGAGCATCGCGCCCGGCGCGAGGAGGTGGAGGAAGGGCGCAGAATTCGAGAAGCACGCCACCCCGTCGGCCGCCGTCGCGGCGTCCTCGCACGCCGCGCCGCCGCCCCACGCGGCGCGGCCGAAGGCCGAGTCGTAGACAGCGCCGACGGCCAGCGCCGACGGCGCGCACGCGGGGGACGCGATCGAATTCGCCGCGCCCGAGTTGCCGGCGGCGACGGCGGCGAGGACGCCGGCGGCGCGGGCGGCCCTGAAGGCCGCCTCGTAGGGGTTGCCCGCGCCGCCGCAGGGGGACGATGCGAGGTAGGAGCTCGCGAGGCTGTTTTTGGGGGGGGGGGTTCATGCACGCGGGTATTTTTGGGGGGTGGGGGTGGGGGTTGCTTGCGCGTCTTGGGCGGCGCGGGCGCGGCGGAGGTGGGACGGCTCGGTGAATGGCGGCTCCATGCCTTGGGGCCCGCTGGCTGCTGGTCAATACTGCGAGCGCGGCGAGCTGCGCTGGGGCGCGCGCCGCTCCGCCTTCACTGCTTGCAAGCAGGGCGGGTGTGAGAATGAGCCTTCTCCATCCATCCCCCCCAGCCGCCCGCCGGCCAACTCCTTGTCTTCCACCCGCTACATATCGCGGCTACCAGGGTTGGTAACAGTGCAACGTTGCACGGGCGGTCAACCGCCCCCCAACGACCCCCCACCCCCCCAAACCTGAGGTTCATGGCGCAGATGCGGTAGCCCTCCCGGTTGCGCACCACCCAGTCCACGGCGCGCAGGATGTCGGCGTCCCAAGCGCCGTCGCCGTCGAAAACGTCCAGCGCCAGGATGCGCGCGCCGGGGGCGACCTGCGAGGTTTGGGGTTTCAGGTTTTGTCTAGGGTTTAGGGCTTGGGGTTCTGGGAGCGACCTGCTGCCAGGATGCGCGCGCCGGGGGCGACCTGCCACGCACAGCATGGGGGTTTGGGGTTTTACGGGTTTGGGGTTTGCGGTTTAGGGGGGGGGCTGTTAGGATGCGCGCGCCGGGGGCGGCCTGCCACGGCAGGGGGGTTTGGGGTTTAGGGAGGGGGGCAGGGGGGACGCGTGGTCCCTGAGGCGGCGGCGCGGCGCCGAGGCAGCATGCACGCTTGGTTGTGCGTTGTGTTGCGGTGCCGCTTTCATGCAAACCACCAGCGGCGCTCGGGCGTGTAGTGAAGGGAGCCCCTCATGGGCTGAAGGCTTCAGCGCCGGCCAGCGCCCTCAGGGCGCGCTTCAGCCAGCCGGTTGCTCAGCAGTCAAACCCTTTGACCACATGTCCCCAACGACCCCACCCCACCCACCCGCGCGATTATGGAGGCAACGTTTGTGCCGTGCCTCACGTCGTCGTCCCTCATGCCGTCATCCTGGGCCGTGAAGTCCCTGGCAAAGGCGACGCGGCAGGAGGGGCCGGGGGCGGCGCAGGCGCCGAGGTCCCGGTGGGTGTAGTCAGCACCTGGGGGGTTGTTGTGTCCGGGGGGTTTCGTTTTGGTAGAGGGGGGGTTTCGTTTTGGCGGGGGGCTGGCGATTTCGGAACCGTGGCGTCCGTGGCCTTCACTTTGCTCCTAATGCGGCAGCGATGCGCCGCGGCCCCCTGCGGCTGGCTCCCACCCTCGCAGCCCCAAAACCAACCCCCCGCCCCGGCCCGGCCCTGAGCGCGCGCGCGCGCACACCCGTGTCCAGCACCGCCACCGCGCACCCCGCGCCCCCAAACCCGGCCGCCGCCGCCGCGGGCTGCGAAATGAGCGGCAAGCTCTGAGTCAGCATCCGGCGGTTGAGGCGGTTGGGCACGACCGCGGCCACCCCGGGCTGCGCCAGCAGCGCGTCGAGCGCCGCGCGGCCGGCGAGTGACACGAGTGACACCGGCAGCTGGTCAAAGTCCTCGAGGCGCCGGAGGGCCGAGGCGGGGGCAGCGGTTTGGCCCGGCGAGCCTCCGCTGGGGCCATTGGATGTCTGGCCCGCATCGGCTGCGCGGTCGGCGGCCGCGGCGGCGGCGGCCGCCGCTGAGAGCGCCCGCGCCTTGATCGCGGCGCGCGCCCGCGCGCGCGCGGCGGCGCGCGCGGCGGCGGCCGTCGGCGCCGGCGGGGCGGACGCGGCCGAGAACGGCCCGCCCCGCCCGCCGCCGGAAGCCGCCGCCGCCGCCGCCGCCGCCGCCGCCGCCGCCGCCGCCGCCGCCGCCGCCGCCGCCGCCGCAGCCGCCGCCGCCTCCGCCTCGGACACGTCTGCGTCCGTAACCTCGAAGACCACGAGCATCGGCGTCTCGACGCCCGAGGCGATGCGCGCGCGCGCCTCGGCGTCGGCGGCGTCGGCGCCGGCGCCGGCGGGGGCCGGAGGGAGGGGGGACGGCGGCGGCGCGGCGGCGGCGGAGGGGTCTGCGTAGGCCGGCGCCCACAGGCCGCCCCCGAGGGGGACTTGGCCGACTGCGGGCGGGGCCGCGTTGGGGGCGTTGTGCTTGCTTGTGGGGCCAGGGCGGCCGGCGCAAGCAGAGGGGGGGAGAGGAGGCCGCTTGGGCTGCGTTGGGCCCCCCTTGGCAACCTGGTCGGCTCAGTGCAGCCCGGCCCCGGCCCCCGCCCCTCGCTGCCAAGTTGAATAGCGCTCACCCGCGGCCGCCGCGGCCCGTGCCAGCAGGAGCAGCAGCAGCAGCGCCGGCCCTGGGCCGCTCGGCCGGCGGCGGCGGCGCGCGCCCGGCCGGACCATCGTGCCGCGCCGCGCCGCCGCGGCCGCACGCGGGCAGCGCTGCGTTCGTGCAGGCTGCTTTCACGTCCCTTTCCTCAGTCGCTTGCCGCCGGCTCTGCTGGCTCCCGTGAAGCCGCGGGACCGCTCCGCAATCCAGAGGAAGCCCGCGAAGCCTTCGGGACGGTGTATACAGCGTAAAGGGCGCGTGTAAAGCTTTTGAGGACGCCCTTAAGCGAGGAAGCAGCCGGGAGGCCCCGGCAGCTTGGCGGGTGCCTAGCCCCGAGCTAGCGGGCAGTCCAGTAGAGCTTTCAAAGGGTTCAGGGCGACTTTTGTCAAGCTTGGCGCTGGGATCCGGCGCGCCGCGCCCGGGGCCCTGGGCATGTGACCTCCGCCGTCCGCGGACCGCCGTTGACCGCGCTAGCTCGGCGGCCCGCCCCCGACGACCGGCCACCGCCAGCCGGACCCGGTCGGCTGCCTCCTCAATTGGTGCCCGCGCCTTCCATCCCAGCCAGCCAGCCAGCCAGCCGGGGCGTGCAGCTGGCGCTGTTCGGAATCGCCGGTTCGGGCCGTCGCGCCGCTCGAGCGCCGCACCGCTGGCCGGCAGGGGCTTCCGGTCGGCGGGTGCGGTCCATTCAAGGGCCGGGATTCGATCCAGCGTGCAGTTCGAGGCCGCCGCCCGGATGTAAACCCCGAGTGCCTGCGGGTGTGACTTCCCTGGCCCTTTTCCGAGTTCCAACGCCCAACGCCCGCAGAACCTCCCGCGATCGATCAGGCGACGATCGAGCAGCGGCTTTCACTCCCCGTCGCGCGCCGCAGGCCAGCCCTAGGTGCCGAGATCCGGCAGCACCAAGCTCCCGTGAGTCCCGCAAGGGCGCGCGCGGGTCCCGATCGCGCGCTACGAGCCTAATAAGGGCCCAGGAATGCGCCAACCGGCCCCGCGCGCTGGCAGCGCGGCGCGCGCACCTCCGCTGCCGCGCGCGCGGCGCGCCGCGGCGTCAGGACGCGCCCGCCGCCGCCCGCCCCCCGACCCCAAACCCCGCCCCCCGGCCGCAGGGCAGACGCCATGGCCGCCGAGCAAGAGACCACCAGCCTGGGCCGGTACCTGGCCACGAGGCTGCGGGAGGTGGGGGCCTCTTTCGGGGGGGGGGGGTGGGCAGCCGGCGTGGCCCCTAGGCGCCTCACGTTTTCGGGTGGCGGCGGTTCTGCCCGCGGCGGGCGGGCGGCGGCGGCAGCAGCGAGCGAGCGCCCACTGCACACGCGCCCGGCCCCTCGGCCGCCTTGGCAAAGGGCAGCTCCTGCCATGCCCCTGCTGCCGGCTAGCAAGGGCCGCCGGCTAGCCGGCCGAACGCCCGGCCGAACGCCCGGCAGACGCTGCGGCGTTCGGCTTTGGCTGCCGCGTCGGCGGCGGCACCGCCTGCGGCAGCAGCCGCGGCGCGGCGCGGCTCTCCTTCGGACTCGCCCCAAGGCCAACAACCCCAGCGCGAAAGGGAGACAAACACCCCGACACAGCCCCCAATGATTCAAAACGCCCCAAAACGAACGCAAGCGCAAAACCTTTGCCCCCGCCCAGGTCGGCTGCAGCCACGTGTTTGCCGTGCCCGGCGACTTCAACCTCTCCCTGCTGGATGAGTTCAACACCACGCCGGGGGTCAAGATGTGCTGGTGGGTGGGGGGGTGGGGGGTGGCGTTTCAGGTCGCGAAAACCGGCCAGCTTTTGGATTGGGGGTCGGGGTTGGGGGTCGGGGGCAGCTGCGCAACCAAGGCAGGCAGCTGCGCAAAAAAGCCAAAAACCGAAAGCGGCAAACCCCCGCGCCTGGAAAAATCGACCCAGGACCTGCAACGAGCTGGGCGCGGGCTATGCGGCGGACGGCTTTGCGCGCAGCCGCGGCGTGGCGGCCTGCATCGTCACGTTCTGCGTCGGTGGGCTTTGCTTGCGTTTGTGCAACCTAGTTGGATGGGGGGTGCAGGTGTGTTCGCAGCTGTGTGGCTGCACCGTAAGCTTTTGCGTCGGTGGGGGGTAGGGTTGCCTGTGTCTGAGATCGGGGCTTTGCACACGCTCACCCCTTAAGACCCTAACAAACACAAACGCAAACACGGCACAACACCCGCACCCCCATGAACCAAACAGCTTGCGGAAGCCCAAGCAAAGCCCGCCTGGCCAGCCCCCACCCGCCCCCCGAAAAACGCAACACGCACCACCCCCATCCCCAAAGGAAATAGGGTTTAAAAAAACAAAAAAACGACGACTCCCCCCCAGGCGCAAAAAGCAACGCGCCTTCCCCCCCAAAGCGTGGGCGCGAACGGCAGAACCCACATAAACAAACAACCGCCCTTTGAAAACAAATGAACAAACACCCATGTTAAAGCAATAAACGAACAATCAACCGTAAAAAAAGCAAATAAGCAAGCAACCGCCCATAATAAAACAAACAAACAAACAAACAACCATCCCCCCAGGCGGGCTGTCCGCCATCAACGCCTGCGCCGGCGCATACAGCGAGGACCTGGTGGGGGCTGGGGGGTTTTGTTTGTTTCCTTGGGGGTTTGGTGCGTTTGGGGAGGGGCGCTTCTAGGGGGGACCGTGCGTCGACTGCGGGCAACCAATTCATTCGCCCCCCAAAACCACCGCAAACTCTCATTTATTTCCTCAACGCTGCTTACTCTCAAACCCCCAGCCCGTGATCTTCATATCCGGTGGCCCCAACACCAACGACTTCAGCGCCAACCACCTGCTGCACCACACAGTCGGTGGGGGGGGGTGCTTTTCGTTGGGGCGTTTTTACGGTGTTTTTGGGGGGTGTTTGGGGGCGTTTTTGGGGCGTTGTTTGGGGGCATTTGGGGGGGGGGGATTCGGGGGCGTTTTGTTTTGGGGGGGGGATTGGGGGTATTCTTGGGGCTCGCGACTTGGCGGGCGTTTGGGGGGCCAATGGGCGCCGTCTGCAGCCGGGCAAAGGCCCCAGGCACGCCCCAATAAATGAATCCGTCACCCTCCGCCCAAACGCCTGCACAATGACTAAAAAACCCAACCGTACTGCCGCCACAGTGCTGCCCCATTACTAAACCAAAACCGTACCGCCCTCTCCCCCCAGGCCTCCCCAACGACTACAGCCAGCAGGTGGCGGCGTACCGCCCCTTCACCTGCGCCCAGGTGGTCATCCAGCACGGTGGGTTTGGGGGGGGGCTTTTGCAATCATGATGTACCGCCTTTTTCGGTCCGATTTCGAATGGCCCGGTTCCAGCTGTGCCTTCCCCGGCGGTTTGTTCCGGCCCGCTGCGCTTTGGCTTGCAAAACCCCACGATCGCCCCGTGAAGACCCCCTAAACCCTGAAAGCCCCCCCCAAAACTCGACCCCCAGTGTCCGAGGCCCACCACCAAATCGACTTTGCCATCTCCCAGGCGCTGGTGCGCTTAAAAGTTTGAAGCCATTCGACGATCGTGTTTTATTAGAGGGGGGGAGGTTAAGTGAGGTGGCGCCCACAAATTTGCCCCGCCAAACCTCTCCAAACCCTAAACCCTAAACCCCAAACCCCAAACCCCAAAACCTGACCCCTGAACCCCAAACCCCCAGATCAAGCAGAAGCCCGCCTACATCGAGATCTGCTGCAACCTGCCCACCCTCAAGCACGACAGCTTCCTGGTGGGGGTTTGGGGGGTGGGGGGTTGGGGGAGAGGGGGCTTGGAGAGCGCATGACTCCTGAAACGGTCCTGATGGCAGCCCCCCCAGACCGCCCCCCAAAACCGCCCCAAAACCGCCCCAAAACCGCCCCCAAAACCCCCCAAAACCGCCCCCCAAAAACAGGACCCCCCCGTGCCCTTCGCCCTCGCCGCCCGCCACACCAACGCCGTCTCCCTCGCCGCCGCCGTCGCCGCCGCGGCGAAGGCCATCGGCTCGGCGGTCAAGCCGCTGTGGCTGGGGGGGCCGCGGCTGCGCGCGAGGGGGCGGCGGCAGGCTTTCCTGGCGGCCGCCGGTGCGGCGGCGCCGCGCGCGCGCGCGCGCGCTCGGGGTTTGGGTTTTAGGGTTTAGGGTTTAGGTTCTGTAACAAGCGGGTCCGGGCCTCCTTTGCGCGTGTCTGTTGTCTGCAGGCTCGCGCTTGAGGACCAGGTTTGAATTTCAAACCCTCCCGGCTTGCTCGGTTGCTGGCTTGCGGACTTATCTCCCCCCGATGCAACACTGGCACCCCACTCCCCTTCACTCCCCACCCCTTACTCAAACCCCCTTACTCAAACCCACGTACTCAAACCCACTTACTCAAACCCCCTTTACTCAAACCCACTTGCTCAACCCCCCCTTACTCACCCCCCCTCAAACACACTTACTCAACCCCCCCTTACTCACCCCCCCTCACTCAACCCTCCTTTACTAAACCCCAGAGACCACGGGCTACCCCGTCGCGATGCTGCCCGACGGTGGGGGGGGGGCTGCTTTTCGTTTTTTCGCCCTTTTTGGGGGGAGGGGGTTTGTTCAGGAACCGAGCAAACAACTGCAGCGGAAGGAGGGGTTGAAGCCCAGCCCTGACCGCCGTTGGCGAACCTTTCCCAACCTTAACCCATCTCCATCCCCAAACATCCCCAACCTCCACCCATCACCCCCACCCCCAACAGGCAAGGGCTTTTTCCCCGAGGACCACGCGCAGTACATCGGTGGGTGGAGGGTGCTTCCTTGTTTGCATTGCTTGTTGTGAATGGTTGTTGTTTCAGTTGGTCAATGGTTGGTGTCAATGGTTGTTTCAGATCGGGGGACTAGCTTGGGCTCCCCCCGCGTCAGCCTCCTGCCCAACCCCCCAAAACGGCACTTTCTGGTTTGAAACCTCCAAAAAACCTCCTAAAACTTCCTAAAACCTTCCAACCCCCCCAAAAGGCACCTACTGGGGCTCCATCTCCTCCCCCCGCGTCAGCCCCGCGGTTGAGTCAGCCGACGTCACCATCTCAGTCGGCGCGGTGTGGACGGATTACTCAACGCTGGGGTACAGCGTGATGCTCAAGCCCGGCCACGTGGGTTTGACCGGGGCTTGTTTGACCGGGGTTTGACCGGGGCTTGTGTGATCGATTCTCGTTCAACCGGGGCTTGTCTGGCTGCGCCCCTTCTCCCCCAAAAGAGCCCCACCCTACCAGCCCCCAACCATCCAAGCCAACCCCAAACCTCAACCCCAAACCCCAACCCCAAACCTCAACCCTAAACCCTGAAGCATGCAGTGCAAAACCACCCCCCCTCCCCCCAAACCCATCCACCCCCCAGGTGATTGACGTGCAGCCCGACCGGGTCACCATTTTGGGGGGTAAGACCTTTGGCTGCATAGACATGGAGGTGGGGGGGGGGTGTTGCTTTGTGTCTTTTGCTGTTTTTATTGTATTTGCCCGAGGCCTGTTATATGGCCTGTTATTTGTGCATTGAAACGTTGTCGATTGGAAACTGCCTGCATCGGCACGGCGGCGCGGGTTTAATTGTCGCAAAAACCAAAAGCACGAGCCACCGGCCGAACGTGCTTTGGGGGGCGGCCCCGTTTTGCGTTTTAGGGTTTAGGGTTTAGGGTTTAGGGTTTAAACCCTAGCATCGGGGCGGTTTAGGTGACTGGCATCAAAGGCACAGCAAGAGCTAAAACCGGCATATCCATGTGTGTCGAGTTTCGACACACCGACAACAATCAATCAATCATCAGCAAATCATCCCATTACTCAACCCTGCCCCCCCCTCAAAGGACTTTTTGGAGGCGCTAGCCAAGACGCTGCGCAACGACCCGCGCCCCCTCGAGGTGCGGCCCACCTCCCCCGTTGCTTGCTTCCCCGCGTTTGTGTTTGCTTTTGCCTGTTGTGTTTGCTTTCTCGCGATTTGTGTGTACGGAACACATGTTTGCTTTCCCACGCCTGAGTGTTTTATACGGGAGCGGGAGCTGTTTCGCAGCCTGGCGGCTCTCCGTGCCTGTGTGTCCCCCGCCCCCGCCCTTCCCCCGCCCCCGGCCCCGCCGCGCTCGGCCGCTGCCCGCTTATTTCTTTTAGGGTTTAGGGCTTAGGGTTTAGGGTTAAGGTGCCCGTTTAAGGGGGCCGTCTGGATTGAACGAAGGGCTCTCCTAAAAGGCAGACTTGTCAACAGCAGAGCCCTTTTACGATCCATCCTCAGACCCTCCCCTTCTCAGCCGCGCGGAAAGCGGACCGACACCCCCACCGCCCCTCCGCCCGCCACACCCCCCAAACACACAACCACTCCCAAACACAACCAACCCCAAACCCAAACACCCAAACACCCCTCTCCAGGTGCTGCGCCGCATGGACCCCCACCGCCCCTCCGCCCGCCAGCTCGGCGCCGCCGCGCCCCCCGCCCCCGAAGCCGCCGCCGCCGACGGCGCCGACGGCGCCGACGGCGCCGACGGCGGGGCGGCGGCGACGCTGACCACTCTGGGCGTGGAGCGGCGCGTGGCGGCGGCGATGGCGCCGGGCACGACGCTGCTGGCAGAGACGGGTGGGTTTGGGGTGTCGGTGGGGATTACTAACCCGCCGCTTTGCTTGAGGAGTCGTCGATGATGACTGAACCGCCCCCCCCCCTTCCGGTGACTAAAAAGGTGACTCGTGGTTCCACTGCGTCAAGGTGCCCCTGCCGCGCGGCGCCGGCTTCGAGGTGGGGGGCTCTGCTCTTTTTGGGGGGGGTGGGGGAGGTCTGCTTTTGGGGGGGATGGGCTCTCTTTTGTTGGGGGGTTGGGGGGGTTGGGGGCGGGGCCTTGCGTGCGTGCAAAGGGGGTGCACTCACTCAACCCTGAGAAGCCAACCCAAAGAAACAATTAAAGTAAACAGAAATAAACGCAACCAAACCAAACGAAAACAGGTGCAGATGCGCTACGGCTCCATCGGCTGGTCGGTGGGAGCCACCCTGGTGGGTGCCCTTTTGTTTTGGGGGGGGGGCTTTTTGGGAGGGGGGCTTTTTGAGTTTCCTTTTGGGGGGGCGCTGACGAGTTTTGTTCGAGGGGCGCCTTTGGTTTGTGGGGTGGGGGGATTTGGGGTGCGATTTTGAAGCGGGCTGCGCTGCAAATCAGCCCTAGGAGCCTTCTTCGGGTTGGGGGGTGCCCTACGAGGCTGTGCGCTTTCGAGGCCTGCGGCCCGCTGCCGCTGCTGCGAAACTCCTAAGCAGCGCGCCGCCGGGCTTTGGGGGGGGTGCCATTGCACGGGCCGGGGTCGGGGGGGGCTGCCGTTGGGCAAAAGAAAAGATTGCGCCCCTTGCGGCTCGCGGCCGCCAGCTGCCGGTTGGATTTGGGCCCTTCCTGATGCGGGGCGCGATGATTTGGCGGAGGCGTCGCGGAATAGGGCACTTTGGCCGCGCCCACCGTCCCAATGCCCAACCGCCCAACCGCCGCCCCCAACCCCGGGGTTTGAACCGGGCACCGCCAACCGCCCAACCGCGCTTCCCCCAACCGCGCTTCCCCAACCGCCAACCCCAACAGCCAGCCGCCCACTGCCCAGCCGCACACCCCCAACCGCCAACCGCCCAACCGCGCACCCCAAACCGCCAACCCCCAACCGCCAGGGCTACTCCCTGGCCGCGCAGCCGGGGGGCCGCGTGCTGGCGTGCATCGGCGACGGCAGCTTCCAGATGGTGGCGCAGGTGGGGGGGGCGTTTGACCGGGGTTTGACCTGGGTTTACCGGGGGTTTGACCGATTGCGTTGACCGGTGCTTGGCGGCCGCAGCGCCGGCTGTTCCAAAAGCCCCGGCCTTCGGCCGGAGGGCGCCCCAAAACCCGCCCAAAGAGCGCCCGTTGAAAGCCCCCAAATACGCCGCCCCTCCCAAAAACAAAAATGTGCCAATGATCTTGTCGCATGCAAGCTTGCTCAATCCCAAACAAACAAACACACGCAAGCTTGCTCAATCCCAAACAAACAAACACACGCAAACTTGCTCAATCCCAAACAAACACCCCCCCCCGCAGGAGGTGTCCTCCATGCTGCGTTGGGGCGCGTGCCCCATTCTCCTCCTCCTCAACAACAGCAGCTACGTGATCGAGGAAATGTGAGGCCGGTTTTGGAGGGGGGGTGTTTTTTGGTTGTGGGGGTTGTTTGCGCCGCTTTTTGCCGCTCTTTCTTCGGCGTGGACGCGGGCCCGGCTTTGGCTTGTTCCACGGGTTTTAGGGCCCCGAGTGGCAAGCATTTTCAGCTTGCAAGTGCCGGGTTTAAACCGCCTCCACCCCCCCCCCAAATTCGACGCCGCAGGATCCACGGCGGCAGCTACAACAGCCTCCAGGTGGGGGTTTTGATGATTAAAAAACGGACGCCGTTTGTCTGAAGCAACCCTTGGCGCCCCCAAACCGCCCTCCCAAACACCCCAAACCGCCAAAAACGCCCTCCCAAATGCCCCACACGCCCAATAACCCCCCAAAACCCCCAAAACCCCCCTAAACCCCCCAGGTCTGGGACTACATCGGCTTTGCCAAGGCCCTCCACAACGGCCAGGGCAAGCTCTGGACCGCCCTCGTCTCCACAGAGCCCCAGCTGGCGGCGGCGCTGGCGGAGGCCGCCGGGAAGCCGGACCACCTTTGCTTCATCGAGGCGCGCCTGCCCAGCGACGACTGCAGGTGTGCGGATTTTGTGCTTTTTTCTGTGCTTTTTTGGTGTTTTTCGCGTTTTGTGCTTGCACACCGTGCGTGTTTGTGGGTGCGTGCCCGCGCGCATCCCCCACCAAAACCAAGTTCAAACAAAATTCACAAACCAAACCAAAAACAAAAACAAAAAACCAAACCCCCGCAGCCCCGAGCTGCTCGAGTTTGGCGCGCGCGTCTCCGCCGCCAACGGCCGGCCCCCCGTCTACGTGTGAGGGGGCCCCGGGGAGGCTTACGTCACCCCCTCCTCCCCGGGGTTTACGTCACCCCGGCATTGGCTCCCTGGGTTTACGTCACCCCGGCGGCCCGCGGAGAAAGGGGAAATTGGAAAGAAGAGGGGGAGGGAGGAGAGGATTACGAATGGAGGAAAAGTGGGGAGGCGGGACCAGGGCGGAAAGGAAGCTTCCTTTTGCAAGGGGGAGGGGGGAGGAAGGACCAGTTTGAAAAAAGAAGACGGCCCACCCAGCGGCGGGCGGGCGGCCAGGCCCGCATCGCCTGGAGCCCGCCCGGCCGGGATTGGCGCACAACCCCCGAACACACACACCAAACCCGCAGCAGCGGCCGCGCGCGCGCGGGGGCGCCGCTGGCGCTGGCGCGCGCGCCGCGCAGCGCCCCGCCCCGCCCGTGCGGCCCGCACCTGCGCAGCCCCTTTGAATTGCACTGCGTGCTTTGTCGCCCCCGATCGCTAGGGATTGAACAGGAAGCCCCCACCCCACAACCCCACACCCCCACCTCGTGTGCCTGCCTGCGCGTGCTTTGCGGCGTGTCTCCCCCTCCCCAGGTTGGACGGTTTGCTCAAATAGCGGGGCGCGCCCGCCCAGCGGCGCCGCGGCCCCCGGCCGGCTGGGCCGCGCTCTGCGCGTCCGCGGCCGTTTGTAAGGGATCGCATTTTTGCCACCGGCTGCTGCCGCGGCGAATCGCCAGCCGCAGCGGGATCCTTCTGCCGCGCCCGGCGCCGTTCGCCGCCGTCGCGTTCGGCGGGGGCGGGCAGCGGGGGCGGGCCTGCGCGTGCCGGTGCCGCGCGCGCCGGCCGGTGGCCGAAACGAAAGGGCGGGCGGAGAGGCGGTTCCCGGTACAACGAAGACGCGTCGAAGCATTGAAAGCCCGTCCATTCGGCCTTGGAGGGCGCACCCTCCCCCGCGCCGCTCCAGCCAGCTCGGCCCAGGCGCAGCCGCGATGCATACGCGTCCCCGGACCGTTCAAAGCAATGCAGCGGGCCAAAAGGTGCGCGCCGCGCGGGGTGGGGGCTGGTTTGGCACCCCCGCCGCTGCGACGGCCGCCGCCGCCGCCGCTGCCGCCGCCGCTGCCGCTGCCGCCGCACGCGCCGAACCCCCGCGGCCCGCCGCGCCCGTCCGCAGGCCCCGCCCGCCGGCGCCGCCGCCGCCGCGCCGCGCCGCCGCGCGCGCCCCGCGCCGCCGCGCGCGCTGCCGCCCGGCAACCGCGGCCTGAACCCCGGCTCCAGCGGCGGCATGGGCGGCGCGAGCGCGAGGGAGTTCGAGCTGTCCATGGCGGTGCCGCGGAAGACGCGCGGCAAGCCGGAGCGGGACGCGGGTGGGTGGGGCGGGAAGGGGTTGCACACTGCAGAGGCTGGGGGGAGGGGCGTGCCGGCGCCGGCCGCGGCGCCGGGGCGGGGGTTGCGGGGGTTGAGGGCGGGGTGCGGCCGCCGCTTTTTGGGGAGGCGGAGGGAGGCAGCGGCGGCGGCGGCAGGGCGCGGCGGGCAGCGCGTTGGGGCTGGCTCGGCTGCCGGCAGCGGCGGCCGCGCCGCGCGGCGGGCGAAGAAAACGGCCGCCCCGCCCCCCCCCCCCAAACCAAACGCCCCCCCCCCCCCCCACCCCCCCCTGCAGAGGGCCAGTTCAACAAGTTTGAGCTGCTCAAGGGCGCACAGGACTGGCGGGAGGCGGCGGCGCTGTTCGCAGAGCTGGGCTCTGACGTCGACAGCAG
Source organism: Raphidocelis subcapitata (assembly GCA_003203535.1). Classification (NCBI taxonomy): domain Eukaryota; kingdom Viridiplantae; phylum Chlorophyta; class Chlorophyceae; order Sphaeropleales; family Selenastraceae; genus Raphidocelis; species Raphidocelis subcapitata. The sequence continues at coordinate 239,412 of BDRX01000030.1, forward strand.
GCGAGTTGTTAGTCAACTGCGCACGCGCGCGTTTTGGTCATTTGGGTTTGCTGGTTTGTTGGTCGGCGCTCGGCTTGTCAGTTGCTGGCTCGGACGTTGGCAGCAGGCGCGCCGTTAGTCAATTCAATCATGAGCAGCCGCCGCCCGACAGCGCCCCCAACAAAACCGGCTGCAAACCCGGCCATCCGATGACCCATCCGCAAAGCAGGCGCGCCACGCGCTTCGAACAAAGTCGAACAAAACCCCCATCAACCCCCCCCAAAATCAAACCCCCCACAAAACCCCACCCGACCCCCCAACGACCGCGCATCTCGCACAAGCAGGAGCGCCGGCATCGCCGCGCAGGCGTTCTGCCAGTGCGCCACGCTGCTGCCAGGACCCGTCGCCTCGCTGCCGCCGGCGGACGCGGCGGCGGCGGAGGCGGCGCTCGGGGCGATGCTGTCGGTGATTGCAACAGGCGTGGAGAGGTGCGGGGGGGTGGGGGGGAGCACGTGTGTGTGGTTGGGTGGGGGGCTCTTTGTAGCAACTGAGGGTTTGACGCCGCGTCCTTTTCTTGCGTCAAGCTGTGGTCTTGGTCCTCTTTTGGGGGGGGGGTTACTCCTGCCACTGGCTCCCCAACCCCCCCAAAAAATATCGCCCACCGCCCGCGCCCCAACCACCGCCCCCCCAACCACCAACCGCCCGGCAACCGAAAACGGACCCGCAGGCTGCGGCCTGTTGGGCTCCCACCCCTCAAAACTCACCCCCCCCCCAAAACGCCGCCCCCAACACCCGCCCCCCGACAACCCTCAAAACACAAGCAACCCGAAACAACAAAACCCGAAACTAAACCCGCATAACCCCCCCCCCACACACACACACACAAAAACGGACTCCCCGCAGGCTGCGGGGTCCCACCCTGAAGGACGTGCTGTGGCGGCTGGTCGACACCGGCCTGCAGCGGCCCCGGGAGGTGGCGGTCATGGGGGTGGCGCTGACGGGGCACATTCAGGGCATGGAGGCAAAAGAGGTGACTAAATGCAACACACGCGCGCGCGCACGTGCGCACATGTGCACATGCGCGGTTTTGAGTTGTGCTCGGCGTTGGCTTCGCGGGCTGCGGCGCTTTCACCGCTCCTCGGGTGGCGCCGCCCTGCGGTCGCGCTTTGCCAGCGCCGGCGAGCGCCGTTCCCGTCCTGACCCCCACCTGCAACCGCCTCTCAAGACAACCGCAAACAAACCCGCAAATAAAACCGCAACCAAAACCGCAAATAAAAAACCGCACACGAAACCGCGCACGAAACCGCAGGCCTTCGACGCCGCCGCCGCGCTGGCGCTCCTCGGCTACCGCCCGCCCCCGCCCCCGCCGCCCCCCGCGGCCAAGCCCCGCTCCGCAAAGGCCGCCGCCGCCGCCGCCGCCGAGGCGGCCGCGGCGAGCCCGGACGTCGTCGCCGCGCTGCTGCGGCGCAGCGCGCGCGCGCTCGGGTACTTCACCCCCAAGGACACCGCCAACGCGGTGTTTGTGCTGTCCAAGATGGGGGGGCCGGGGTCGGTGGACGCGGAGTGGCTGCGGGGCTTTTGCGAGGTAGGGGAGGGGGAGTTTTGCGGAGGGTTGGGCGGGTCGGGTTTGGGGCTGGGTTGCGATTGCTCCCTGCCGCCGCCCCCTCCCACTCATGAACCACCCGCCAAAACCGTTCGAAACAAAACCGCCCGCCGAACGCCCCCGCATACACACGCACACCGAAACGAAGCCCCCCGAAACGAAACCGCCCCCCCAAAAAACCACAACCCCCCGCCAGGCGAGCTACGACCACCTGCCCCAGCTGCAGGGCGAGGCCCTCGCGCTGGCCGGCCACATGCCCGCCCGCCACGGCTTCCTGCCGCCGCCCGCGTGGCGCGCCGCCTGGATCGAGGCCGTCGGCGCGGGCGCGGCGGGGCTGGTGGGCGGGGAGTTTGCGCTGGTCCTCGCCGCGCTGGCGCGGTGGCAGCTGCTCGCAGAGGCCGCCGCCGCCGCGGCGCCGGCGGCGGCGCCGGCGCCGGCGGCGCCGGCGGCGGGCGGGGCCTGGTCCGGTTATGGCGGCGGCGGCGACGCCGGCGGTTACGGCGGCGGCGGCGGTTACGACGAGGGCGGTTACGGGGAGTACGGCGCCGGTTACGACGGCGATTACGGCGGCGGCGGCGGCGGCGGTTACGGCGGCGGTTACGACGGTTACGGCGCCGCCGCCGCCGCCGCCCCGCCCCAGCAGCCGCGCGAGCAGCTGCCCGCCGGCTGGCTTGACTCGCTGCTGCTCTCCTCCCACCGCGCGGGCGCGCTCCGGGACCTGAGCGTGCGCCAGCTGTCGGCCACGCTGCGCGCGCTGGCCGCGCTCGGCGCGGCGCCGCCGGCGCCGTGGACGGCGCGCATGTGGGCGGCGGCCTCGGCCAAGGTGGCCGTGGCGGTGCGCGCAGGCGGCAGCGGCGGCGGCGCGGCGGCGCCGGAGGACGTCGCCGCGCTGCTCGCGGACTGGGCGGCACTCCCGGCCGGCTCGGGCTGCCCGCCCGCCGACGCGGCCGACGAGGCCGCGAGCTACGCCGCCGCGGCGCTGCGGAAGCTGCCGCGGCGGGCGCTGGAGCGGCTCGCGGACGCGCTGGCGGGGTGCGGCGGCGCGGGGGGCGCGGCCGCCGGGGTCGTGGCGGCCGCGATCGAGGCCGCGCCCGCGGCGGTGGCGCCGGCCGCGGCAAAGAAGCGGGCCCGCAAGCCCCGCGCGGCCTCCGCTGTGTAAACTGAACTACCCTGGTTTTTGGCGCGCTGCGATCACCGCAAACCCGCCGCAAAACTCAATCACCGGGGGGAGCGAGCGTCACCTCGAGCGTCACCTCAAAATTCGGGGACCCGGTCCTTCGGATCTTCCGTCGGAACGGAAATTGAAAATCCCGGCCGAGTGGAGAGCAGAGCGGAGAGCAGAGTGGCGAGGAGATCCGGCTCATTTTCGGGCCGCAGCGGCCGCCCCACCTGACCCATTGGCGCGGTAAAGGACGCATTGAACCATGTCGATGCTTCTCCAGCGCCAGGGGGCGCTGGGCCGCCCCCAGGCGCGCGCGATCTCCTCTCGGCCAGCGCCCCGGACGCATCTGGTGTCGCTGCAGCGGGGTGCCCAGCCCGCGGGAGCCTTCGCCGGTCGCAGCCGCGTGACGGTGGCCTCCATCCGCAGGCGCAGCCTGCGCGTGCGCGCCGATGGCACGCGGGGGAGTGGAACGGCCAGCGGCACGCAGGCCGTCGCCGCCGCCGCCAAGGCCGTGGGCTCGCAGCTGATCAAGCAGGCCACCCTGGCTGCGCGCGGCCCCGTGTTCGTCGTCGGTGCGTTGGGCGCGCGTGGGGAGGGGCCGCGTCTGGGGGCTGCACGGCAAGCGGGGCTGCGGCGCGCGACGGGCCGCCGCCACGCGTGCGAGCGGCGCAGTCAAACCCGCGCGCCGCCGAGCGCCGCGCACCGCGGGGCCCCGCTCGCGCCGCATACGCGCCCCATGCCCGCCGCATGCGCCCCATGCGGCGCCCCCTGCGGCGCGCCATTGCGCCATGCGCCCCAACGCCGCCGCGCCCCCTCCCCCCCCCCCCCCCCCAAAGGCGCCGAGGGCGCCGCCGCGCTGCTGCTGATCCGCGACCTCGCCGCCTCCGGCGTCAAGGTCGTGGCCGGCGTGTCCGACGCGGAGCTCGGCCAGAAGGTGATCTCGTTCGCCAAAAAGTACGAGCTCATCCCCGCCGCCGCGGCGGCGAACATCACCGTCGCCGAGGTTGACCTGGACGACCTCGCCGCGTCCATCCCCCGCCGCGCGCGCGTGGTCGTGATCGAGGGCGACGCGCCCACCGGGGGCCGCCCCGACCCGCGCCTGCCGCGGCTCGCGCTCGACGCCGCCGCCGACGCGGGCGCGGAGGGGCTCGTGCTGGTGTCGCCCGGCGCGGCCGGCGCCGCGCCCCCCGCGCCGCAGGGCGGGTTCTCGCTGTTCGGCGGCCCCAAGCCCGCCGCCGGCGGCGCGTCCTCCGCGGCGGCGCTGCAGGCCGCCGCGCTCGAGGCGGGCGTGCCGTTCGTGGCGGTCAAGGTGGGCGGCGTGGCGGTGGGGCCGGACGACTTCACCGGCGGCCAGGGCGCCACGGTCGCCGACGACGAGTCCGGCGGCCTGCCCGCCGGCACCCCGCCCGGCGGCGCGTCCCAGGCCGCGCAGGCCGTCGCCGCGCTGCTGTCCTCCCCCGCGCGCGTCCCCCCCGGCGGCGCGGCGCTCGCCGTCGGCGCGGGCGGCGCGGCGACGGTGGCGGCGCTGCGGGAGGCGCTGGAGGAGCTGCTCCCCGGCATCGAGGAGCGCGGCGCGGGCCGCGCGGCGCAGGCCGCCGAGGCCGCCGCGGCGCGCGAGCGGGCGCGGCCGGCGGCGCCGGCGGCGGCGGCGGAGAAGAAGAAGGGCGGCAGCATGTTTGTGATCCCCTCGCTGGGCGGCAAGGTGGGGCGGCCTGCGTGTGGGCGGCGCGGTTGGCAGCTGCCTCTGTGGCGTTGCTTGCGGGGTCGACGCCCCCTGCTGCTGGCTTTCCCCCTAGCACCGCGACGCATGCACGCCCCTGTGGAGGCGGCAGCCACCCGCGGCACGCGCCCACCCGCACACCCCCATGCTGATCCCGCCCCCGCGCCGTCCCCCCCCTCCGCCACACCCAGGCCGCCGCCGCCGCGGCCAAGGAGGAGGAGGAAGAGGAGGAGGAGGCCCCAGCGCGCCCCGCCTCGCCGTTTGGCTCCCTTTTTGCCCGCAAGCCTGCGCCCCAGGCGGCGGCTGAGGAGGAGGAGGAAGAGGAGGAGCCGGCGCGCCCCGCCTCGCCTTTTGGCTCCTTCTTCACCCGCAAGCCCGCGCCCAAGGCCGCTGAGGAGGAGGAGGAGGAAGAGGAGGAAGAGGAGGAGGCGCCGGCGCGCCCCGCCTCGCCGTTCGCGGGCCTCTTCGGCGGCCCCAAGGCCGCGGCGAAGGCCGCCCCTGCCGAGGAGGAGGAGGAGCGGGTGGAGCGCGTCGGCACTGGCATGTTCAGCTTTGGCACGCGCAGCATCAAGGTGCGGGCCCCGCTGCCGCCGCCGCCGCTCCCACGCACGCGCCGAGCCGCAGCCGCCGCCGCCGCCTGCCTTGCTTTGGCAGCTCGAACCGCGCGCTGCCCGCCGTCGGGCCTCAAAACCTGAAACATCACCGCGCCTGCCCGACCGCCCACGCGCGCCACCCGCAGGCCAAGGCCGCCGCCGAGGGCACTGCCGACCGCGCAACCGCCGCCGCCGAGGCGCGCAAGGCCCGCGAGGCCGCCGCCGCCGAGGCGCGCGCGCGCGCGGAGGAGGTGCGGCGCGAGGCGGCCGCCGCCGCCAAGGCCAAGGCCGAGGCGCTGGCCAAGCAGCGCGAGGAGGCGGCGCGCGCCGCCGCGGCGCGCGCCGACGAGCTCAAGCGGGCGCGCGAGAAGGCGGCATCCGAGGCCAAGGCAAAGGTGGGGGCGGCGCGCGGGGCTGGGGGCGCGGGCGCGTCGGTGCTGCTGCCGGCCCTGCGCACGCGACGCAAATGCGAGCGGCCGCGTGCTGCGTCCGCTGCTGCTGCTTTGGCCTTTGACATTTTTGTTCCGTGATGGGCATTGGAATGGGTTGGCCATCAGCATGATGCAGGCTGGCCCCGACCCTTTTGGCCTGGCCCCAATCCCTTCTGCCTGCCCCAATCCCTTTGCCTTCCCCAACCCTTTCTGCCTGCCCCGACCCCTTCTGCTTGTCAAACCCTTCTGCCTGCCAAACCCTTCTGCCTGCCCCGACCCCTTCTGCCCGCCCCAATCCCAACCCCAACCCCGACAGGCCGAGGCAATCCGTAAGGAGCGCGAGCAGGCCGCCGCCCGCGCCGCCGCCGAGCGCGAGCAGGCCGCCGCGCGCGCCGCCGCGGAGCGCGAGCGCGCCGCCGCCGCCGCCAAGGCCAAGGCCGACGCCGACGCGCGCGCGCGCGCGGAGAAGGAGCGCGCCGCCGCCGCGCTGCGGGCGCGTGAGGACGCGGCGCGCGCCGCCGCTGCCAAGGTGGAGGAGCAGCGCCGCGCGCGCGAGGCCGCGGCCGCTGCCGCCAAGGCCAAGGCAGAGGAGGCAGCCGCCGCCGCCAAGGCCAAGGCCGAGGCGCTCGCCAAGGCGCGGGAGGACGCCACCAAGGCGGCCAGGGCCAAGGCTGAGGAGCTGCAGCGCCAGAAGGAAGCAGCTGCGGCCGCCGCCAAGGCGAAGATCGAGGAAGCAGCCAAGGCGGCCAGGGCCAAGGCCGAGGCGGCCGCCAAGGCGCGGGAGGACGCCACCAAGGCCGCCAAGGTCAAGGCTGAGGAGCTGCAGCGCCAGAAGGAGGCAGCTGCTGCCGCCGCCAAGGCCAAGATTGAGGAGGCTGCCAAGGCAGCCAAGGCCAAGGCTGAGGAGCTGCAGCGCCAGAGGGATGCCGCCGCGGCTGCGGCAAAGGCCAAGGCTGAGGAGGCTGCCAAGGCAGCCAGGGCCAAGGCTGAGGAGCTGCAGCGCCAGAAGGACGCCGCTGCTGCCGCCGCCAAGGCCAAGGCCGACGCCCTCGCCAAGCAGCGGGAGGAGGCGGCCGCTGCCGCCAAGGCCAAGGCTGAGGCGATCGCCAAGCAGCGCGAGGAGGCGGCCGCTGCCGCCAAGGCCAAGATCGAGGAAGCCGCCAAGGCGGCCAAGGCCAAGGCCGAGGCCGCGGCCGCCGCCGCTAAGGCCAAGGCTGAGGAGCTGCAGCGCCAGAAGGCAAAGGAAGACGCTGCCAAGGCCGCCAAGGCCAAGGCCGACGAGCTGCAGCGCCAGAAGGAGGCGGCCGCCGCCGCGGCCAAGGCCAAGATCGAGGCCGCCCAGAAGGCGAAGGAGGAGGCCGCCAAGGCCGCCAGGGCCAAGGCTGAGGAGCTGCAGCGCCAGAAGGAGGCAGCTGCGGCCGCCGCCAAGGCCAAGATTGAGGAAGCAGCCAAGGCAGCCAGGGCCAAGGCCGAGGCGCTGGCCAAGCAGCGGGAGGAGGCCGTCGCGCGCGCCGCCGCGGAGCGCGAGAAGGCGCTGGCGGCGCAGAAGGCCAAGGCCGAGGCAGCCGCCAAGGCGCGGGAGGAGGCTCTGAAGAAGCAGGTGGGGGCCTGCGGGCGTTTGGGGGGCGTTTTGGGGGGCGTTTGGGGGGAAGGCAGGGCGCGCCGATCCAACTGTGGGCGGCTGAAGGCGGGCTTTTTGCACGGCGCAGCCGCCGCCGCACTGCGCTGCGGCCCGTGGCCGGGGCCGGCGCAGCCCGCCGAATGCGACTGCCGGCGCGTTGCACGCACCGCCCGCGGCCGGCACCTTCCACTCCCTTCTGAGCTCCCCATCTCGCTTTCTCCCCCCACCCCAGGCCGAGGCCAAGGCGCGCGCTGAGAAGGAGCGCGCCGCTGCGGTGGCCAAGGCCAAGGCCGAGGCGGAGCGGAAGGAGAAGGAGCGGGCGGCGGCGCTGGCCAAGCAGAAGCAGGAGGTGCGGGCGCGCGCTGTTGCTGGCGCGCGGGGGCGTTTGGGTGCCTGCCTGCCTGCCGCCTGCGGGGCGCGCGCGCCATGCCATGCGCACGCGCGGCGCGTGCGACCGGCCCCCCTCCGGCGCCGCTCTCCAAACCGCGCACGCCCCCAACCGCGCCGCCCCGTCTGACGCCCCGCGCGCCCAACCCCCGCCCCTTCACCTTCCATCAGGCGGCGCGCACCCAAAAGATCTCCGCCTCGGCCACCCAGAAGGTGGCCCCCTCGGGCACCCAGAAGCTGGGCGGGACCCAGAAGCTGGGGGGCACCCAGAAGGCGGGCACCCAGAAGGCGGGGACCGCCAAGGTGGGCACCTCCAAGGTCGGCGGCACGCAGCCCGTGAAGCCGGGCACGCAGAAGCTGCCCGCCAAGTCGCCGCCGAAGGACGAGCCGCGGGGGGGTTTCAGCTTTTTCGGGCGCCGCTGAGCGCTGAGCGCCGGGCGCCGGACGCTGGGCGCGGGCGCGGGCGCGTGCGCGGGCGCGTGCGCGGGCGCGTGCGCGGCGCGGCGCAGCGCCCGATTGGACGCGCTCCCAAGCGCGGCGGCCGCTGGCCTGCTTGCGCCGCGCCGCGCCCGCGACGGCGGCGGCCGGGCCGCCCAGGGCGGATGGGGCGGCCCGCGCCGGCCGTCGACCGGCCGCGCCCCGGGCCGGTAGGTTGCGTTCTGTGCAAAAGGCAAAAGCTCTGATGACAGGGGGGCGCGGCGCGGCGCGGCTGGGGAGCGCGGGCACGCCCGCACGCCGCGCCGCCGCGCCCTCCCCGGTTCCCTGTGGCACTTGCAATGGAGCGGCCCGCGTTTCCCTCTCTCTCCCCTCGCTCTCTTGCCTCCCTCACTTTCTAGCCGCGCGCGCGCGCATGCGCCTCGATACAACCTCGCCGCGTGACGGGCTCCGCGGCGGCGCACCATGCGCGCTCCCCTTTCCGTCGCGCCATCGCCGGCGGGCCGCCGCGGGCTTTGGCGTGCGCGCCCCTCAAAAGTTCTGAGCGCGGCGCCTGATGAGGGCGCGCGCGGCCCTGCAGTCTGGCCAGCTGAAGAGTAAAACCAAATCGACCGTGTGAACCCAAGTCCCAAGTAGATGTCAGTGTGCTGCGCAGCTGCCCGCGAGCTTCACACGCCGCCCCGGCCGCGGCGGCGGGCTGGCCGCTGCGTCAGCAACCGCAGCGAGCAACCGCAGGCCGGGGGGGGCAGCTTCCGCCGCGCCTCCCTCCCTGGGCCTACAAGGATTGCAGCGCCCGCGTTTCTAGGATTACACCACAACGGCCGTTCTACGTCCGTCCATCCTCAGCCGCCTTGCCGCACCGCGCCGCGCGCTCCCGGCACCGACCCGGCACCATGGCGTCGCAGGATCCCCAGCGCTTCAGCGGCGTCAAGCGCGTCTACACACGCCAGGTGCGACGCGGGACCGCGGGGGGGCCGGTGCAGGGGCGGGGCCGGGCGGGCGCGCCGCGTCGCCCGCGCTGACGGGGCCAGGCCGCGCGCCCCTCGCCGCGCGGCGGGCCGGGGCCGGCGCGCCGCCGCGTGCGGTCCCCACCGGCCTTCCTGTGCGGGGCTGTAATCCAGTCGGTCAACAGCCCCGCGCGGGCGGCCGGTCTGGGGTCGGGGCTCGATCGGACGCCCCGCCCCGCCCCGCCCCGCGCGCGCGTCGCACCCACAACCGCCGCCCGGCCCGCGCCGCGCGCCTCGGGGCGCTGCCCCGCCCTCTCAAGACCTCCAGACCAACAGCGCCCCCTGCCCTTGGGCCCCCACCCCTGGCTCGCCCTCCTCGGCCCCAAACCGACCAAAACTCAACCCACAACCGCCCAAAACCGCCCCTAAAACCGCCGCAGGACGTGCTCCAGCTGCGCGGCAGCGTGCACATCGAGTACACCCTCGCGCGCATGGGGGCTGAGCGGCTGTGGAAGATGCTGAACGAGGGGGGGGACAGCTACGTGCACGCGCTGGGCGCGCTGACGGGTGGGCGGGCCTTGGCTTGGGGGTTGCTTTGGGGGGGTTTGGGGGGGTGCGTTTTTGGGGGTTTCGGGGGGGGCTGTGGGGCGGCTGTGGAAGATGCTGAGCGAAGGGGCCGAGCCGACCTTTGCCTACCCAAAACCGGACCGCGCCGCACGCCCCGCAAACCGGCTGCCCCAAGCCCCTTGGCTGAAACCAAACCAAACCCGAAGCAAACCGAAGCAATCAAAACAGCGCCGCACCCCCCCCCCCTTTAACAGGCAACCAGGCAGTCCAGATGGTGGCGGGCGGCCTCCGCGCGATCTACCTCTCCGGCTGGCAGGTGGGGGGGTGGGGCGGGTCGCAATCTTTCGGGGGTTGCAGGGGTTGGGGGAGGGTTTGGGGTTGGGGGAGGGTCGGGGGGCCGACTCAAGTTGGCCGGCGGCAACGCATTGCAGTTTCCAGATTGGGGGCGGGGGGCTGTTGGTCCGTGGGGCCCGGCTGGAGGGGACTGGGGCGCCGAAAGTGACGAAATCGGCCTAGGCGTGCGCAGGTAAAAGCCGCACGCCGGGGCCCCATTCCGCCGCTTTCGGCATCCGACGGCCGACGCCGCCATTCCGCTGCGCCCGCGCCCTCTCGGGCGGTCGAATGCGAGCGCCTATCGGGTTGCCCCTTGCGAGCCCATCGCAAAGCGAACCATTTCGAAACCAAAAACCCAACAAACCCCGAACAAACAACCATAGGTTGCCGCGGACGCCAACACGGCGGCTCAGACCTACCCCGACCAGAGCCTCTACCCCGCAGACAGCGTGCCCAAGGTGGTGGAGCGCATCAACAACGTGAGGGGGCGGGGAGTTTCGTTTGCTTTTGCTTTGGCTGGCTGCTTTTGGGGGGGGGCTGGTTTGTGTGGTGGAGCGCGTCGACAACGTGAGGGGGCGTTTCCCTTTTGCTCTTGCTGTTGTGTTTGCTTTCTGGCTGCTTTTGTGTGCCCCAAAAGTGGCGGAGCGCACCAAGAATGCAAGGGCGTCGGCGTCGGCCGTCCTTTGTACTCAAATGGCATCCCGCACAGCAAAAAGGATGGCTAGGCGCGGACGGTCAACACCCCAAACACCCCCCCCCCCCAACACAAACCCGTAAAACCTCAGCCCCCAATCCCTCAACTAAAAACCCCAAAGCCCAAACCCCAAACCCTAATCCTTGCAAACCGAATTCTCAACACCCAAACGTCCCAAAACCCCCCAAAACAGGCCTTCCAGCGCGCCGACCAGATACACACCTAAACCCTAAACCCTAAAACAAAACTCTACAGGCCTTCCAGCGCGCCGACCAGATCGCGCACGCCTCTGGCCGCGGGGACGTCCACTGGTACGCGCCCATCGTGGCGGACGCGGAGGCCGGGTTTGGGGGCAACCTCAACGCCTACGAGCTCATGCGCGCCATGATCAAGGCGGGCTTGGGGCTTGGGGTTTGGGTGGTGTGGTGTGCTGTTTGGTTCTGAATGCTCTGCCGAGGCTGGGGGCGGCGCCCGCCTCTCCGCGATTCGAACCCGCAAGCCGAAACGGCCACCGAAGCGGGCCCGCCGCCAAAGCGCAACCGTTGAAACCGTCCAAAACCGCCCAAAACCACCCAAAACCGCCCTGAACCTGCCCAAAACCGCCCAAAACCCCCAGGCCGGCGCCGCCGGCGTGCATTTTGAGGACCAGCTGGCTTCGGCCAAAAAGTGCGGCCACCTGGGCGGCAAGGTGGGCGCTTGTTTTTTGCTTCGTATTTGTGTTTTTATGTTTGTTGTTTGTGGGGGTCGTGTGGGGGGGCGACAGGGCTGTGATGCACCCTCGGCGGGCCGCGTGCGTCTGCGTCTGCGGTTTTGGGGCTGTTGGCGGTGGATTGCAGCGATCTACACCCCCAACACCCGCCAAAAGCCCAAGTTAAAACCCTGCGACATCCCCTACCTCACCAACGCACCCTTCCCCCAGCCAAATATGCAGCCCCCCACCCCACCCCAATGCACCACGCAAAAATCGCTGTCTTCCCCCTGAAAGCCCCCACAAACCTCCCCTCCCCACGCAAAAACCTCCCCCCACCCGAAACAAACAGGTCCTCGTGCCCACAAAGGAGTTTGTGGCCAAGCTGCAGGCGGCGCGGCTGGCCGCCGACGTGTGCGACGTGCCCACGGTGCTGATCGCCAGGTGCGTTTGGGGCGGTTTTGGGGCGGTTTTAGGGGTTTTGTTTCCGTGTTGCCGCCGGCCTTTTGGCGGCCCCGACTTGCCCCCGACTCACCCCCAACCTACGGCCTCCAATGAACACCTCCCCTTCATAAAACCCACCACCCCCCACTCCAAACAAACACCCCAGGACGGACGCGCTGGGCGCTTACCTGCTGAACTCCAACTCACCCCCAACCTACACCCCCCCCCCACCCCCCCCCCCCCCCCCCCCCCCCCGCCCCACCCCACCCTAAACCCAGAACGGACGCGCTGGGCGCCTACCTGCTGACCTCCGACGTGGACGACGCCGACAAGCCCTTCTGCACGGGTGGGGGGTGGGCGCATCTGTTGAAAGCGGGCGCCGCTTCGAACGGCGTTGCGCACGCTGCGTTGCGGTCGTGGGGCGCTCTCCAATTGCGCCTGCTGCTGGCGGTCACTGTGAGCAGACCAAACAGACCGAAGCGAAAGCAAACCAAACCAAACCAAAAGCAAACAAAAGCCAAACCAAACCCAAACAAAGGCGAGCGCACCAGCGAGGGCTTCTACGCCATCCGCGGCGGCATCGACGCCGCCATCGCCCGCGGCCTGGCCTACGCGCCGTACGCGGACCTGCTGTGGTTCGAAACCAGCGACCCCTCGATGGAGGAGGCCGAGGTGGGCGTTGACCGGGTTTGACCGGGTCGTTTGACCGGGTTTGACCGGGCATTGACTGGGCTTTTAACTGGCTGTGGCTTCGACCTGCTGTGGTTCAGACCAGCGACCCCTCGTTGGAGGAGGCCGAGGTGGGGGCTTTGACCGGGTTTGACCAGGTCTTTGACCCGGCTTAGACTGGGCCCTGACACGTTACCCTGGCCTCGACGACTGCACGTCCTTCCCCCCTCAATAACCCCTCCCCTGCCTCCAAACAAACCCCCCACCCCCAGAAATTCGCAAAGGCCATCCACGCCAAGTACCCCGGCAAGCTGCTGGCCTACAACTGCTCCCCCTCGTTCAACTGGAAGAAGAAGCTCACGGACGCCCAGATCGCCACCTTCCAGCAGGACCTGGGCGCGCTGGGTGGGTGGCTGGTGTTTTTTTCTGAGGCTTTTTTGGGGTTTGGGGGTGTTTGTTGGGTGAGCGTGCGCAGATAGCCACCTTCCAGCAAGACCTAGCAAACCTGGGCGGTTTTAGTCATGCTTTTTGGGTTGAGGGTGTTTTTTTGGGGGGGGCGCAGATAGCCACCTTTTAACAGGACCCGCGCGCTGGGTGGGTTAGCCTTGCTTTCCATTCAAGGAACGCAAACGCTGCCTTGAGTATCGTAGTAATCACACCGCAGCGTTCGCGACCTCCCAGCTGGGTGGCTGGCCGTTCTCAACCCTCCACACCCCGGGGTCTTTAGGGGATTGCCGGCAACGCCGGCGTTGCGAGCGCCCGCTTTTTGCCACCCTTCAACCCGCGGCCCGCCCGCACTCCCTCCCCCCCACCCCCAACAAAATGCCCCCCTTGACAAAAAAAAACGCCATTTGGATACGAAAACGGCACCGTTGCATGCAAGCACACCGCCCTGACAAAACCGCCACCCCCCCGACGCCGAAAACCGCCCCAAACCGCAGGCTACAAGTTCCAGTTTGTGACGCTGGCCGGCTTCCACGCCCTGAACTTTTCGATGTTCTCGCTGGCGCGGGAGTACGCCACCCGCGGGATGAGCGCGTACGCAGACCTGCAGGAGGCCGAGTTTGCCGCCGAAAAGGTGCGTTCGAGGGTTTGCTTTTGCGGTTTAGGGGGGAAGCGTGCTGCGGCCACACACCCTCCAACCGCACACCTGACGCCCCCAATCCCAAAAGCAAGCCCCCAAAACCGCCACAGCTGAGCGGACTGGCTGCTGGTGACTGGCGATGCGCAGCGGCGCGGCCAACCAAACAACCCCCTCCCCCGGACCCAACCCGCAACCCCCCCCCCTCCCAAATAACCCCCCTTCCCAGCTGGGCTATGGCGCGGTGAAGCACCAAACGTTTGTGGGCACCGGCTACTTCGACGCTCTGGCACAGAAGGTGTGTTTCGTGTTCAAAGTTCGGTTTTGTTTGGGGGGGGTGTGGGAGACTCGAGAAAACGGCTTTGGTGTTGGTGGGGTCTCACCTCGCCCGAACAAAAGCTGTGGGCAGCCGAAAACCACGGCATCATAAGCCACCAAACAAACAAACAGTAAGTCAAGCCTCAGGAAAAGACAATAAACAAAACAAACCAAACCAAACCAAACTAAACCAAAACAGGTGTCCGAGGAGGGCTGCTCCACCACCGCCCTCGCGGGCTCGACCGAGGCTGAGCAGTTCCACTGAGCAGCTGCTCGCCCCTCGAAACCGCCGGGCGGCGGTTTTTGGGGGTCGCCCGTGCCCACCGGCCGCGCGGCCGCAGGCTGCCTGCTGCTGCGGCGGTGGCGAAGCTGCCCCGTTGGTGCTGAGAGGAGAGCCCCCCGCGTTTGCGGGCGGTTTCGGCGGTTTGTATTTCCCGGCCTCAAGCTTCCAAGGGTCGCGTTTTTGCCCGCGCCGCTTTTGCCCCCCAGTACAACGCGGGTGCGCGGCAGTGCCCGTGCTTTGCCTCCGTCTGTATGCTCGCTTAAGGTCGGGTTTTGGCAACCAGCAAGGCCAAAACCGGACTTTGTAAACTTTGTGTGTATCAACCTAGCCATGCTTCAAAGCTGCATCTCGGACGCGCCTGTGCGTGCGGCAGCGGCAGCCGGGGGCGGGGCCCTGCAGCGGCGGCGCGACACCTCAGCGCGCCGCCTCGGCCGGCGGGCGCGAGCAGCTGCGCGCAAACGCGGTGCCTTTCGTCGTGCGCGCCGCGGCAACGCTTTTTTTATTGCAGCGCAACGCAATAGGCGGTTTCCCCCTTGAATCCGCGAGCTCCCTCCCTTTGCGAGCACCCCGCGGCCCGCGGCACACCCCCGCCTCGACCCAGGCTTCCGCCCCGCAGCAGCCCTGTCCAGCCCCGAAACGCCAATCCCGAACTTTCCGAGCTTCGTAATTCCGCCGGGCTCGAGGCGCAGCGGCGCGCGCGCACGCGCGCTCCGAGGCCGAGGCAAAGCCCACGCCCCTAGCCACCCCGCCGAGCAGGGGCCGACCCGGCCGCCAAAGCAATGGCGCCCGCCGCCGCAGCAGCGGCAGCCGCCGCCGCCGCCGCCGCCGCCACCGTCGCCGAGAGCCGCGACTGCTACAGGGCGGTTGACCAGGACGGCGGCGTCTGGGGCGCGACGGCGCACACGAGCGCGCTGTGAGGCTCTGTTGTTTTCTTGCTTTTGTCTCGCTTTCTTGCTTTTGTTTCGGTTTCTGGCTTTCTTGCTTTCTGGCTTTCTGGCGCAATTGAGGTGCCACGGCCACAGGAAGCCCTGGCCAGCCACCCGCCGCTGCTGGCCTCGACAGTCCGGGCACGCCGACAATGCAGCGGCGCCTTTGGCCGCACCGCGCAATAACAGGCCGGCCCCGTCTTGCACCCCCCCTCCCCTCTTTGCGCAGCGTCGAGCGCCACGCCGCGCGCCTCGTGAGGCTGCCCTGCGGCCGCTACCAAGTCGCGACCGCCCCGGCCTTTGCGGGAGCCGGCGCGTGCGCAAACGCAGCGGCGGCGGGAGAGGGCGCGGCGGCGGCGGCGGCCTTCACCCTGGCAGATGTGGAGCTCCTGCCGGCCTCCATCGACGGGGTGGTGAGGCAGGTGGGCCTGTGCAGTTACGGGGGGCCGTTGCTTTGGGGGGCCGCAGTCCGGCTCTTTCCAGTGTTTGCCCGCATCCCGCCCCCGCCCCTCCTTGTTTGCTTATCTAACAAGGCACCCAAGTTTGAAGTTGACACTAATAGTGCGCTACTAATCGAAACAGGGATACACCCTCAAGCACCCGGTCCAGGGCCAGGCGGGCGATGCGGGCGCCGACGGTGGGTGGCCCGCCGCGCGTTTGCCGTCGTTACGTTTTTTCAGCGAGCATTTCTGCATGCGCGCGCGGTCGATTGAACTGATATTGGCTCCGACCCAATAAACGAACGCCAAAAACCCACCCAAGCAGACGAGGGCGAGGACATCCCTCTTTACTGCGTGCAGCTCAGGCGCAGGCGCCGCTTCTGGGGACGGTGCACGCCCGCGCCCGCGCCCGGGGCAGGGGGCCGGGGCCGGTCAAACCCTGGTTTTGACCGGCCAAAGCTTGCGTTGCACGGGGTTTCGGGCTTTTGAGTGGTGTGCGTGCCTGAAAAAGGCCTGCCCTTGGATTCTTTGCCCTCCTCTCTGAAAACGTCCTCACCCCGAACTCCCCCCCCCCAA
The DNA here is from genome assembly GCA_003203535.1 of Raphidocelis subcapitata. Lineage (NCBI taxonomy): Eukaryota > Viridiplantae > Chlorophyta > Chlorophyceae > Sphaeropleales > Selenastraceae > Raphidocelis > Raphidocelis subcapitata. The sequence continues at coordinate 255,309 of BDRX01000030.1, forward strand.
ACCACTCGCACCCCCCCCAAACAAACAAAAGGATATTCCGTCCCTCGGGCGCCGCCGCGGCCGCGGGGGCCGCCTACGGCGCCGACGAGCCCCGGCAGCTGCGGCTGTGCTTTGAAGACGAGCGGGAGGCGCGCGAGTGGTGAGCATTTGCCGGCGCTTGGCTGTGGCGTTTTCTGGAAGTTGGCACAAAAGATGCCGTGCATTTCTGATTGTTGTGGCTGCTGCCACCCGGCCGCTTCTTTTTTATGCTGTGGGTTGCACGGTCCTGGGGCAATGCCTGTTCAGCGTGCAGTACTGACCCCAAGACCACCACCAAACCACCCGGAACAAACTCATCCCCCAAAACGAAGGTATGCCCTGGTCGCGCTGTGCTGCGGCGCGATGGCGCCCGGCGACGCCTCGCTGGCGGGCCTGCCCCTCGCCGCCTCCCTCGCCGCCGCCGTCGCGGCGGGCGGCGCGGCGGGGGCGGTCGCGTCGCACGCGTGAGGGGGCTGAGGCAGGGGCGGCCGCCGCCGGCTGCATACGCGCGGGCGCTGGGGCGATCGAGGCGGTCTCATAACATTAGTAAGCGACAGCGAGCCGCAAGAATCGGATTGGCATATTTCGCAACACCTTGTGTTACAGGATTTCGGTGCCTCATTGCCAGGCGGTGGTTTGGGTGTCAGCAACTCACGGCGGCCGTGGGCCGTTTGGGGGAAAGGGGCGGCGGACAACACAGCGTCAGCGGCAGCGCGCCGGCTGTGCAGAGCGCGGCATTTGCGGTAGCTGGAGTGAGCGGCGCTCCGGCCATTTCGGAAAGCACTTGCTTAGGGCGTAAAGGGCCATTGCATTGCGGGCCTGGGGTTGGTTTCGAAACCTGCAGAGCCTATCAATCTGCGCTGCGCAAAAACTGCGAGGCCGGGGGCCGAGCAAAGGGCCGGCGGCCTGAACGCGTTCCAGAAGCGAATGGGGCGGGGCGGGCGGGGCCGGCAGGGCTGCGCGAATGGGCGGGGCCGAGGCGGCGCGCAGCAGCAGGGAAGGGCCGATGGCGGGGCGGCGCAGCAGATCGTTGCGCGCGCGCGCGCGCGCGCGCGATTGCAGGGTCAGCCCCCGGCTGCTGGCTCGAGGCCAAGCGGGGCTTGGGGGCCGGGGGTGCTTTGCGGCTTATTCAATGCAGCCGGGGCGGCTCATCGGAACGGGGGAGGGGCGGCTCACCAAATCCGGGGTTGCGGGCTGGATGGCAGGTTGGGGGGGTGGGGCTGCGGCGCCGAGGCAGCACGGCGGCGGCCGCTCGGCGCGTCCCGGGCGCGCAAAACGGCCGGTCGAAAAGAAAAGCAAAACCGGCGCGCCCGGCCCATCTTCGGCTGCGCTCACTCCTGCCAGAGCTGGCTGCCGGCCGCCTCGACAGCCGCACGGAGCGGCGGCGGCGGCGGCGCCCGCGAGCAGCGGCAGCAGTGCCAGGGTCCCCAGTGGCCGCGCGCACTCCTCCCAGTGGGGTGGCGGCGGCGGCAGGACCCTCTCACTCCTGCGCCGGCCGGCCACGGGCCGCGGCGGCGGCGGCGGCGTCCTCCTCAACCCATCTGGACGCGAGCCAGGAGTCTATAAAGATCTGGGTGAGGTGCGCCATCACCGCCGGCGCGAGCGCCACCCCCGCCGCCGGCCCGAGCGCGGGCGCGAGGGACGCGAACACCGCGGCGGCGACGGGCAGCGTCTTGCTGCTGGCGGTGAGCACGACGGCGCGGCGGACGCCGAGGGCGGCGGCGGGGGTGGGGGTCGAGGCGCCGAGGCTGAGGGCCCTGGGTTGGTTTGGTTTGGTTTGGTTTGGTTTGGTTTGGTTTGGTTTGGTTTGGTTTGGTTTGGTTTGGTTTGGTTTGGTTTGGTTTGGTTTGGTTTGGTTTTTGGGGGGTTTCCCTGCTTGTTGCGGCGACAGTGCGGCTAAACCCGCGTGCACAAAACCCTTCTTATCAGCTGTTTATTGCTTGCTGCCCAAGCAAACCCCTGCAGTAAGTCCTGCTCAAAGACAAAAAGACTGCACAGCGCACAGGAAAGACCAGTCAAAGTCAACACGGAAGACACCCAGCCAGAAAAACCGACCTGCAGGCAACCACGTTGAGTGCCAGGTAGGCCAGGTGGATGCCCACCCCAACAACCCCCGCCGCCGCCAGCGCCGCCGGAGAGACCGACACCCCGCCCTCCGCCGCCACCGCCGCCTGGCTCCACGGCACGGCGGCGAGCAGAACGGCGGCCAGCCGCGCGAGGGCCCGCTTCGACTTCGGGTCGTCCACGGCGGCTGCCAGGCCTGGGCGGGGCCGGGGGGGGGGGGGTGCGGGGTGCGGGGTTTCGGCGGCGGGCGATGGTTTGCGTGGGCAGCAGGCCGCCGGTTTGGGCGTAGAGGGTGGGGGTGGGCGTGCGTGCGATGCGGCGGCGCAGCAGGGTGGCCGCTGCCGCGCGGCGCGCAAGCCAGGCCGCCCGCAAAATGCAAAGGAAAGGGCCGGGCCTTGGGGGCTGTGTATGAGGAGGCGCGGCGCGGCGCGGCGCGGCGCGCAGCGCCCACCTGGCACCACCCCCCTCGCCGCCGCCGCGAGCAGCGTCGGCAGCAGCACGCACGTCGCGAGCCGCGCCAGCAGCGGCAGCGCCTCCAGGCCCGCGCCCGCCGGCAGGGCGTCCCCCAGCAGCCGCGGCAGCAGCAGCGGCATGGTGAACACGCCCAGCAGGTTGCTGGCCACCGTCAACAGCAGCGCCACGGCGACGTTGCCGCCGACGGCCTGGGGAGGGGGGGGGGGGGGGGGGGGAGATTGGGCGTTGGCAGGGGGTCAATCAGGGGCGTTTGAACGGGGGCCGATCAGGGGGTTTGACTGGGGATCAACTGGAGCACGGAGCCGGCTCCTGGCGTTCGGGGTGCGACGCGTGACCACCGGTGGTTGGACCAGGGGTGCAGTACAAGTTTGACCGGGTCAACGCCGCCAAGGAAAGCAAACGCGGGCGGCGCGCCCCGCCCCGCCCCGCCCCCGCGCCTGCGTGAAGGTTATGCCGGACGACAGCGCCGTCGGCACGCAGCAAAACACCGCGAGGCCCAGCGGCAGCCCCGCGGGCGCGAGCGGCAGCGACAGCACGGGCAGCGCCAGCAGCGGGGTGAGGAGCAGCACGGAGGCGAGGCCCCAGACGAGCGCGCCTGGGTTTGCGTTTTTGTTTGGGGTCGGGCGGCGGGTCTGGGTCGGGCGGCGGGCCGGTGCTTTCCAGTGCCTGCGCTGGTTCTGGGGGCTGAAGCCGCCAACAAGTGGAGTGGGCCCAACCGCTGGCACGCACATGAGTGCAAGACTGCTCGCAGGCCGCAATCGCCGGCACCCCAAAACAATGCGGCCGGCGCCGAAGGCAATGCAAAGCACGGCGCACCTTTGGCCTGCAGCGCCGCCTTTAGCTCCGCCGCCCTCAGCTGGACGCCGGCGATGACAAACAGCCCGGCGGTGACGAACGCGCTGATGTCGGCGCGCGCAGCGGCGGCGCCAAGGGGCGGGTACGCCAGCCCGGCGGCGATGCCGGCCGCGAGGCAAAAGGGCAGGAAGTGGGCGTCGACCGCCGCCGCGACGGCGCGCGCGAGCGCGGGCGCGGCGGCGGCGAGCGGGCCCAGCGGGTTTGGGAACGCGGCCGCGGCCGACGCGGCGCACGCGACGGCGCGGCGGCGGCGGGACGCGGCGGCGGCGGGGGGCGCGGGGCCGGGGGCGGCGCGGCCGCCCGGCGCCACCAGACGCGGCACGCCGGCCCGGGGCGGCGCCGGCCGAGGCGCCGCGGTGCGTGGCGCGGTCCCACGCCGCGCCAGGGCTCCTTCACGCCCGTTTAGATGCATTCCGCGCATCCACGCGGTGTCGGGCGGCCCGCGAGCCCCGTTCTGGACGGTAGGTTGTAGGTTGGCGCCGATGACTTTTGACCGAAGTTACCAAGGTTCGCTCGATTCGAAAGGCGAGGGGAAAATGGTTCAAGCGCCAGGCGCCGCGGCGGGCGGTGCGGCGGCACGCTGGGCAGCTGCGCGCTGCGCGCGCGCGCCGCGCAGCAGCGGAGCACGAGGCGGCGGCCCAAATACCCCGGCGTCCCACAGTCGTTCCGGTTTTGTGATTCCAAGGCTTACAAAACTCATTCTTTTCTTTGTTAAATGCGGCCGCCAGCCGGCGCGCCTGCGTGCCTGCCTAAATCGCGCGAGGGCGCGCAAGCTGTGCAAAAGAATGGGGGTGGGGGCTGATATCAAGCCCGCTAAAACGCTGCACCTGCCTGCTCGCCTGCCTGCCAAACTGCACCTGCCTAGCGTCCTGACGCTGCCTGGGGCGCTGCCCAACCGCGCGCGTTCGCACGCGCTGCCGCGGGGACTCCTCGCGAGCGGGCCGCCCCCTGGGTCGCGCGCCGGGCGCCTCACTCGCCCCATGCGCCGCCTCAACCGCCGCCGCCGCCCGCCGCCGCGTCGTGCTCCCGCATCGCGCCCTTTAGCGCGCGCAGCTCCCCGTGCAGCGCCCGGAACGCCGAGTCCCAACGCGCCACCGCGGCTCGGTCCCTCTCCAGCAGCGCCGCGAGCGCCGCCTCGGCGCGCCGCGCCTCGGACCCGCCCGGCGCCGCGCCGCGCAGCGCCTCGGCGCGGCCGTGCACCGCGCAGATCGCGGCCTCGATGCGCTCGTGGAGGGCGCGGTAGAGCGAGTGCAGCGCGGCGAAGCGCTCCGCCGCGGCGGCGCGGTCGCGGGCACACGATATGCCCGGCGCCGCGCCCGGCGCGCGGCCGACCCACTCGCCAAAGCCGGGGGGGCCGTCGTCGGGGCGCGGCGGCAGCTCGACCGAGGGGCGCGCGCGCGTCGGGGGGCGGCGGCGGCGGCGCGGCGCCGCGCCGCCGCGGTCGCGGTCGCTGCCGCTGGCGCTGCCGGCGCTGCCGCTGAGGCCGCCGCCGTCGTCCTCGCTGGCAAGCTCGAGGTCGCCGTCGCTCCCAAACTCCTCGCTCCCAGACTCCTCGCTGCCGCTGTCGCCGCTCGCGCGCCGCCGGCGCTTGCGCGGCGCGGGGGCGTCCCGCGGCGCGCCCTGGCGGGCGCCCCGCTCGTGGCCGGCGCGCGGCGGCGCGGCCTTGCCGCCGCTGTGGCCGCTGCCGCGGCGCATCATCTCGGCCGAAAGCTCGGCCAGCGCCTCGTCCCCCGCAGACAGCCGCGTCTGCGGGGCCGCCGCCGCAGCCGCAGACGCCGCCCCGCCGCCGCCGCCGCCGCCGCCGCCGCCGCCGCCGCCCAGCCCCGCCGGCGGGCGCGTGCCCACCTCTCCTCCGCTGTGGTCTACGCTGTCCTCGGCCCCCGGGCTGCGGCCGGCGCCGGCGCCGTCGGGGCAGGTGGCGGCGCTGAAAAACTGCTTCGTGCTGTGCGTGCGCTGCTCCGTGGGGCTGCAGCTCGTCGGGGGGCTCCCCACGCCGCCGCTGCGCGCCGCCACCGCCGCCGGCACAGGCGCACCGCGCCCGCCCGCCGGCCTCGCCGCCGGCACCGGCGCCGCCGCTGCAGGCGCGGGCTGCGGCCGCGGCGGCGGGGCGCCGGCGCTCGTGCTGCCGGCGCGCGGCTGCTGCGTCGGTGGCTGCGATGGCTGCCGCGGCTGTGACGGCTGCCGCTGCTGAGGCTGCTGCTTTTGTTGCTGCTGCTGCTGCTGAGAGGGGCGCGGCTTCTGCGGCCCCCCGCCCAAGGATTTGGGCTTTGGAGGCTCGCTGCTGGCCGGGGCCTTTTGGTGGGCCACAGGCCGGGGCGGCGTGGACGTTCGCAAAGGCCCGGCCCTCGCGCCGCCGCGGCCCGCCGCGACAGGCGGCGTCGCTCCCCGCTTCGCGCCCGGCGGCGGCGGCGGCGTCCGCGCCGCCGGCGACGGCCGCGCCGGCGCCGGCGCCGGCCCGGGCGTGCGGCGGCGCGCAGCCGGCTCGGGCGTCGCGCCGCGGCCGGCGGGGGGGCGCGCGCCGGGGCCGGGCTTGCCCTTGCCGCCGCCGCGCTCGAGCGCCGCCCCATCGACCAGCACCGCCTGCCGCGCGCGCACCTTGGCGCCCTCCTGCGCCTCGAGCGCGCGCAGGCGGCTGCCGAGCTGCTGCGCGTCCGACAGGGACTTCTGCGCATGCGAGAGGGGGGCGCGGCGTTTTGGGTGCGCATGCGGTGCGGCTGCCGCAGTTTTGGGTGCATGCGGCTGCAAACGCGCCATGCACGGGCCAACGGGCGCGCCGGGTGGAGGAGTCGCATGCCCCCAACCCCCGCCGGCTGCATGCGGCCGCGCGCATCCGCATGCGAGCCCGCCCGCACCTGCCGCTGCAGCCGGAGGGACACCTCTGCCTCGACGCAGCCGGTGCCATGCTCCGGGTCGAGGCGCACGATCGAGGTCACCCCCCCGCCGCCGCCGCCGCCGCTGCCGGCGGGCTGCGCGGTGAAGGCGTGGACCGCGGCGCCGATGCGGAGCACGGCGACGCGCTGCGGGGGCCGCGGTGGGAGGCGGGGTTGGGCGGCGTGGGCGCAGCGCGTGCAGCGCGCGGCGCGAGCGCGCGCCGCGGGCGCAACCCGGCCGGCGGCGCGGCGCGCGGAGCGGACTGGCTTGCGCCAGACAGCGTGGAGCAGTGCGTCTCCATTGCCGCAATTCAGCGGGGCTGCCCGCGCACCTGGCCACGGGTGTCGCTCGCAAAGGACAGGGACGCCCGCTTGCCGGCAACTTGGGCCTCCGTCAGCGCCTGCCGCAGCTCCGGGCTGAGTCTCAGCGTGCAGGCCAGCCTTCTCTGCGGCCCCAGGCTGAGCTCAAACCCCGAGGGCTCGCCTGAGCCCTCCTGCATGGCTGCTACCGGCGCATAAGGAGCGCTGCACGCGTTTGTGGGGTTTCTAAAGCTGGCGTAGAACTATCTTAACGTGTTTGAGCCTGCAGCGGCCTGGTCGCGGCCAAGAGCGGTGCAGGAAGCAGCTGCAGCGAGCAGCGCGGCCGCCTGGGCGTCTTTCGCGCGTCGGCGAGAGCGCGACCTTGAACGACAAAGGCAGCCCGCTTCATCCGCCGCGCGTGATCCGGCCGCACCGCTCTGCGCCGCGCCGCGCCGCGGCCCGGCCGGGCCCGTCATCAGTCAGCTCTGCGGTTTGACCGGCGGCGATGGAGCGCGACGCGCGCCCCTTCCCCGAGCTGGCCGACGTCATAGCCCTCGCCACGCAGCGTGGCGGCGGCGGCCCCGGCGCGGCGGCGCCGCCGACCCTGGAAGAGGGCGCGGCGCTGCTGCTCGACGCAGCCGGCGCCCCCGCCGCCGCCGCCGCCGCCGCCGCCGCCGCAGCGCCGGCAGCGCCGCAGCGGCACACCCGGCCGCGCCTCCCCCCGCGGGCGCGGGTGGCGGACGGCGTGCGCGCCCACGCCGCGGCGGCGCTGCTGCAGCGCCTGGCTCCCGGCGCGGTGGGTTCGATGGCTTTGCATGAGTTTATTCATTTGCTGTGCGTCGATTGATTGATGGTGGCAGATTCGGTTCAAGATCCCTTTGCTCTGCGGGGGCACGCGCGCGGCGGCAGCTCGCCGGCCCATGCCATGCAGAGGCTGCCGCCGCCGCCAACCCGCCAACGCCCCACCGTTCGCAGTGCGACCCCCGGCGCGCCTCGGAGATTGCGGCAGGCATGGCAGCCGCGCCCGGCGGCGGCGGCTGCGAACCGGACGCAGCAGCGGCGCCCGGCGGGGAGGTCCCCACAAACGCGCTGGCCGCGCTGGTGTGCCTGTGCTGCCGGGACGCGGACGTCGGTGCGCGCCTCGCGCTCGCCGTTTGGGCGCTGAACCGGTGCGCGCGATTGCGCGTGATATCGCGCGTGATCGCGCCCGCTACCCTGTTTGTTGTTGCCTGGACGCCTTTCATTGCTGCCCAAGTGGCGCTTTGCAGCGTAGTCACCCAATTTTTACGGTTCGCCGTGCATGCCGGGTTGTTGTATGTACAGCTCTGTGCTCTGCCGTCTGGCGCGAGGCGTCGCCGGCCGCCCCCACACGGCAGCCTCCACCGGCGCCCCGCCCGGCTTCCCCGCAGGGACGGCACCGGCCGCCTCACGCGCGCAGAAGCGCTGTCCGCCGCGCCCCTGCTCTGCCGCTGCGTCGCGCCCGCTGCGGCGCGCCTGCTGCGGCCCGGGGGGCCAGCTGCCCACCCCTCCAGCGACGGGGCCGAGGCGGCGGGGGCGGCGGCGGCGAAGCGCGAGGCGGCGCTGGCGGGTGCCATTTCGGGGGCTTTCGGCGAGGTCGATGCCGCCCGCGCCGGCGCGCTCGCGGGGCCGCAGGCCGCGAGGCGGCTGCTCGACGTCGCCGCCGAGCCGCTGGCCGCGCTGCTCATCGGCGCTGTTGCTCCAGAGCCGGCGGCTTGGGAGGCCGGTGGCGGCCCGACCGACGGCGGCAGCAGCGAAAACGGGTCTGGGGGGGAAGCCGGCGGGAAGCTGGCCGAGGCGGCAGCTGCCGGGCAAGAGCAGGAGCAGCAGGGCGGCGGCAGCCGCCAGCAGCCGGCTGGCCTGCTGCAGCGGTGGATCAGCCGGCGGCGGTCTGTGGGGAACACATCGCCGGAGCCCTCCCCATCCGGGCGCCTGGCCCTTCCCAGCCCTACGCAGCCGCTGCCTCAGCACCAGCAGCCGACGCCCCACTCGCCGGCCACCTGGGAGCAAGCCGGGGCTTGGTCCAGCACTGCTGCGGGCGCCCCGTCCCCCTCAGCGGCGGCAAGCCGAGGTGGCGGCCAGGCAAACCTCTACAGCAGCGGCGAGGGGCCCGCGCTCCCAGGCGACGCTGTCTGGGCGGGCGCTGTCGGTGATGTCGAGGCGGCGGGGTCGGGGCTGGAGCCGGGCCAATCCGATGCCTTCGAGGCGGACGGTGCTGGCCAGCCAGGGGACTACTCCGATCGCCACGCGCCGCCCACCTCCGCGGCCGACCTTGGCCGAGCGAGCGCGGGCAGCGGCGGTTGTGGCGGCGGCGGCGGAGGGGGGCTGAGCATCGCCGCCCTGGCGCCCGGCCGGGGCGGCGAGCCGTGGGGGGTCCCGCTCGCAGCAGCGGCAGCCTCGGGGCCGGCGGCGGCGCCAGCCGAAGTGGCGGGCGCAATGGCCGGCGCGGCACCCCAGCCGCCGGCGACGGTGTCGGGCGTTATCGCGACCCTCGCCGCCGCCGTTGCGGCGGCCGGCGGCAGGCTGATGGCGTTCGGCTGCGTGTGCGTGCTGGCGGTGTCTGGGATCCTCATAGGAGACGCTGCCCTGATAGCTTCCTTGACGCTGTCAAAGGCGCTGCCGCTGGCGTCCGCCCTGGGTGCGCGGCGGGGGAGGGGGGGGGCTTGTGCGTGTGGCGGTGGGAGTTGAGCGGCGCGCGACGGGGGGTTGCGGCCCGGCGGCCTCGCGCCGACGGGTGCCGTTTCGTGAGCACGCTTGCTGCTGGTGCGGTGAGGTGACGCGTGCCACAGCAGTTCTCAAACCACTCAGCCAGTGAGTGTTCTACGGGCCGCAGCTTGCCCCAACCGCAAAAACCCCGCGCGCGCGCAGGCGTGGCGGTCGCGTTCAACTGCGGCTGTGCCGCCGCGCTCGTCGCGGCGCTGCTGGTGCTTTCCCACCTCAGGACCACGCCCGCCGCGCTCGCGCGGCGCGCGGCGCAGACCGCCAAGGCGGACGCGTTGCTCGAGTCCCTGGCGGCGGCCGTGCAGGCGCTCAAGGCGGGCGGCCCATCGGCGTCGCCGCCCGGCGGCGGCGGCGGCGGCGGCGGCGGCGGCGGCGGCGGCGGCGCCGGCGCGGCGGGCGCTGGCTCGGCGAGCGACCGCTGGCGCGACCTCGAGCGCGGCGGCGGCGGCGGCGGCGGCGGGCCCGGCGGCGCAAGCGGGCGGGGGCTGACAACGGACGATTTCGAGCTGGGCCCGGCTGGCGGCCCCAGCGGCGGCCCCGGTGGCGAGGCGGTTGCGCAGCGGCTGCGCAGCGTCTGGGCGGCCGTGGGGCGCGTGGCGGGGTTCCTGCAAGAAGACGGCCCGGGGGGCAGCACGGCAAGCGAGGGGGAGCAGGGCGCGCCCGGGCCGCCGGGCCGGCCGCAGCCGCTGCGGCTCGGGGCCCCGGCGGCCAGCGGCGGCCGCAGCAGCGGCGGCGGCGGCGGCCGCGCCGCGGCGGGTTTGGCGGCGGCGGGCGGCGGCGGCGCGGCGGCGGCGGGCCAGCGGGGGGTTTCCATGAGCGAGGGCGCAGCAGCACGGGCGGCGGCGGCGGCCGAGCCCCTGGCGCGGCGCAGCGGCGCGCAGCCCGCCGGCGGAGGGGCGCGGCCGCAGGCGGTGCTGATGTCGCCGTCGGGCGTGGAGCGAGCCTACCCCCTGTTTTGAACTGTTTTGACCGCCGCCCCGCGTCTTTGACCGGCGCCCGGCGTCTTTTGCCGGCGGCCCCGACCAATCAACCAGAAAAAGGTCCGAGCTGGTGTCAAGGCCTGACAATCCGAGCCCGCTCGGGATGGGAACACGTGAGGGCTTGAATAGTGCGCTGTCACACTTGCTTTGGGCCAGCCAGCCGGCCCAACAGGGAGGCCGAGCCAGCTGCCGCGTTTTGAAGCGGAATTACTGTGTGGCCATGAACCATCAGACTGATCAGGAGTGGGCCAACCGCCCAAAAGTGGCAGCGGCGGTAGTGCCGGCGCGCGCGGCAGCACCGCCCGGCCCGGCTCAGCGGCAGCCCTTTGCAGAGCGGCGGTTGGAAGTGAATCAGGTGATCGATCGGCGGGGAGTGCGGGCGCGCGCATCGCGGCAGAGCGGCCGGCGCCGGCGAGTGCGCGTACCGGCGTGCGCGCGCGTCACCGGGGAGCCGGGCAGGGGGCCGCGCGAGCCAGCCACGCGGCAGGCGCGGCCCGCGCGCCGCGCCGGCGCGGCCGCGGGCGGCGGGCGACCGGCGGATGCATAGGTGGAGGGCGATCCTGCGATCTGCTGTGGCAGGAGGGGCCCGCGGGGGGCCGTGCAGGGGGGATTGGGCCGGGGCAGGACCTGCCAGGGACCTGCACATGGTGCCAGCAGCCACCTCCCGGTGACTCCACTCCCCGCACTCATAGCCGCCTCCCCGCTCTCCCCGCCCAGTTCGAGCGTCCTGTCGATTCAATCCCGTCCCAAGCACGTCGCCACCAGCCGTGCAAAGCTCCCAAACGCCGTTGCAAGACATCGCAGTCTGCACTTCGCTGGGACCGTGTGGCCGACCCCTTACCCCAGCGCCCCAAGGGCGTCAAAAGGCCTTAGAAATCGCAAGCTCTCGCAAAATGGAGCCCCTGGCGGGCCTGAAGCGGCCGCACCGGCTGGCTGGACTCGAGAGCGTTCAGCTCCCCCCAGGTGCGTGGGTCAGGCCGCGCGCCGGGTGCGACTCGCGTCTTATAACCCGAGAATCACGTTGGGTATCGCTGCGGCGGGTAGCACCGGGGTCCATCGGCCATTGCGAACTCTCCAGCCCCCGTCGTCAACCCGCCCTCAACCCGCCCTCGACCTGCAGGCGCTCTCTTCGACGCGCAGAGCCTAAAGGTACTCCTCGCCGCCGCGGCCCGCGAGCCCGCCGGCGGCAAGCGCGCGCGCTGCGAAGCTCACGGTAGGTTGGGACACTCTTCCGGCGCCGCCCACTCGCAGCTGCGCTGTCGCCGGCCCCTGGGTTGGCGCCCCCTCGCCAGTGCCCCATGGCCACGTGGCCGGTCGGCCGCTTCCCGCGCCGCGCAGCGACAGGCCCGCGGCCCGCCCGCCGGCGACGATACGCCCCTGACGCGCAGCCCCGCCTTCCCTCCCCAAACGCAGCCGCGCCCGCAGCCACGCCCGCGGCCGCCCTGGGCCTGCTGCTGCAGCAGCCCAACATGCAGCCGCAGCTGTTTGCGGCGCTGCAGCTACTGGTGGACGCCCGCGGCCGCGCGGTCGCCGCCGCCGCCGCCGCGCCGCCGCCTGCAGCCGGGCCGGCAAGCGAGCCGCAGCTCGCCCTGCTGCAGCAGCTGCTGGCCTCGCAGCTGCAGCAGCAGCAGCAGCAGCAGCAGCAGCAGGCAGCGGCGCCGGCACCAGCCCAGCCCAGCCCGCAGCTGCACGCCGCGCAGTGGCCGGCCGCGCCCGCGGCGCCCTCCTCCCTGCCGCTGCCGCCGCTGCCGCCGGGCACCTCGCCCGAGGCGGCGGCGCGGGTCGTCATGCAGCACGCGGGGCGGCTGCTCCGCGGCCGTGCCGGGTCGCCGCCGGCCGCGGTCGAGGGGCTGCTTGGGGCCTTGGAGGCCCGCCTGACTGAGCGCCTGCGCGTCGCGCAGCAGCAGCTGCAGCAGCAGCTGCCGTCGCCGCAGCCGTCGCAGCCGCAGCCCCAGCCTTCGCCGCAGCTGCAGCTGCAGTCCCAGCCGCAGACGCAGGCGCATTCGCAGCAGCAGAAACCCGCCGCCGCCTCGCCGCGCCACCCGGGCGCCGCCGAGCCGGCCAGCCCCGCCAGCAGCGCGCTGACCACCAGCACCGCGGCCGGGCCGATGCCCGAGGGAGGGGAAGACCTCGAGGCGGCAGCTGCCGAGCAGCTGCTCGCCCTCGCTGACTCATCGGCGACGGTCGCCGCCGGCGGCGGCTCGCCGGCGCTCGGCCCCGCAGCGGCGGCGGCGCCGCCGCCCGCGCTCGCGCTGCCCCAGGCCGCCGGGGCCGCGGCTTGGGACGACCAGCAGCACGGCGCGTCCCTTTGGCGCCAGCCGTCGCTGGGCGCGCAACAGCAGCCCCAGCTCTTCCGCCGCCGCCTCTACTCGCGCCCCAACCTCCTCCGCCGCAAGTCGTTCAACGCCGGCCCCTATACCGGCGGCGCCCCGCAGCTGAACGCGGCCGATGGGTCCGACGCGCCGCTGCTGCAGTTTGCCGCCGGCGGCCTCGCGCGCGACGCCTCGCCGCCGCCGACGGCGCCGGCGCAGCTGCTGCCGCGCCCCCCGCCGCTGCCGCGCGCGGCCGGCGACCACGGCAGTGGCAGCAGCGAGACCTCCCTCGCGCTCGCCGCCCCGCCCTCGCCCCCCCAACTCGCGCCCGCCGCGCCGCCGCCGGCGCTCGCGCTGGCGCGCGCGGCGCGGCTGGCGCTGCAGTCCCTCCTCGACGAGAACGCCGCCGCGGGCGGCGCGGGCGCGGGCACGTTCCTGCCGCCGGCTGTGACGTCGTCGCTCAACCAAACAGCGCTCCTCCTCGACAGCCACCTGCTGCACTGGGAGGCCCCCCCCGGCGGCGCCGCCGCCGCGGCGTTCGCGCCGCCGGCCGACTGGCAGCGGCGCTGAGAAGGGCCGCACGGCGGGCAGCAGGCAGCCACCCGGCCCCTCCCGCCTCCTCTTTTCAGAGGGGAGGCGCCCCCCCCCCAAAAAAAATAACGGCCCGCTTATGTAAGCCGCCGCGGCCGCCCACTCGCGACCCCCCGCACGGCCCTCAGTCCCCGCGCCCCGCGCGCGGGGCCGCTGCCGGCGGCGCGGGGCGCTCTTTCTCAACGCTTCAGCCTTTTGGCCGCACCCTCTGCCTGCTTCCCTCTTCCTGCCTCTTTTTGCTATCCCTGTCCGTTGCCCGCGCTCGACACTGCCCCCTCCCCGGCCCCTGGGGACCAACCAAACAATAAGGGCCCCCAGCCTTGCCGTGGGCTCTGGAAACTGCTCGATCCCCCCTCCTCCCAGCCGTGTGTGTTTGCACACAGGCCTTCATTCCCCCAGGACTTTCTGCTTCGCTTTTCAAGGGCAAAGGAACACCAAAGGAACACCAAAAAAACGGCCGGCCCAGGGCTCTCGCGAGCCCCGGCGCCGAGAACGCATGCCGCGAAGGCCAAACCCGCGAGCCGTTGCTTTTCGATCCCCCCCTCCCCCCCCGCCGAGGGCGGCGGCACGGGCCGCCCGCGCGCCCCGTGCGCGCGCGCGCGCGCCGGCGCGGCCGCCCGCTGCGGGCTTTTTTGCTGTGCTGCGTGGGACTCTCCCCACTCCATTCTAACCCGAGGCGCGCGCGCGCGGCCCCATTGCGCCCGCTATGACTGGGGGCCCGTCGGCCCTCGCGCCGCCCCAAGCCCCGCGCCGCCCCAAAAGCGCTGCCTGCCCGGTATTGTGCCAATCCGAAATGACCATAAAGCGCGCTCAGCCCGCGGCCATTGCAACCTCGCCCGCCGAAGCGCGGCCCCCCCGCCACCCCGACGCTCGGGGCAGAAATGATCCCTGCGGCGCCGGCCCTCTGCCGCTCCTTCTGCGCGCGGCCGCCTGATGTAAGGACGCGCCACCAGGGAGCATGCAAAGCAGTTGCATTATTGGCAGCGGACAGCGGGCGTGCTGATGGGTTCAGGGCGGTCAAAGCCGTTCGCCCACTGGTGTTGCGACGCGGGCTGGGCTGCCGCCTGCCGGTGCGTGGACTGCCTCCGCCGGTCCAGCCGCACCGAGGCCCCCCCGTCGCGCTCCAGCCGGCCAAAAGTACTTCAGAAATCCACATCAATCCATCCCACCGCCCGTTTGCGGGCGCCAGGCCCAAAGGCTGGTCGGCCACGCACGGGTCGCTTGGGGTCACCGGCCAAACACGCATTCGCGAGGGCGCCCCCGCCCGCGGCAAAGACCGTGAATCCCATTCCAATCACCTAGCGCGTTCCCCTGAGCTCATCTCTGGCTCATCCGCGGCCTTTCGACGGTGGTTCTGGACTGAGTCCGCGGCCCTCCCCCCGATCAGCCCAGCCCGCGCCCGCGAGGCGCGCCCGTTCAAGACGGAGGGGATCCAGAGCCTCATCGGGCTGCTTTGCAGCCCTCGGGGCGCCGCGGTGAGCGCGTGCAAACAGGGGCGCCTCACGCGCGGCGCGCGCCCAGGGCTGCCGCGCCCCGCTCCGGCGGCCGGGCCGCCCCCAGGGCGCGCCGCCATCGGGGCGCCGCTTGCGGTCGTCGCGGCGGCCGCGGCGGCGCGGCCTTGGGGCCGGGGGCCGCCGGCAGTCCGGGCGAAAGCTTTGGCCCCAGGGGAGGGAATGATTCACACGACACCAATGGGGGCCCGGCCCCACCACCGGACTGCCGAGGCGCGCCTCTCTGCTTGGGCCGGGCCGCTCCCCCCCATCCTGGAGAGCCGGCCTGCTCTTCTCAGTCCTGGCCCAGCCCCCACCCCCCACAACACCCTCTGAACCGCGAAGCCCTCCGGCCCCTGAACCCCCCACCGCTTCAGTTTCAGAAATCAGAACCGCCCGCCGCCGCCGCCCCCGCGGCCCCGCGCAAACCGCAGACGACCCCTTAGGCCGGGAGCACCCCAGCCCAGCCCGGACACGCGCAGCAAAGATGGGCGCGCCGCGCCGCCACGCGGCCGCGTGGCTGGCATTCGCGGCGGTGGCGTGCCTCGCGCTGCGCGGCGCGCGCGCGCAGAGCGGCGAGGGCGGCGGCGGCGACGAGCCCGGTGGGTGTTGGGTGTTGCCCGGCCCCCAGGCTTCTTTGCCGCTGGTGGCTTTTCTTCCCTGGTTGGAAAGGCCGCTGGTGGCTTTTCTTCCCTGGTTGGAAAGAAAGCTGTGTTGTCCTCGCCCTGCCAATGGGGGGGGGCCGTCTGGCGTTGGGAGGCTTGCCACGGGTTGGACCTTTCTTTCTCGAGTTGTGCGCGGTTGGAGGACGCCGCACAGAGGGCAGCAGCCGGTCTATCCAACTCTGCCGCCCACCTAATTGCCGCCGCCCCCCCCGCCCGTCCCAACTCGACAGGTGATGCGGCCGTCTCGGGCCCTAGCCCCCTCCTTTTCAGCAGGTGGGCGCGGGCGGGGTCCCCCTCCTTGGCGCCGCTGCGACGGGGCTGCTGTGGCCCCCTCTCCAGTAAACCTTTCCCCACCAAACCCCAAACCAAGCCCGCGAAGCCCCATCCTTCCTCACGCCAAATCAGCCCAAAACCCCCAAAATAACCCGCGAAGCCCCCCATCCCCCCTTACCCAAACCCCAAACCGCCTCGTCCTTCCTCACCTAAACGGGTAACCCCAAACCCGAACCCCCGAAACCCCCAGGGAGGCCCGGGGCGCCGTCGGAAAGAACCTGGCCCGCGTCGCCGCGCGCGCCGGCATGAGCGCCGCCAGGCTGGACGCCCTTTTGACCCGCGAGTTGGACCTGGGGTTTGACCCCGCCGCCCAGTCAATGTTTTACTCATGCGGCGGCCTCGCGCACGGCCACCGCCACGGCGGCCGGCGGCGCGGCGGCGGCGGCGGAGGGGCCGCCGGCGGCCTGCTGCCGCTTCTCGCGGCGGCCGGCGGCGGCTGGGGAGGAGGGGTCAACGGCACCGACGCCGACGCCGCCGCCGACGCGGCGCGCGCGCGCCGGCGCGGCGGCGTCGTGGCCCTGCCGCGGCGGCCCGGCGGCGGCGGCGCCACAGGCGGCGGCGCAGGCGGCGGCGGCGGCGGCGGCGGCGGCGGCGCGGCGGGGAGCGCGGTGCCGGGGGGCCCCGACCCCGTTGACCCGTCGATGGCGTTCAAGCTGCACTCGAGGCCGGGGGCGCCCAAAAAGATCCTCCTCGACTTTGACGGTGGGCGGGCCGGGCTGCCGCGGTCCGGCCGCGGACCGGGTCGGCGCGGCGGGCGGCGCGGCCGCCGCCGCGCCCCCAAACCCGCGCGGGTGGCCGCTTCTGCGTGATGGCCGCGGAGGGATCGCGCAGCCGCCGGCGAAACGCGCGCCGGCGACGCCAACCCGAAACGGGCGAAACCGCCTCGAAGCAAATCGAACCAAAGCCGCCCCATCACGAACTAAAACCCCCAAACCCCCGCAGGCTACAAGGTGCGCCGCACCGTCTGGAACTTCGCATACAGCAGCAAGCGCATCAACGTGCCCCCCTACAGCCTCGACGACAGCCCGGAATTCAGCCCAGAGGAGCTCGGCGCCGTCATCGCCATTTGGCGCGCCGTGGCCGAGGATTACTCTCCCTGGGATGTGAGTTCGAATTTCGAATCTCAAACGTCAAACTTGAAGCAATTCACAGCCCTTGCGTGGATCTTGGGGGGGGTTGACCGGCCGCCATCGGGGCTTTGACCGGGGTGCTTGGCCGTTGTCTTGGGCCGAGGTGAACACGGCGGCGGTGAAGCAAGGGCCCCTTTGGTGGCCGGGCGAATGAAGCCTGCGCAAGCTCCTCAGTTCTCACCCCCAGGCCGCCAAGCACCGCGCGCCGCTCGATCAAACCCAAACAACCAAGCCGAAAGCTGCAACAAGAAACCGCAATAATAAATCCAAAAACGAAAACCCGAAGGTTGACGTTACCACCGAAGACGACGGCTCCCCCCTGACCGGCGTCGGCGTGCGCGCCGCCATCGGCGGGAGCTACGACTCAGTGCTCGGCCCGGCCGCATCCCCAGCGGGTGAGCGCTGGGCGGAGCGACGTGCGGGGCACGCGAGACGGCGGCGGCGGCGGCGGTGGCCGGGGCTTGGGGGCGGCGCGAGCGCGCTCGCGTGGCCGCCACGGGCAGGAGCCGGCGCGGCCCCACTCGCCGCCGCCCCCTCACCTCCCGCTGGCACCCGATGAAAAACTGAAAAGCTCACACCCCTAACTCCAACCCTCCTTGCCCCCCCCCAAATAAAACCGGAACCGAAAAGGCGGCGTCGCTTACGTCAACACCTTTGGCCAGGACTACTTTGGCCCAGCTCTCATTTTCGCCGCCGCCCTGAACGGCGGCAGCCCGAGGGACGTGGCGTCGGTCGTTAGTCACGAAGTCGGCCACACCCTCGGCCTGGTGCGTGGGACGCCGTTGCTGGGGGCCGCATAACGCTGGGGTTTGGCCGTGCGGTTTTGAGGGGTACCTTCATGCTTTGGGGGCGCACTCTCATCTAGGCGACCCGCCGACCCGCCGACCAAGCCCCCCATCCAAATCAAAAAAACACAAAACAGAGCCACGACGGCCACACGCCCTCGAAGCAAGAGTACTACGGAGGCCACGGCATCTGGGCGCCCATCATGGGGGTGGGTGGCGGCCATGCTTAGCGACCGCCCGCCCGCCTGCCGCTGCTCCCGCTTGCGCGAGAGCGGAAATGCGAACAGAGCTGCGCCTGCTTGTGCAGGAGCGGGGATGCGAACAGCGCCCGGGGTTGCAAACTATCCTTGCGGCCCGCGCCTGTCCCCCGCTCCTCATTGCCCGGCCGGCGCCCTTTTCAGTTTGCTGACGCCGCCGCCGCGCCCCCCCCTCCCTGTCCCGCCCGCCCCTCGCGCCGCCGCCCGCAGTCCGCCTTTGGCCGCGAGGGTGAGCGCCGGCGCGGCCGGCCGACAACTGCGGGAAACCCACATGCATGTGACTGCGCCGCCGATCTGCCCCCCGCGTGCGCTGCCGCCTTTCCCTGCAAAAGACTGATTCGCCAGCAAGCTTGCTAAGCCCAAAACCTGGAAAAAACCAGCCCAACCCAGGGAGGCCGTCCTAAACCGAAAAACGACCTAAACGACCCAAACCGCCCCAAAACGCGCGCCCCCACCCCGCCCAAACGCAGTCGTCCAATGGTCCAAGGGCGAGTACGCCGGCGCCAGCAACGCCCAGGACGATCTGGCCCTCATCTCCCGCCACCTGGCGCGCCTCCCCGACGACCACGGGGACGCCCCCGCCTCGGCCACCCCCCTGCCGCCGGCCGCCCCGGGCGGCGGCGGCGCCGCCCCGGACGGCCGGGCGCGGTCGGGCGCCGCCGGCGCGATCGGGCGGAGCGGCGAGGAGGACTGGTTCTCGTTCGAGGCCGGGGCGGGGCCGGCCGAGGTCGGCGTTCTGCTCGTGCCCAATGCGACCATCGGCGGCTTCAACCCCGTGTTTGTGCGCGCCAACGCAGATATGCGGCTGCGCGTGTTTGCGCCCGCGGAGGGCGCCGCGGGCCCCTCGGCGGCCGCCGGCGGCGTTGGCGCCGCCGGCCCGCAGGGCGACGCCGGCAGCAGCAACAGCAGCAGCGGCGGCGGCGACAGCGGCGGCGGCGGCGCGGCGCCCGAGGGGCTGCGACTCATCCTCGAGGCCGACCCTCAGGGCGGCTTACTAAGCGGGAAGCTGCCCGTCGAACTTCCCGTCGCCGGCCGTTACTACATCTCATTGGCCGGCGCCGGCGACGGGCCCGGCCCGAGCGTGGGCTGGTCTGATTACGGAAGCCTTGGGGAGTACCGCCTCGAGGTGACTCACCCGGCGGCGTCACAGGGTGACGCGGCACCGTCACCGGGTGACGCGCCGCCGCCGTCAGCGCCGCCGGGCGGGCCCGGCACGAGCGGGGGGGCGGTGGCCGAGGCGGCGCCGCCTGTTGGGGTTGGGGAGCGGCTGCGCGTCGAGGTGCGAGAGGGCCGGCTGTTTTGCTTTCATTGGGGGGTCAAAGGGGCGTGAAATGAGCCACAATGCAGCACCAATAACCAAGTCGGAAGACCCGGGCTGACACTCAACAAAACCCCCATCCAAACGCCCACCCCCACCAACCCCTCAGCTGCTGGATTACTCAGCAGCCCGCACCGACGCCGGCGGCGCACGCGTCACCCGCGCCAAGCTGCGGGTGACAGACCCCTCCGGCGCGCCAGTCCCGGGGGCGCGCCTCGAGCTGCGGTGGAGCCACGTGCCGGCCCCTCCCGCCTCGGACGGCGCCGACGGCGCCGCCGCCGCCGCCGCCCCGGGCGCCGCGCCGGGCCAGGGGCCGCAGCCGGCGTTCCCGCCCGCGGCGGCCGAGGCGCGCGCCAGCGGCGCGCGCGGCGGTTCGAGGGGCGTCGCCACGGCGAGCTCGCCCTATGCCCCCTCGTCTTCCATACGGCTCGAGGTGCTATCAGTGTCGCCCCCCCAAGGCGGCCGCGGCGCGGCCGGGGGGTGGCGGTGGCCCTCTGAGCTGGCAGCTGGCTCAGATTCGGTGGTCGACTTCACATGGGTGTGATCTGATCCGATCTGATCTGATCTGATTTGATCTGATCCGATCTGATCAGACGATCAAGCAGCCAGGCGATTAGTCCGTCGGCAAACTTCCCAAGTTGGTGAGTGACGGGCCGTGCCCCGGTGACCCCTGGTGACCTCACCCTCTATGTGGCCACATCAAATCAACTGCCAAGCCTTTTGGCGCGCGGTTATTACTGCGGCCGAAAAACCCAATACGGGAGACCGAAGAATGGCGGCGGCGGCAGCTTGGCGAGGCGCCCTTGCGGCGGCGCCATCGCCACTGCCGCCGCCGGCGCAGCTGCTGCCGCCGCCGCCACCGCTGCCTCCGCAGCCGCCGTCGGCGCGCGCGCCGCCCCGCGCGCGGCCCCGCGCCCGCCCGCCTCGCTCGGCCCCCGAGCGAGCGGCGGGGTAGGCGGAATGTACTCTTTGTGTGTGCGTGTGTTCGCACCCCCCCGTGCGCAAGCCTTTTTTTGCTTTCAACGCGTCACTGGCGGCGACCGACCCACCCATTGCGCCGCATTCGGCCCGAGAGAGCGCTCTGTTTTGCCGCCGCCCGCCGCGGCGGTCCGCCGGCCCCGGCTCGCCGCCCCGGCCGGGCCGCGCCGGCGGCGCCGCGCCCTCCGGCGCGCGCGCGGCCGCCGCGCATCTGCGCGCGCCCGAGAGCAACCGGCCACCAGCCTCTATCGAGGCCGCACTGCCGCCCAAAAAGCCCCTTCCCACTAAAATGCCATTGCAACGCAGCGCGCGGCGACGCCGCCTCCCTTTTACGGGAAGCATGCCGCTGCTTTTAGGCCAATCGGGCGCGCGCCCAAGCCGCTTCCGTTCCAGTCGCCCGCTGCGTTGCCACCTGCCATCATCCATCTGTTTTGGGGCTGCGCGCGCCTCCGCGCCCGCCCTCCCGCCCTCCGGCCTCCGGCCGGCGCCCTCTCTCTTTCACTTGCGGCTGCAGGGACCAGGGGCGCCGCCCCTTTCCTTTCCGTACCTGCGCCCCCCCGCGCCGCTCTTCTCTCCTCGCCTCGCCCCGCCCCGCCCCGCCCCGGCCCGTCTCTGGCCGCGACCGCGGCCGTATTCGCGCCCCGCATGCGCCGAACCCAGGCCCGCAGGCTGGTGCGCCCCTCGCGCCAGCCTGGCGGCCTAGCTTGAATTTTTGAACAACCCAAACAAGCTCGCGGCCCCCTTGCGCATGCGCACGCGCATACACACGCGCATGCCCACACACGTGCGTACACACGCGCATCCGCACGCGCATCCGCACGCGCATGCACATGCGCATGCGCATGCGCATGTGCATAAACATGCGCACGCGCATACACGCGCGCACGATGCGCGCAAGCTTTTGCCGCATATATCCGCACCAACGGCCCCCGACCGCCCGCGCCCCAGCAAACGGCCCCGCCCGCGCCCAGGCGGCATCGCCGGCCGCTGTGGCCCCCGCAGCGGCAAGATTCTGCGGCGGGCGGCGGGCGCGCGGCCCCCAAACTGAACCAAACAGCGCCGAGCGCGCGAAATTCATAGATGGCGCCGAACTTTCCGCAGCAGACTCACCGAATCGCCTTGAAGGCCGGCCCGTCAGCACGGGCGCCGGGTCAAGTGGTGTTGACCGGCGGCGCCTCGCCCATTCGCGTGCGGCGGCTGCCCCTGAACTCAACCGCTGCGCCTCGCTGCTCTGCTTGTAAAGCAGGCAATGGCGGGTGTATGGGCGGTTCCATGCTTGGCGTGGACGCGGCAGGGGTTTGGCGTGGCAGCGCGCGTGGCACAGGCGTGGCGCACTGCCAGGCGGGCACCAGCTGCCAAAGTTGTCACCCGCTTCGCGGCGGCGCTGGGCACCATCTTCGCGCGCGCCCACGCCTATTGCGCAACGCACATTGCTCGAAATCGCATTGTTTTAAGCAAAGGGCTGCGCGTTGAAGGGCGATCTGGGGCGCGCAACATTATGAGGCGCGCTGGCGGGTCCCTGGCGCCCCTGCTTCGCTGGCTGGCAGGTGCGGGAGCGTTTGTAGATTTGCATACGGGCTGCGGGTGGGCGATCGCTGGCGCTGGCGTCCCCGGCCCGCACGGCATGCATCGCGCGCGCGCGCGACGCTGGCCCCCCACGCGCTGCAAAACAACCGCCGCAGCCCGCGGCGCCGGCGCCGGCGCCCTCCCCGGCCGGCCGCTGCCCGCGGCCGCGGCTGGGGCCGCGGCCACGCACACGGCGATCCACCCATCAGCGCCCGGGAGCTGGCAGGCGCCCTGCGGCTGGCTGCCCGCCGCCGGCCTGCACAGCAGCCGAGGCGCCTCTGCGGCGGACGCGGCCGGCGGCGACGCCGGCGGCGGCGACGCCCCCAAACGCGCGCGTTGCGCCACCGCGGTGAGGGCTTTCGGGCTTTGGGGCTTTGCTCCTTTCCGCCCGACTCGGCTGCAGGGATGCAGCGGCCTCCCGCCCAGTCCAGCTGCGCGGCGCGAGCCGCCGACCCCGCGCCTCTCAACCCGCGCCCTCGCAGGAGGGCGGCCGCGCGACGCGGGGCCGCACCACAGAAAGCCGCGCAGCGGTCGAGGATGTGGCCATAATGACTGATAAGCAGCTGCTCAGGCGCAACAAGGTGCGGGCGGGGCGACCCCCAAACCACGGGGCCAGGCGGAGAAAGGGCGGACACTCGGCAGTTGCGGCCACTCTGCATCGATTGGAAAGTGGGGCTGCTGGTGGTTGCGGGCGCCCAGCCTGAAACGGCTTTCCGCGAGCCGCTGGCTGCTCCTTGATGCCGGCAGCAACCGGCGGCCGCCCCACCGCAGCTGTGCCGCGGCCACCGAGCCCCCTCACGAATCCCCCGCCAACAACCCCCACCCCACCCGCACGCAGCCCTGGCTCCAAGAGCAGTGCTGGCAGCGGGGCCTGCCTTTCGACGGCACCAAGGAGGTACTAATGCAGCGACTCATCGAGTGGCAGCAGACCGCGGAGGGCCAGACCGCCGCCGAGGCGGCGCGCGCGGCGGCGAGGGAGGCGGTCGAGGCGGCGCACGCGGCGCGCGCGGCGGCGGCGGCAAAGCTCGGAATAAAGTGGGCGCCGGCGGGGGCGGCGCAGGCGCCTGCTGCCGCGGCGGCCGAGGCGCCGCCCGCGGCTCAGGCGGCGGTGGCGGCGGCGCCCGCGCAGGAGCGAGCGGCGGCCGCCGAGCAGGCAGCGGCGCCGGCGGCGGCGGCAGCTCCTTCAAAGCAGGCGGCGGCGGTGCCGTCGCCACCGCCGCCGTCCCTGGAGCCGCAGCCTCCAGCAGAGGCGCTCAAGCAGCAGCAAGCAGCAGCAGCAGCGGCGCCCCCGCCGCCGCCGCCACTGCCGTCGACGTCGCCGTCGCCGCCGCCGCAGCAGCAGCAGCAGCAGGAGCAGCAGGAGCAGACGCAGGAGCAGCAGCAGGCGCAGCAGAGAAGGGATGAAGCAGACCAAGCCGCCGCCGCCGGCGAGGTCCTCACCGCCGCCCTCTCCCGCCTCCGCGACCGCCCCGCCGACGCCGCCGCTGCCGCCGCCGCCCGCAACGCGCTCGAGGCGCGCGCGCGCCGGCTGCCGCGCGGCGCGGGGCCGGAGGAGGTCGCCCCCCTGGCCGCGCAGCTGCTCGGCGGCTGCTCGCCGCCGGGGCTCGCGGCGCTGGCCCGGGCCACCTATGGGCGGGAGGTCCAGGACTCCCGCGTCTGCGCCGCCGTCGCCGCGGCGCTCGCCGGCGCGGCGCGCCAGCTGGGCCCCCACGAGCTCCACTCGGCGCTGCGGCTGATGGCCGCGCACGAGCACGACACAGTCCGGACCGGACTGGTCGCGCTCGCCGAGGCGCTGGTGCGCGAGTCCGGGGGGCTTTCCGCGATGCAGCTTTCAGAGGTGGTGGCGCTCCTGCGGGACATGGCGTTCGACGACGCGTGGGGGCTGTACCTCATTACTAAGGAGGCCTCCCGGCGGCTGCAGGTGCGGCCTGGTGCCGCCGCCGCAGGCGCCGCATCCATCGCCGCCGCCCGGCGGGCGAGCGGCTGGGCTGTGGGGGGGGGGCGATCGCCGCTGCCGGTGGCCGCCGCACCAGCACGCGCACGCGCGCGCTCCCCCCCCCAACCCAACCCCAAGCCCCCCACCCTAAACCCCAACCCCATCAAACCCAAACCTCCCAGGAGTTTGGCCCCGAGGACCTGGCGCGGCTTGTGGTCGCCGTCGCAGACATGCACGTGGGAGACTCGGAGCTCGGCGAGTCCGCCGCCGCCGCCGCCGCGGCGCGGCGGGGGGAGTACTCGTCAGATCAGCTCGGGGCGGTGCGGGACGCGCTGCGACGGATGGGGTGCGACCCGGGGGACGCGCTCGCCGCAGAGGCGTGACGGTGAACGACTGGTGGCTGTGTTGCGGCCCTGCTGACGCCCCCGCCCTGTAAAAACTGGAAGTGCGTTTTGGCGCGCGCAGCCGCTCGACAGCCGCTCGAGGCAAGGCGGCACGCGCTGCGACGGCGGGCGGCAGGCAGGCGGGCGGCTGGCAGCCGCCGCGCAGGCCCCCAATTCAGAGAAGCCGATCGCAGGTTCGGGTTTTCAATTCCCCGGCAGCCTGCGCTGTTAGCTACGTGATCTGTGACGACGCCCGCAGGCGGGCATCCCGCTCATCGAGCCCGATCCGGCTGGCGATAGACCGCCTTTTCGTCGTCTTCAACCTGCAGGCAATCGTCTCAAGCCTCTTGCCGGCTCGCCTCTGCAGACTCGCCTCTCATCACCGTTCGAGCGGCTGCGGCCGCTGCCCCAGCCCGCGCGGAGCACTCGGACGAGCTCGAGGCGAGCCATAATGGCGGCCTGCGCGCAGCGGCAGCCCGCCGCTTGCGCGGCGCGGCCCCTCGCAACACCTCGCCCGCCGCCGCACGGCCGCGCGCGCCTGCCGCCGCGCGCCGCTGGCCCGGCGACCCTGGCGGCCGCGCCCGCGCCCGCGCCGGCGGCCCGCTGCAGCTGCAGCTGCTCCGACGCGCCCGGCCCGCGCTGGCCCGCCGCCGCCGCGGCGATCGCCGCGCCGGCGCCGCGCCGGCGCGACGCCCCCGGCGGCGGCGCGGCCCCCACCAGCGGCAGCGGCGCCAGCAGCAGCAGCGGTAGCAGCGACGGCAGCGGCAGCGGCGGCGCCGCCGCCGCGCAGCGGAGGCGCGTGATCGCGGCCAGCGGCGCGGCCGGCGGCATGGGCGGCCACGGCGGCGGGCGCGGCGAGCCGGTGGACTCCCTCCCAAAGCGGCTGCTGCTGGGGGTGGCGATTGCCTACATAGCCCTGGTCGTGCTGCTGCCCTTCATCAACGTTTTCATTCAGGCGAGCCGGGGCTTAGCTGGGGATTCTCTGTGGCTTAGCTGTGGCTTAGCTGTGGCTTAGCTGGGGCTTAGCTGGGGCTTAGCTGGGGCTTAGCTGGGGCTTAGCTGGGGCTAGTTCAACGGCCACGGCGCTTTTGAAACGCCGCCCGCCGCCCCCCAACCGCCGCCGCCGGCCCCAACGGAAGCCATATGAATCCCTGAACCGCACATCCACCGATCCTCTTCGCACGTCAACCGGTTTCAGCCCCCCCCCAAAACCCTAACCCCAACCCCAATCCGCCCCCCATCCTAAACCCCCAGGCCTTCCACAAGGGCATCGGCCCCTTTCTGGAGCATGTGCTGGATCCGGACTTTGCCCACGCGACGCGCATGACGCTGCTGCTGGCGGCGGTGTCGGTGCCGCTCAACACCGTGTTTGGGACGGTCGCGGCGATCCTCATCACCCGCAACCAGTTCCCCGGCAAGGTGGGCAAAAGCGCACTTTTGTGGTTTGTTTGCGCGCTTTTGGGGTTGGCGCATGTGCGCGCGCGTCCTGGGCGAACGCTCCGGCCGTCCCCGCGGCGTGGCGCGGCGCGGCGCGGCGCGGCGCGAGCGGCCCAATCGTTCACGCACCACCTATTCTGGTTCAAGTTCCCAATATGGCCCCCCCCCTTTGTGCGAACACCCTCAAGGTGTTCCTGCTGTCCCTCCTGGACATGCCATTCTCAATCAGCCCGGTGGTCACCGGCCTCATGCTCACGCTGCTGTACGGAAGGTGGGGGGGCGGCGGGCGGCGGCGGCGTGCTGGGGCGGCGCGGCGCGGGGGGGGGGGGGGGGGGGGCGGGGCGCCGGGGGGGGGGGGGGGGGGGGGGGGGGGGGGGGGGGGGGGGGGGGGGGGGGGGGGGGGGGGGGGGGGGGGGGGGGGGGCGCAGGGCGCCAGGTGGCGGCAGCAGCCCGCGCAAACGGCGCCGACCAGCCACCGAGGCGCGGCGGCGGCCGGTGAATTAGCGCGAAAGCAAAGCGCAGCGGATCAAACGCAGTCCAGGAATTGGGAAGGCGACCGAAACGCGGCCATTCGGCAACCCTCCCCTCCCCCAACAAAGGTCTGGCTGGTTTGCCCAGTTCCTGGCGGAGCACGGCTTCAGCCTCGTGTTTGCATTCCCAGGTGCGATTTTGCCGGGCTTAGTAATGATTATAGCTGGGCTTTGGCCGCGCGGCGCGCGCTGGGAAAGCCCCCAAGCCCTCTGGCAGTCCCGCCCAGCCCGCATCCCCCTCCCCACCCCCGTTGACACCCTAGAAACCCTCGAACCGCACTGCCACGCGTCAACAACCCCGCCGGCACCCCAACCGCCCCCAGGCATGGCCCTGGCCACCATGTTTGTGACCATGCCCTTTGTGGTGCGCGAGCTCATCCCCACGCTGGAGCAAATGGACCCATCGCAGGAGGAGGCGGCGCGCACGCTGGGGGCCAACCCGCTGCAGGTGGGGGGCGGGCTTTGCTGGTTTGTTGTGGCAAGGGAGGAAGAAAGAAAAAAAGAGGTGGCTGGGTGCCAACCCGCGCCCCTCTGCGCACCAAGCCACGCCGCGCGCCCGCCCGAGCACCTAACCAACCGCCCGCGACTAACCCCGCCAGGTGTTTTGGCACGTGACGCTCCCCAACATCCGCTGGGGCCTCATGTACGGCGTCATCCTCACCAACGCGCGCGCCATGGGGGAGTTTGGGGCGGTGTCCGTCATCTCTGGTGGGCCATCTTGGGGCTCCGCCTGCCCGCCTGCCTGCCTGCCCGTCTGCCCGCCTGCCTGCCTGCCTGCCCGCCTGCCTGTGGAAAGCGCAGCCCGGGGATAAGAAAACCCGCGGGAACTGCCGTCTCCCGTGCGAAAGGGGGGAGCGCGGCCCGCGGGAAGCTGGTTGGAGGCTGCTTACTCTGCCAAAGCAGCGCCCCCCCCGGCAACACAGCCACGCCCCACCCCATAGCAAGCACCAACCACGAACCGTAAACGGCCCCCTTCCCCCCCAAAAGGCAACATCATTGGCAAGACCCAGACGCTCACCCTGTTTGTGGAGAGCGCCTACAAGGAATACAATTCCGAGGCCGCCTTTGCCGCCGCGGTGCTGCTGTCTGTTCTGGCGCTGATGACGCTGTGGGTCAAGGACCGGGTGGAGCAGGCGGCGGCGGCGGAGGCGGCAAAGTGAGCGGCGGCGGCGGCCGGCGCGCCGCGCCGCGGCGTTGCACGCCGCCGATGCGCGGCGAGGCGCCGCGCGCGCAGCGCTCGCCTGCCCTGGCCTCGCGGTCGGGCCGGGTGTTCGGGTGCTTTCTTCGCCGCCGGTTATATTCTTTCGGCGATGTGCTAGCTTCAAAAAGCAGGCTCCCCCGGTGGAAGGCGGGCGGGTGGGGGGTCAGGTAGTTATTTGCGGGCGGGGGCCGAGGCGGCGCGCACGGGCGCACGCGAGTGCCAAAGTGCGTTGCGAATGCGGGCCCCCCGCCCTCTGCTTCATGTAATGGGCCGGTCCGACACGACAGGATGCAAATGGGTGTTTGTTTGGGGGCGCGCGGCCGAGATGCAGGGTTTTGGTTTGGGGTGCAGGGCTGCCTGCGCACTGCCTTGGGCGTGCGCTTCCCCTTGTCAAACATGGCACCGTTCCCGGGTTTGGGCAATTGAACCAAGGGGTTTTGTACCGCCTGATTCCTTCGGTTGCAGCTTGCAAAGCGCCAAGCAGCAGCTCCCGCCAAGCGCGGGCAGTCGGGCCCGCGCCTCGGGCCGCCTGGATCCCTCCCAAAGGGCCGTCAGACAGCAACCGAGTTCGCTTTTGAGTTTTGACAGCTCCCGCCTTTGCCGCCGCGGTGCTGCTGTCTGTGCTGGCGCTGATGACGCTGTGGGTCAAGGACCGGGTGGAGCAGGCGGCGGCGGCGGAGGCGGCAAAAACTGAGCGGCAGCGGCCGGCGCGCCGCGCGGTGCCGGCGGCGCGCGCCTCGCCGCGGGCTTTGGCGCGCGCACGCGGCTGCTCGTTTGCACGCGCCGGTGGCGGTGCACCCCCGGGTCGGATATTCGTGTTCTTTTAGTATTGTTTGATTGTGATTTTACTCCGCCTGCGGCATCGCTGGATCCTGCAGCCAGCGTGTTCCAACCAGGATCAAGGAAAACGAGCAGTCAACCGCCGCATTGCAGGCGGTCAACGCCACCCACGCAACGTGGCGTGGATGGCAGCACCACGGCAAAAAAAACCATGCGCAACAAAAGCGCACTGTTCCCCGCGTCGCACGGCCCCTGCAAGGGGCCGGTGCCGACCGCGGGGGCCGAGTGTTGGCGGGCGCCGGGTGTTTGGGTGTTCTTTTGCCTGCACACGCACACCTCACACCTCCCCCATTCTTATCCCGTTGGCGACCTCGTGGCGGCAAGTTGTTAGCCGTTCCCGTTTTTTCCGCCGCCGCTGATTTTCCGGCGATGTGCGAGCGCAGGCGCCCGCGGTGGAAGGCGGGCGGGTGGGGGGTCAGGTAGTTATTTGCGGGCGGGGGCCGAGGCGGCGCGCACGGGCGCACGCGAGTGCCAAAGTGCGTTGCGAATGCGGGCCCCCCGCCCTCTGCTTCATGTAATGGGCCGGTCCGACACGACAGGATGCAAATGGGTGTTTGTTTGGGGGCGCGCGGCCGAGATGCAGGGTTTTGGTTTGGGGTGCAGGGCTGCCTGCGCGCTGCCTGCGCGTGCGCTTCACCTTGTCAAACGTGGCACCGGTTTTCGGGTTTTGGGCAATTGAACCAAGGGGTTTTGTACCGCCTGATTCCTTCGGTTGCAGCTTGCAAAGCGCCAAGCAGCAGCTCCCGCCAAGCGCGGGCAGTCGGGACCGCGCCTCGGGCCGCCTGGATCCCTCCCAAAGGGCCGTCAGAAAGCAATCGAGTTCGCTTTTGAAAGCTCCCGAGGTCCAGCTCGTTTCGGGGGTCGCAAGTCGCCAAGGTTGCACGCGGACGCCCTCCTTGCACCGTGAGCAACGACAGCGGGCTTGTGTCGCCATCGAGGCGCGAAAGATGCGGCCGCGCC
Organism: Raphidocelis subcapitata; assembly: GCA_003203535.1. Lineage (NCBI taxonomy): Eukaryota > Viridiplantae > Chlorophyta > Chlorophyceae > Sphaeropleales > Selenastraceae > Raphidocelis > Raphidocelis subcapitata. Next base: position 284,321 of record BDRX01000030.1, read on the forward strand.
CCGGCGCAGAGCCCCGGCGCGGCGCGGCGGGGTAGGGCGAAGCGCACGCGGCGGAGCGCGCGCAGCGCCCCCCAGCGGGCCCGCCAGGCTTCGGCGCGCGCGCATCCTCCACCGCGCCGCCCCGCCCGCCCGCCCCGATCGCCTACTGCAGGCATCCGCGACCCGCGAGGGCGCGAGGCGCAACCCCGCGCGCGGCGCGGCCGTCAACCCAGCGGCTCGGCCGAACGTCGATGCCGTCGCCAGGGGCGGCGCAGGCCTGAGCGGCGCGCCCGGCAGGCATGGCCGGCGGCGGCGGCGGCAGCGGCGGCACGTGCGCCGTCGCGCCGCAGGCCGCGCAGATGACTGGCGGCGCCGCGTGCCGCTGCGGCCCCGCCCCAGGCTGCGGCCCCGCGTGCCCCACCCGACCCGCCGCGGCGGGGCCCGCGCCCGCGCGCGCGCTCGTTGCCGCGGCGGCGGCCGCGCGCGCCGCGGCGGCGGCGGCGGCGGCGCCCGCGCGGCTGCCAGACATTGGGGTGGAGGCCGCCATCCAATCCGGCCTCAACGGCGCCGGCGGGGGCAAGGCGGCCAGCAAGGCCTCCGCCTCCGCCGCGGCCGCGGCCGCGGACGCCGCCGCCTCGCCCGCCGCGGCGCTGCTGGCGGCGGCAAAGCTGGGGCTGACAGACCAACTCAAGGCGGCGCTCGCGGACGGCAAAGGCAGCGGCGCCGGCGCCGGCCCGGGCGCCGGGGCCGCGCGGCGGGGCAAGCAGGTCGCCGCCGGCGACGCCGCGGCCGGGCCGGCGGGGGCCGGGCCGGCGGCGGCCGGCGCGGCGCGCGCCGCGCCGCACCCGCTGCTGAACGTGCGCGACCCCGAGGGGCGCTGCGCGCTGCACTTTGCCGCGGGCTACGGCCACGAGGACGCGGTGGACGTGCTGCTGGCGCGGGTGGGTGGCCCGCGGTCAAACAGCGGTCAAACCGCGGTCAAACACCATTTGCCCGCGCGCTGCCGCAGCGACCGGTTGCCGCCGTTGCCGCTGGGCGCCGCGCCCGCTTTCTGGCCGGCCTGCGCACTGCACCGCACCCGCGCCGCCGTGACCCGCGCCGACCCGGTCCCCCGTTGACCAAACCCCCCCCCCCCCCCACACACACACACACATCCCCGGCAGGGCGCCGACCCCTGCGCCGCGGACAACGCCGGCGACACGCCGCTGCACCTCGCGGCCAGCCACGGCCAGCCGATGGCGGCCTACGCTCTTACCAAGGCCCGCCCCGACGCGCCGCTCGCCCGCAACGCGCGCGGCCAGCGCCCCTGCGACGTCGCCGCGGCGTGCGGGCGGGGGGAGGTGCTTAACGCACTGCTGCTCGGCTGCGCCGGCGACGGCGGCGGCGCCGCGGTGGGGTCGATGCGGGAGCTGCTTGTAGCCGGCGCGGTGCCGGACACCTGGGCGCCAAACGGCAGCAGCGCGCTGATGCTGGCGGCGTCTGTTGACAGCGGCGGCGCGCTTTCGGTGCTTTTGGAGGGCGGCGCGAGCGTGGAGCTGCAGGACGCGCTCGGCAGGTGGGGGGGACGTTCCCGGGGCATCTTCCCTCTAGCTTGTTGGTACCTGCCAAGCCGCCGTTCAGCATGTGCTTGCCAGCTCAGGGCCCCCCTTGGTGCTGGGCCCTTTGACGCCCGTTGCCGGGCGCATCCGCGCCTGCCCGCCTGTCCAGCTGTGTTCAGGCCGTGTTCAGCCCGCCCCGCTTACCACGAATCCGCACCCCCACCCCCACCCCCACCCCCACCCCCCTCAGGTCTGCGCTCATGTTCGCCGCCGGCAGCGGCGCGACCACCGCCATCGCCGCCCTCCTCGACGCCGGCGCCGCCATCGGCGCGCGCGACCGGCGGGGCCGCACCGCCCTGGAGTATTCCTCGAAGGGGTCCCCCGCCGGGAAGCTGCTGCGCGCGCGGCTGGCGGCGCTCGAGGAGGTGGCAGCCGCCCGGCAGGCCGAGCTATTGGAGCTTCTGGAATGCCCCGACGGCGGCGGCGGCGGCGGCGGCGGCGGCGGCGGGGATAAGAAGGCGGCGGGTGGCGCGGGCAAGAAGAAGAAGGGCGGGGGCAAGAAGGCCGCCGCGGCCGGCGGCGGCGCCCCCGCCGGCGGGGCGGGTGCCGGGGAGCGGCAGCGCGAGGAGGAAGAAGGAGCTGGCGAGCAGCAGCCGCAGCGGCAAGAGCAAAACCCAAGCTCGGACGGCGCCGCGGCGGCAGCAAGCGGCCCCGCCTCCCCGCGCGCCTCCGGCGCGGGCCCCGGCCGGGCGCCGGCGTCGGCGTCGGCGCCGGTCGACACCGCGGCGGCCCGCGCCGGGGCAGCCCCTGAGGGCTCGCCCCCCGAGCGGAGCGGCACGCCGCCGTCGCCGGCGCCGGCGTCCCCGCGGTCGTCCCCGCACGGCAGCGGCAGCGGCAGCGGCAGCGGCAGCGGCAGCAGCAGCGGCGGGGAGTGGGAGGTAGTCGCGTCCCGCTCGGAGCGCAAGGCCGCGACGACAGCGGCGGCCGCGACGGCGGCGGCGACGCGCCGCGGCGGCGCGGGCCAGCAGCAGAGGCACGCGGCGGCCGCCGTGCGGCGCAGAGGGGGCGGACCCGGAAGCTGCTGCTCCTCGGCCAGCCAGCCGCTGTCGGTGCCCTCCTCCCTGCCCGCGCCGAGCGTGGCCAGCAGCGTCGCCAGCAGCCTCGGCAGCGGCCCGCCGCCGGCGCGGCACGCGGCCGCCGCCGCCGCCGCCGCCGCCGCCGGCGGCTGCGGCGGCAACCCCGCGGCGCTGCACCTGCACCGCGGCGGCGGCGGCTCGGGGCACTCCCTGAGCTCTCTTTCGGTCGGCAGCCTCGACAGCCGCGGGGACGGGGCCCACCTGTTCGCCGCCCACCACTCCGCAGCGGCGGCGCGCGCGGCCGGCGCCGGCGCTTGGGCCGCGCGGCAGCGGACGCCGCGGGCGTCAGAGGCGGACCCGCAGCCGCAGCAGCAGCGGCCGCCGCCGCCGCGCGCGGCGGCTCCCGCCGGCGAGCCCGCGCCGCGCGCGCCGGCGGGCGCGAGCTCCTGGGCCGAGCGGCTGGGCGGCGCGCGGCCGCAGCCGCAGGGCCCGCCGGGCGCGCCCCCCGCGCCGCCGGCCGCCCAACACCCCCAGCAACAGCAGCAGCCCGCCGCCGCGCCGGCGGCGCCGGCGCCGGCGCCCCTGGTTCCATCGGAAGAGCTGGAGGCGCTGCGCGCCGAGAACGAGCGGCTGCGGCGCGACCTCGCCGGCGCGGCCGCGGCGCACTCGCGGGAGGTAGCGGCGATCCTTTCAGACGCCGCCGCCCACGAGGCCGCCGCCGTCGCCGCCGCCGAGGCGGCGGGCGCCGCCGCGGAGCGGCGGCGCTGGGCGGCGCGGCTGCGGCTGGCGGGCGGGGGGCTGGCGGCGGCGGACGGCGGCGCGGCGGGCGGCCTCGACGGCGGCGAGGCGCTCGGGTGGGGCACGCCGCCGCTGGCGTCGTCCCCTCTGGCCGAGTTCGCCGCCGCCGCCGGGCGCGGCGTGCTGTCGCTCCAGATGCTGGGCGCCGGCGGGCGGCCCGGCGGCGCCGCCGCAGCTGGCACGCCGACGGCGGCCGCGGCGCTGCTGGGCGGCGGCGGCGGCGGCGGAGGCGGAGGCGGCGCCTTTGCCTTCGAGCATCTGTGGGGGGAGTACCGGGACGGCGGCAGCTGCTTCGTCGCCGCGCCGAGCGGCGCGCCGCCGCGCCCCGCCGCCTCGGCTGCCGCGGCCCCGGCCGGCGATGCGCTGGCGGGGGGATCGCCCGTCGGCTCGCTCGGGGGCCTGTCCGCGCTCGGCGCCCCGGCCTGCGCGCCGCCGCCGCCCGGCCCGCGGCTGCCAGCGCCGGCCGGCAATGCCGGCGGCGGCGGCGGCGCGGCGCGGCCGCGCAGCTGCAGCAGCTGCAGCGACGGCAGTGAATGCGCGCTCGCCTGTGCTGCCGCGGCTGCTGCAGCCGCCGCCACGGCAGCGCTGCCCGCAATCGGCGCGCGGCGCGCCAGCAGCCAGGGCTGCGGCACCAGCGGCGGCAGCGGCGGCGGCAGCGGCGGCGGCACCAGCGGCGGCGGCGGCGGCGGGGAGGAGGAGGATGCGCTGAGCTGCCTCCTGCCTGAGAACTTGTTGGCTTGATTCAGGCCTGTGCCGGCAAGCCAAGACTCGGGCAAATCCCCCCCGCACCAGGCGGCGGCGCCGCCGCCGGCGTGCACCGTCCGCACCTGGCTTGGCTGCGCCCGGCTGGCGGGGCCTGTTTTGACGAGGGGAGGGGCAAGCGAGTGCGCGTCGCCGCGCCCCGTTTTCTTGGTTTGTCGGGACCTCCCGCCGGCCTCGCGCGCCGCGCAGAACTGCTGTCGCGCCCCCCAGGGGCGGAAGAAAAAGCACCAAATGCAACAGGCCCATGTAGTGCGTGCGCGCCCTCTCGCGCCGCGCGCCGCGGCACGGCGCGTGGCGCGCCTCTCGCGGCCTCGGGGGCGCGGAGAGCGCTCCCCCGGGGCTCCTTTTCGGCCGGTGCATCATCGCCGGCAGGCCTTGCTGGCTTTGCTGCGGCCCTTCGCTTGGCTTTCAAACTTCCATCCCCCTGTAGCTTTTATCCCCCGCTTGAGGCGGCCCCCCGCCGTCCAACGCAGATTGATCCCCTCACCGCCCGTTGAGCGCACCTGGCCGCGATCTTCGCTGCAATCGAGGCAGCCAAAACAAACGCCCCGCCTCGACGCACTCTGTACAGGCCCGCAGTGCGCCTGTCGTGCACGCATGCGCGCGCGGCCCGTGCGTGTTGGCAATCGCCCAGCGTTGCGTTGCCGGCCGCTGCGCACCCGCCGCATTCCTGCTTCTCTCTTCAACGTTGAAAGCACTGCTGCTCCCCGAAAAATTCCGGCCCCTCCGGCCGCGCCCGCGCCGCAGCCCGGGCGCACTCGCCTCGAATCGCGCGCGCGGCGCGCCCCCTCTCTGGGCGCCACGCACACGCCGGGCGCGTGCGCAAGTAACGTGTGCGGGCTCGGGCCTTGTGGGGACGAGGACCGGCGAGCGCGGGAACGCAGCAGCAGCGGCGGCGGAGGAATCCGTAGAGTTGGCGCCTCGCCCGCCGCGCCAATTCAAGCGCAGGCGCCCGCCTCCCCGCGTCCACTTGTGCAGTTCTCGTTAGAAGCAGCTTAAAAAGCCAGCTTTAGGGCCGCGCGGAAGGCCCAGGAAGGAGATCAACCGCACCGCGGGCAGGCAGGGCTTGCCACAGCAGCGGCTGGGCGCAGTCAGGCCCTCGTTCGGCACCATGCGGCGGGCTACTCTGCTGGCGCAGCTCGCGCGCGGTGCCGGTGAGCAGCACACGGAAGGGCCGGCCTGATCTGGGGCAGCGAGCAGCGGCAGGCGGTGGCAGCCTTTGGGCGCATGGCTCAAGCGTTCAGGAAGCATCAAGAGAGCAGCGCAGAAAGGGAGCAAGCCCGCCAGCCCCCAGGCAGCCCTCCGCGGTTTGGCAAAAGCCCCGCGGCCAACCCTCTGGAGCTGCGGCGGGCCCGGGCAGCTCTGCTGTGCCAGCCAGGGCGTCGCTACACTTCAAAGCTCGGAGAGGGCGGCGGTGCCGGCCCCTGCGGTGGCCAAGATCCACCCGGCAGCAGCGGGTCGCCGCGCGCGCGCGCCGCTGCATGCCTGCCCACACGCGAGCGCAACGCCCCCCTCCCCACCCCCGCAGCGCGCGGCCTCGGCGGCGGCGCGCCCGCCGAGGGGCAGCAGCAGCTGGGCGGCGCTACGGCTGCTGCCGCGCGCGGCATGGCCGGGCACGGCGCGCCGCCGGCGGTTGTGCCCAACCCTCTGCAGCAGATCGTTCCCCCGGTGAGGAGCGCCGGCGCGGCCGGCCCCGCAACAGCCGCCGGGCAGAAGCGGCGCAGCAGGCCGCCTGTGTGCATACAACTGCGGCGCTGCAGCTGGCGCCGCGACCGGCCGCCGCGGCGCGGCGGGGGGCATGCTGCGCCGCCCATCGCTGTTTTGCAGCATGCACCTTCCCCTCCGTCCACATGCCAATACCCCGGGCCCCCACCCCTCACGCCCCTCTCCTCATGCCGTCCCCCCCTCGTGATCCACAGATCATCAAGGGCATCAAGGCCGGCGTGGACGGCATCAAAAACGGCATCCCCGCGGCCGCCGCCGCCATCGTCGGCAGCGGCGCGGCGCGCAGCGCGGTGGCCTACTTCGCAGACAACGTGGGTGGCTGGCGGTTTCTTTTTGGTGGCTGGCGGTTTTTTAGGGGGTGATTGGGTGGGCGGGCGGCACCAGTGCAGTCGCCTATCCTGCGGACAACGTGGGTGGCTGGCTGTTTTGGCTGGGGTGGCCTGGAGCCGCATGCGGCCGCCGTTGTGCCTGGCTGGGGGCTTGGGGCTGCCGTGGAGGGAACGTTTGGGGGAGGGCCGCACGCGGCGTCGCCCACTTCAGCGGCGCCTGCAGGGGACGGCCTTTGAGGGCATGCGCCGCAGCCGAAACCGACCGCGCCGCCGGCCGCAAAACCCAAACAAACCGCAGGTCCTGCTGTCCGGCACCTTCGCGGACGCCCGCGACCTGGACCTCCCCAAATGGGCCGCCTGGCTGGCCGCCAACGGCTACGAGAACAAGGAGGGCTGGGCCAAGATCGTGGCGGCCGTCCGGGAGCGGTGGGCGCCTGGAATTTTGGGGTTTCGGCGGGGGTGTGGGCGGGCAGGCGGGGCGGTCTTCTGGCCCAGCCCTCCTCACCGTCGCCGGCCGTTGACGGTCAACCCCCCCGCCCGCCCCGCCGCTCCCGCCCCGCCCCGTTTAGGGCGCTCTTAATCCCAGCCACCTAGAAACCCCAAACCCGTAATCCCCAAACCCTGAACCCCCAAACCCTCACCCCCAAACCCCAAACCCACGCAGCCTCCCGAGCCTCACGGCCGCGGACGTGTCCGCCCTCGCGCCGGCGCTGCACTCCCAGGGCCTCTACTCGAAGGACGTTTTCGAGGGCTTTGCCGCCGTCATCAAGTCAAAGTTCGCAGAGTTTGAGACGCCCGCGCTGTGCGCGATCGCGGCCGCGTTTGCTGAGAACGACCACTTCGAGGTGCGTTCCCGTGGCTGCGTTTGGCTGCGTTTGTTGTTTTTGGGGGGTGCTTGGGAGGGCACGCGCGTGTATGTTTTTGTTTTGGGCGGGGGGGGGGGGGCGTGTGCGCGCATGGGCCGCTCTGCCCGTTCCCCCCCCCCCCAAAAAAACCCCGCAGCCTGCCCGACATCGCGCGCACGTTTGCGGCGTACGCCAAGTTTGGCCGCGACCGCGCGGACCTCTTCATCCCCCTGGCGCGGTGGGTGGCTGTGTTGGTTGGTCTGGTTCGAGGGTTTGGGTTTTTGCGTTTCTGGTTTTGGGTTGTGGTTTTGGACGGGCCTGCTCGTGTTCAAAGACACACGCCCCTGGCGCAGCGTCGTCTTGAAGGACCGCTCACACGCTAGCAAACACAAAAACAAATGAGCCAACGCCACCACCCACCGTTTACAAACGCAGCGCCGTCCACGAGGACCGGCTGAGGGCGCTGGAGGACCCGGAGCTGCGCGCCACCGTGGTGGGGCTGCTGGCGGCGTTCAGCAAGCTGCACTTCTGGCCGGGTGGGTGCTGGGGCGCGGGCTTTGGGGGCGGGGGTTGGGGGGGGGGTGGTGGGCTGCTGGCGGCGTTCAGCAGGCTGCACTTCTGGCCGGGTGGGTGCTGGGGCGGGGGCTCGCTTTCGACTTGGGCGCGATCCTTCAAATCGCGCGCAAGCCCTGTTTTCGGCTCACTTCCCCCAATGACCCCCCACGACACACGCACCGGTCTGCCTCCCAATTGCCCAGCCAACTAACCAACCAACCCCCACCCCCACCCCAAACCCCCCCAGACTGCACCGAGGCGCTGTTTGTCATCGCCGACCAGCGCCCCGCCGCCTTCCAGGGGGCCGACAACGCAGTCATCCAGGAGGCCATCGCGCGGGTGCGCCTCTTTAGGGTTTAGGGTTCAGGGGTTGGGGTTTAGGGTTTGGGGCCCCGCTCGCGCGACGCCCGAGCGCGGCCGGCAAACGCCTGCGCTTTTCTGGAAGAAACCCTAGCCCCAAACTATACCCTGCAAACCCCCCAAACCCCCAAAACCCCAGATGCGCGCCGCCACCGGCGGGTCCCTGCCGTGGTACGAGGGCGGCTTCAAGGACTGGGAGCACTTCCACGGCCGCCCCTTTGGCGACTACAACCTGTGGGTGCCCGTTCGTATTCGGGGGGGGTGGCATTTGGAGTGGGGGGGGTGAGGTGTTCCGAACTGCAACACCCAAACCCCAAATCCAAAATGCAACCCCCGACCGAAACCCTGAACCCCCAACCCTCAACCCCCCAGCTGGGTGGTGCGCGACGAGCTCTACGGCCAGACCTACCGCCCCAGCGACATCAGCCCCGCGGCAAAGCCCAAGAAGCTGGAGGAATGAAGGGGAGAGTGAAGGAAAAGCTGCACGGCTGCGGCGCTTTGAAGCGGGGGCGGCGGCGGCGCTCCGAAGCGTCTGGAAAGCGGCGGCGGCGGCGGCCGCGGCGTGTGGGGCAAGCGCGCGGCGATGGGGGCGCTGTAGGGTGGCGGGTGAGCGGGCGCGGCTCAAGAGGCGCCGTCCCGGCCGCGAGGCCGCTGCCTTTGGTTCGCCCCCCCCCCCCCTCTCTCCCTGGCTTATGCAATCCCTCGAGGGCCGCCGCCCGGCGCCCCCCCGAGCTTTGGCTTACGGTTTGGTCTCGACGGTCCCTCTCTCAACCCTTTGGTTTGTGCCCCTCCCTCCCGCGCGCGGCGGCGGCCTCCGCCTGGCGGCCGGCGGCGCCGCCACCGGCCGGCCCGCGGCCGCGGCGGCGGTTTGTCGCAGGCTGCAGGCGCTTCAGCCAGTGGCGCGTGTAAAGCGAGCGTTCGGCTTCGTCCCTGCGACTGCCACGGCCGACCCGCGCCGCCGCCAGCAAAAGGGGCCTTGGCGAGGGGCTTGGCCGGCGCGAGCGGTAGATGGCGGCATGTGCGCGTGATGAGGTGCATGCAGGGCCATGCACAGCGGCCGCGCGCAGTCCGGTCAGCGCTGTGCACTGCCGGTCCGCCCTCCCTTGCTGCGATGCTGAGGGATGACCAGGATTGCAGATCCGATTGCCTCCTGGGGGGCTTTGCCCAACGCAGCCGGATGCGGCGTACGCGGCACTGCCAGCAGGGCGTTTTGGGGGGACTTGGGCACTCGGGCTGCGGCCCCTGATGCTGCAGCGCGCGCTCCACACGCCCCACAAGGCCGGCCGCCGCCACAGGCAGGGCCTCATCACATCCTTGGTATCCCACAGAGCACATCCGCACGCCGGGAGCCGCAGCACCCGCGTGTGGAGCGCGGATCAACACCCAGAGGCCTCCAGCGGCCGGAGCCGCGCCCGCCCGTCTTGTCAAGTGCGTAGAGGCGGTTTGCGTGGATTTGGAAGGCCGCTGGGGCGGTCGGAATGCTTGGTGGTGCAGCGCGGCCGCTGCGCCGCTGCGCCGCTGCTCGCGCCACGCCGCCCTACCAACGCCGCCCTTCTTCCGCCCACGCGCCCGGCCCACGCAGGTGCCATGCCGCCCACCACGCGCGCGGCGATGAAAGTGCGCGTCGCCGCTGCCGCGGCGGCCCTGCCGCTCGACGCGCTGGCGCGCATCTTCTCCTTCCTGCCACCCGGCGACGCCGTCCCGACGGTGCCCCGCCTGAGCAAGGCGCTGGCGGCGGCGGCAGCGCGGCGCGTGGCAGATGTGCGGGATGAGTGGGTGGCTGCGGACAAGCAGGACTGGCGTGATGCAGTGTACCAGCCCTTCTCACTGCCGCTGTGGGCGCTGCCGCTGTGGGCGCTGCAGGAGGCGTGGCCGCAGCTGACAGAAAAGCAGCGAGAGCGCTCTGCGGAGCGCGCCGCCTTCCACAGCGACCTGGCCGTGCTGAGGTGGGCGCTGCCGCAGCTGGACGATTTGGACACGCGCTACTGTGCGGCAGCGGCGGCTGGCGGCCAGCTCAAGGCGCTGCAGCTTGCTCGTGCGCTGGGCTGCCCCTGGGATGAGGACACTTGCAGCGCAGCGGCTGGGGCCGGCCACCTGCACGTGCTGGAGTACGCACGTGCCCTGGGCTGCCCCTGGGACAAGGGGACTTCCATCCTGGCGGCCCGCGGTGGCCACCTGGCTGTGCTGCAGTGGGCACGCGCCCAGGACCCGCCCTGCCCCTGGGGCGAGTTCACTTGCAGCAACGCGGCCCGTTGCGGCCACCTGGCTGTGCTGCAGTGGGCGCGCGCCCAGGACCCACCTTGCCCCTGGGACAAGTTCACTTGCAGCGCAGCCGCTGAGGGTGGCCACCTGTCTGTGCTGCAGTGGGCGCGCGCCCAGGATCCGCCCTGCCCCTGGGACGAGTACGCTTGCAGCCAGGCTGCTCTGCACGGCCACCTGGCTGTGCTGCAGTGGGCGCGCGCCCAGGACCCGCCCTGCCCCTGGGACGAGGACACTTGCAGCAAAGCGGCCCGCGGCGGCCACCTGGCTGTGCTGCAGTGGGCACGCGCCCAGGACCCGCCCTGCCCCTGGGACGAGTACGCTTGCAGCCAGGCTGCTCTGCACGGCCACCTGGCTGTGCTGCAGTGGGCGCGCGCCCAGGACCCGCCCTGCCCCTGGGACGAGGACACTTGCAGCAACGCGGCCCGCGGCGGCCACCTGGCTGTGCTGCAGTGGGCGCGCGCCCAGGACCCGCCCTGCCCCTGGAACGAGGACACTTGCAGCAACGCGGCCCGCGGCGGCCACCTGGCTGTGCTGCAGTGGGCGCGCGCCCAGGACCCACCTTGCCCCTGGGACAAGTTCACTTGCAGCGCAGCCGCTGAGGGTGGCCACCTGTCTGTGCTGCAGTGGGCGCGCGCCCAGGACCCGCCCTGCCCCTGGGACGAGTACGCTTGCAGCCAGGCTGCTCTGCACGGCCACCTGGCTGTGCTGCAGTGGGTGCGCGCCCAGGACCCGCCCTGCCCCTGGAACGGGGGGAATTGCCGCGCAGCGGCCGAGGGCGGGCACCTGGCTGTGCTGCAGTGGGCGCGCGCCCAGGACCCGCCCTGCCCCTGGAACGTGATGCTTTGTTTGGCCTGGGCGCAACCTGGTGCCACGGCCGATTGGATCCGCGCGCAGGCGGCGCTCGAGGGCGCGGCGGTTTGAAGCCAGCGGCTGCAGCTGTGTGGGCGCACGCCGCTTTCCCCTTGATACCAACAATGCCGACCTGCGCCCAATGTAACCCTGCCCTTGACCCATTGCTTGTCTTCCCTTTACGAACACCGCAACCGCCACTCCCACACCAGTGTCAGCACGTTTGTTTGCAGCGTTTTCCGGCCTGACGGGGCCTTTTTACGGGCCAAGTTCCCCTCCTGATCATGCCCACTTTCCGGGACCCCCGCGCCGCCCGCGGCCCCGGCCTCCGCCGCCGGCCCTGTAAATGCGTCGGCCCCCGCCGCGCCCCTGTAAGATCGGGAACCTTGTGACCCTCTCCCCGCCCCCGCCCCCGAACCAGGGGGCAGCTGCTGGGGAGGGCTAAGGCTTTGGTGTGCTCGCCACGCCTCTCAGGTGGCTCCCTCTTTGCTGTCGCACCCTTCACCTGCATAAAACTGCAGGGGTGGCCTCGAGCCAAAACCAGGATGAGTGTTGGCAGCCTGAGGCCGATGGCCCTTTGGCAGAGCGGCGCTGCCAGCTCAGATCGTTCAGTGGACCCTCACCCACCCTCACACGGCTAGCCCCTCCGCACCACCGCGTCACTGTGTAACCCGAAGACCCCTGCAGCAGATGAAGGGCGCTGCGTTACACACAGGCACAGCATGCAAAGGCTGCGGCGGGGGGGAGGCGGCGTCATGGGCAGGGACAGCGCAGCAACCTCAGGAACACGGGCGCCGCCGCAGCAACAGCGGCAGCAGCAGAAGCGGGAGCGGCGGCGGCGGCACGGCTGCGGCGGCTGCCCTTTGGGGCCGTGGCTACTCGTCGCCGTCGGGGTCATGCGGCGGCACCTCCCAAATGGCCAGCCACGGCGCGCAGCGCTCCTCCAGCCGCACGCACCCCGCGCGCGTCGGCTGGCCGAAGAAGCCGCCGCTGCCGCCGCCGCCGGCCGCGCTCCAGACCATACCCTGCGCCAGGCGCAGCTCGACGGCGGCCAGCCGCGGCGGGCGCGCGCCGGCGATGCGCTCGCCTGCGAGGCGCGACAGTGCGGCGTCGTCCCAGGACGGCAGCTGCTCGGGCGAGAGGCCGGAGCCCAGGGCGGACCTCCAGAACATCAGCTCCCTGCTTCTGCTCTGGACATCGATGGCAAGCTCTTCCAGCGACAGGCAGCGCGGCAGCAGCTCGCCAAGGCCCCATGCCAGGTCCGACGGCCCGTGCTCCACGCCCCAGGCCAGCCGCAGCCGCCGCAGCCGCGACGCGACGGCCAACGGCAGCTCTGCCAGCAGCGCCCGCTGGGGGTCGTTTTCCAACCCGTGCTGCATAACGTGGAGCGCCCGCAGCGCGGGGAGCCGCGCGAGGGGCGCCACGGGGATGGTGTCTGGATAGGAATCGGACATCGCCAGCTCAGCAAGGGCCGGCGCCTCGACGTCGCCGCTGCCGCCCCAGTGGCCCCCCAACACCACCAGCCTCGTCAGCGCCGGCGCGGCGGCGGTGGTGCGCAGGCCCGCGTACCCGACGCTCAGGGCGCCCAGGTTCGGCAGCGCCGCCAGGGCGCTGGCGCCAGCCGCTGTTTGGGGGAGAAAGCTGGTAATGGGCATGTTGAGGTTGCGCAGCGCCGGGAAGGCGCGCCCAATGCACCTGACGCGCCGCTCGGTCATGTGTGGGCGCTCGAATATAAGATCGCCACGCCTGTTTTGAGAGCAGGGGCGGCGGTCGTTGCGCAGGTGGCGCGGGCGTTTGAGGGGCGCGCGGCTCGGGGCCGCGGCGGCGGCGGCAACGGGAAGGGCAGCGGGCGTGTGGGGCCCCCGCAAAAGGCTGGCCAGCGAAGCAGCAGGGTATTGACAAGGGCGCAGCAGCTCGCGCGCAGCGGCTGCGCGCGCGCTTGAAGGGCGCGGGCCATCGCTGGCCGTTCTGACGAGCGCACTTTGCGGGGGGGTACAGCACGAGCCGCGTGACAGATGGCAGCTGGAGGGGCGGCGCGCAGTCCCTCAAGTGCGCCAGCAGCGAGGGCCAGGCCAGCTCCAGCCGGCAAAGTCCAGTCAGGGCATTCAGCGACGCACTGCGCGCGCGTTTGGGTTTAGGGTTAGGGGTTGGCGTTTGGCCATGGGGAGTCCGCCGCGGCGCGCAGGGTGGGGTGGCGGCCGTCGCTGCCAGTGGGATCTGATGCGGCGAGGCCCGCGCCTCCCCGCATCCTGATTCACTGGCCCGGCCAACCAGCAGCCCCACCCCCTCGAACGCCATCGCATGCAGCACCCACCAGCATCCACGCGCAGCACACACACCCGGCATGCACACGCAGCACACACACCCGGCATGCACACCCAGCACACACACCCGGCACGCACACGCAGCACACACACCCGGCATGCACACCCAGCACACACACCCGGCATGCACACCCAGCACACACACCCGGCACGCACACGCAGCACACACACCCGGCATGCACACGCAGCACACACACCCGGCATGCGCACGCAGCACACACACCCGGCATGCTAACCAAGCACACACAAGCAGTGCCCACCAAAGGGACTGGCAGCCGGCAGCCACTTCTGCGGAGTCCGGAGGGTCCAGCAGCTGCCCAGCAGGGGGAAGGCGGGGGGCGTTGCGCGGGGCGGGGGCGGAACGTCGGCGGAACAGCGGGCCTCGCGCACGGTTGGGGACGTGCCAGCATGCAAGCGAGACCCCGCACAAGCAGGCGCGTGCGGGAGGGGCTCTGCCTTGGGGAGTTCCTTCCACAAACCTCAAGAGAAAGGGAGGTCAGTCTCGTCAGCCGCTGAACCGCCACCGCCAACGACTGCAGCATCTGGCCGGCGCCATCATCGCCCAACGGCGCGGCGATGCGCAGCCGCCGCAGCGCGGTGAGCGCGCAAAGCGGCGCCGCCGCCGCGGGGCCGGCCCCGGGCGGCGGCGGCTGCAGGGCCGCCGCCCATTCCAGCTGCGTGAGGCAGGGCGCGAGCGGCGCGAGCGCGGCCAGCGATTCAAAAGGGCCGGACGCGGCCAAGTTGGATGAATCATAATTGGGGCCTGTGCAGTCGCCAACGCGCAGCCGCTCCAGCCGCGGCGCCGCCGCGGCCAGCGCGCGCAGCGTGGCCGCGTCGGGGGGCGCGCCCTCGACCGCCGCCGCGCCCCGCCACGCGCCGTCGTCCAGGAGCGCCAGCTCATCCAGCAGCTGCGCCCCCGGCAGCGACCCGTGCGCGTGCTCGGCCCAGGCCCCCGCTTTGACCCGCGCCTCGACGGCCAGCCGCAGCGCCGCCGCACGCGGGAAGCGCGCGGCCACCGCGCCGGGGGCCACGAGCCCGCGCCGCGCGTCGCCGACGGCGATGGGGCCGGGGTGTGTGGCGTCAAAGGCGCGGCGCAGCGCGCGGCAGGCCAGGCGCAGCGCGGCGCGGTCGTGGCGGTCTGCCGCGGCGCGCGCAAACACCGCGGCCAGCGCGTCCGCCGGAAGGTCTTGCAGCTGGGAGCCCGGTTCGTCGTTTGGCTGCGACATGGCGCTAATCACGCCCGCCGCAAGGGCCGTGGCAGCGGGCGGTCAGCGGAGCACGAGATCGGGTGAGCGGCTCTTCCTATAGCGCGCACGCCGGCTGGTCTGCAGCCTTGCCCCCGCTGACGACCTGCTGCCGTCGTGCAAGAATCGGTTTGGCTCCGCTCGGGCCGCCGCGCCCCGCTGCAAGGCGCCGTCACCCGCGCGTACTGCTGCAGTGCCTCCAAGCGTGCTTGCGCCCAATTCGTTGAGTCTCTCTGCTCTGAGGGTGGACACGCATTGCTGGCTTTGCTACGGTTGCCTTGCTGAGATGCAGGGGTCATTCATTACAGGCAGTCTGCAGCAGAGGGCCGCGGCCCCAGCGGTACAGTCAACAGGCAGCAATACCGGCAGTGGCCCAAAGTGCGGGCGCCCGCTCAGCCATCACGCCGCCGCCCGCGGCGGCGCGTGTAAAGCGCTCCAGGGAACTTGGCAAAGGGGCAGGGCAGGCGGCTGCCCTTTGGGGCCGTGGCTACTCGTCGCCGCCGTCCGGGTCATGCGGCGGTGCCTCGTGGATGGCCAGCCACGGCGCGCAGCGCTCCTCCAGCCGCAGACACCCCGCGCGCGTCGGCTGGCCGAAGAAGCCGCTGCCGCCGCCGCCATCACCAATGGCCGCGCTCCATACCATTCAAGGTGCCAGGCGCAGCTCGACGGCGGCCAGACGCGGCGGGCGCGCGCCGGCGATGGCCTCGCACGCGAGGCGCGACAGCGCGGCGTCGTCCCAGGACGGCAGCTGCTCGGGCGGGAGGCCAGAGCCCAGGGCGCACCTCCAGAACCTCAGCTCCCTGCTGTTGCTTTGGACATCGATGGCAAGCTCTTCCAGCGACAGGCAGCGCGGCAGCAGCTCGCCAAGGCCCCATGCCAGGTCCGACGGCCCGTGCTCCGCGCCCCAGGCCAGCCGCAGCCGCCGCAGCCGCGACGCGACGGCCAACGGCAGCTCTGCCAGCAGCGCCCGCTGGGGGTCGTTTTCCAACCCGTGCTGCATAACGTGGAGCGCCCGCAGCGCGGGGAGCCGCGCGAGGGGCGCCACGGGGATGGTGTCTGGATAAGAATCGGACATCGCCAGCTCAGCAAGGGCCGGCGCCTCGACGTCGCCGCTGCCGCCCCAGTGGCCCCCCAACACCACCAGCCTCGTCAGCGCCGGAGCAGCGGCGGCGGAGCGCGGGCCCGCGTGCTGGACGCTCAGGACGCCCAGGTTCGGCAGCGCCGCCAGGGCGCCGGCGCCGGCGGCTGGTTGGGGGAGAAAGCTGGAGCCGGGCATCTTGAGGTTGCGCAGTGCCGGGAAGGCGCGCCCGATGCACCTGACGCGCCGCTCGGTAATGTGTGGGCACTCGAGGAATGCAATCTCGCCACGCCTGTTTGGGGGGCAGGGGCGGCGGTTGTTGCGCGGGTGGTGCGAGCGCTTGAGGGGCGCGTGGCTCGGGGCCGAGTCGGCGTTAGCGACGGGAAGGGCGGCACCGACGCGCGTGGGGACCCCGCAACAGGCTGGCCAGCAAAGCAGCAGGGCATTGCCGCGCGCGCAGCCGCTGCGCGTGAGCTTGGCGGGCGCGGGCCTGATCGCTGCCCATTCTGGAGAGCTCACTGCGGGGTGGGGCGCAGCATGAGCCGCGTGACAGATGGCAGCTGGAGGGGCGGCGCGCAGTCCCTCAAGTGCGCCAGCAGCGAGGGCCAGGCCAGCTCCAGCCGGCAAAGGCCGGTCAGGGCATTCAGCGACGCACTGCGCGCGCGTTTGGGTTTAGGGTTTAGGATTGGGGGTTTGGGGTTTGGCCATGGGGAGTCCGCAGCGGCGCGCAGGGCGGCCGCCCCCCGCGGGGTGGCGGCCAGTGGGATGTGATACGGAGAGGCCGCGCCCGTTGATTCCCTGGCGAGGTCAACTCACAGGCAGTCCCCTGGATTGCTGTCACATACAGCACCCCTGGCACACACAGGCAGCACACACAAGCAGTGCCCACCAAAGGGACCGGCAGCCGGCAGCCACTTCTGCGGAGTAGTCCGGGGGGTCCAGCAGCTGCCCAGCAGGGGGAGGGGCGTTGGGCGGGCGGGCAGCGGGGTCGGAACGTCGGCGGAACAGCGGGCCTGGCACACGTTTGGGGCCGCGCCAGCGTGCAAGTGAGACTGCATGCAAGCGAGCGCGCGCGGGAGGGGCTCTGCCTTGGGGAGTGTCTTCCACAAACCTCAAGAGAAAGGGAGGTCAGGCGGGTCAGCCGCTGAACCGCCGCTGCCAGCGACTGCAGCATCTGGCCGGCAGCCCCCTCCTCGCCCAACGGCGCGGCGACGCGCAGCCGCCGCAGCGCGGTGAGCGCGCAAAGCGGCGCCGCCGCCGCGGGGCCGGCCCCGGGCGGCGGCGGCTGCAGGGCCGCCGCCCATTCCAGCTGCGTGAGGCAGGGCGCGAGCGGCGCGAGCGCGGCCAGCGATTCAAAAGGGCCGGCTGCGGCGAAGTTGGATGAATGATAGTGCGGGCCTTCACTGTCGCCGAGGCGCAGCCGCTCGAGCCGCGGCGCCGCCGCGGCCAGCGCGCGCAGCGTGGCCGCGTCGGGGGGCGCGCCCTCGACCGACACCGCGCCGCGCCACGCGCCGTCGTCCAGCAGCGCCAGCTCATCCAGCAGCTGCGCCCCCGGCAGCGCGCCGTGCACGCCCTCAGCGCCGGCAGGCGCCTCGACCCGCGCCTCGACGGCCAGCCGCAGCGCCGCCGCCCGCGGGAAGCGCGCGGCCACCGCGCCTGGGGCCACGAGCCCGCGCCGCGCGTCGCCGACGGCGATGGGGCCGAGGTGGGCCGCGTCAACTGCGCGGCACAGCGAACGGCAGGCCAGGCGCAGCGCGGCGCGGTCGTGGCGGTCTGCCGCGGCGCGCGCAAACACCGCGGCCAGCGCGTCCGCCGGAAGGTCTTGCAGCTGGGAGCCCGGTTCGTCGTTTGGCTGCGACATGGCGCTAATCACGCCCGCCGCAAGGGCCGTGGCAGCGGGCGGTCAGCGGAGCACGAGATCGAGTGAGCGGCTCTATAGCGCGCACGCCGGCTGGTCTGCAGCCTTGCCCCCGCTGACGACCTGCTGCCGTCGTGCAGGAATCGGTTTGGCTCCGCTCGGGCCGCCGCGCCCCGCTGCAAGGCGCCGTCACCCGCGCGTACTGCTGCAGTGCCTCCAAGCGTGCTTGCGCCCAATTCGTTGAGTCTCTCTGCTCTGAGGGTGGACACACATTGCCGGCTTTGCTACGGTTGCCTTGCTGAGATGCAAGGGTCATTCATTACAGCACAGGCGGTCCGCGGCAGAGGGCCGCGGCCCCAGCGGTACAGTCAACGGGCAGCAATACCAGCGGCACCCCCGAAGTGCGGGCGCCCGCTCAGCCATCACGCGTTCCAGGGGCACTTGGCAAAGGGGCAGGGCACGCGGCGCAGTGCTCCCAGCACGCCTGCCGTGCGCACGCAGCCCTTTGCGCGCAGGCTGTAGGCCTGGCCCGCCGCGCACGTCACATTGGCGGCCGGCGCCGCCGTCGCGTTGGCGCCCGCATGCGCCGGCGCAAGCGCGCCGGCCAGGCCGGCGGCCTCCTTGGCCGCGGCGGCCGCCGCCGCCGTCGCGTTTTTCGCGGCGGCCGCGGCCGCGGCGGCGGCGTTCCTCGTGCCGTCCTTCGCCGCGCCGCCGAGGGCCGAGGCCTTGCCTGTCAGGCGCGCGAACGCGGCAACAAACGCGCCGTTGGGGGCGTCTACCCGCGGGGTGATCGCGGGCCCGGCGTCCTTGCGCACGGCGCCGGGCGGCAGCGCGCCGGAGTTGCCGGCGGGCAGCGGGAGAGGGGACGCGGCGCACTTGAAGTTGCAGCCGCCGCCTGGGGACGGGTAGGTTTGGGTCCGGGGCGGGTTTCGGCCGGTTGCAGGGGGGGATGAGGTTTGGGGCTGGGGCTGGCGAGGAGCGCGCAGCCTGGCTGCCTGGCGGTGCGCGGCCTGCGCAGCCGGGGGGAACGCACACAGCGCCAGGCGTGCATTCGCCGCCCCCCCAGCCCAACCCGCCGTGCGCGCCCCAAGCCGCACCCCCCCCCCGGCCAAGCCACTCACAGTAGTTGGACGCGCAGGTCTCGCCCGCGCCGCAGGCCACGCCCCGGCACGGGTCGGCGAAGCAGTTGACCATCTTGGAGCCGTCCGCGCAGACGCCGGCGCCGCCGCCCGTGGCGGTCGTCGGCACGCCCATGTGGTGCATGGTGGGGCCTTCGGGAGAGAGGAAAATCCTGCCGGACTCGAGCAGCTCCTGCGGCGGCTCCTGGCCCTGAGGGTCGGCCACGTCCGCGGGCGGAGCGGAAGCGTAGTACAGCTTGGCGCTGGGGTCCTCGTTCACCTCCGGAAGCCAGGGAAGGAAGTAGCCTTCGGAGGGGCCGTCTTCGGAGACGCCGTCCTCGTAAGAGATGTCCTGGGCGCGGGCCGGGAGGGCCGCGAGGAGGAGGCACGCCGCGAAGGCCGCGAGAAGGGCGTGGCGCGCCATATTAAGGGTGGTGGGGTCCGGAGGGCGAGTAATGAACAAGAGTGATGAGACACGGCGCGGCGGCGGGCATTTGAGGGCGCGGCGGGGGCCGGCAGTCGGGCGGCCAGGGAGCCGCCGAGCGGTTGGCAACCACCCGCCAGCTCCCCACCCTCCCCTCCCCCCCCAGCCCGGGGCTGCCTGGTGCTGCTGCCTTCTGAAACCCGAGCAAGCTGGGTCCTAAGCAACCCGTGGCGCTGGTTGGGAGCCATCGGCCAGCTCCCTGCCCGCGCTGCGGGAGCTGCCGCTGCCAGCCAGCGGCAGCTGCCAGCGCTGCCCCCTGAGGCGACACGCGCGCAGCGGCGCACCATCCCACCTTGCATTGCAGATTCTACGCAAGCGAGCCGCCAGCTAAAGCAACAGGATCTCATACACGCGTTGCACGCAGCAACTGCCGTGCGACCAACACTGCACAGCCTGCCGTCGCCCCCTGGCGCACCAGCGCGCGCGAAAAAAAAGTGAAATGTGCCAATTTACAGAATTCATTTTGATTGCGATACATAGACAGCTCCAGGACCCTGGAGGCCTGGAAGCAGCGCCAGAAAGGGACGGCTGTTTGAAAAAATACAGGGTTCACTCCAGCGCCATGACCCTGGAATCGATTAGGTAAGGGTTGTCAAAGCCAGTCGCGTCCCCCGGCGCCGCGCCCGGCAGCGGCAGCAGCCGCGCCGCAAGCGGCTTGCGCAGGCGCGCGGACAGGAGCGCGGTGTCGAGGATGGAACCGGCAAACGCCCGGAGCAGCGCCTCCTCCCTCACCTCCTCCTCCTCCTCCTCCTCTCGAGGCTTTGAGGGGCCCGGCCCACCGGCCGCGCTGTCGCCGCCGCTGCCGATGTTTCCAGCAGGGTCCGCCGCCGCAGACGCCGCCGCAGACGCCGCCGCAGACGCCGCCGCCGCCCCCGGCTCTGCGCGCGCGTAAACGCGCGGCCACCCCGGCCCCGGGCCGGGCACCGGCACCGTGTCCAGGCCGCAGCCGCAGACGGCGCTCCACTGCAGCAGCTGGGAGACGGAGAGGCGCCCCTCGGCGGCGGCGGCCGCGAGGCCGGCGTCTTCGCAGACGGCGAGCATCAGCCCGCAGTAGCCTGGGGGTTTGCGTTTCGTTGGGTTTGGGGGGGGGAGGCTCGCCGGCTTTGCCTGTCGTGCCCGCTTTCACTGTTCGCGAGGGAGTCGGGGTGTGCGCACGGCGACGGCCGCAGCGGCGCCGGCCGGCTCAAAACCCTTGCAAACGCTGCCACTCCCGCCAACGCCCGGCGGCCGGCCCCCCCGCCCGCCCGCGCGCACCCGTCAGCCGCAGCGGCAGCGCTTTCAGCGCCCGCGTCACCGCGCCGCACGCCGCGAGCGTCCCGGCGGCGCCGAAGCGGCCGAGGCGCAGCCGCTCGAAGGCGGCGGTCAGAGGGGGCGTGTCGAGGCCGGGGGCGATGGAGGAATCCAATCCCAGGTACCGAAACGGCGCGCCGCCCGCCGCCGCCTCCGCCGCCGCGGCTGCCGGCGATGCCTGCTCGCCGCGGCCGGCGGCGGCGGCGGCGGCCGCCTCGGCCGCCTCGAGCCGCAGCGCCGCCGCCTCGACCGGCGCGAACGCCTCGGCCAGCGCCGCCGAAAGCGCGTCCGAGGCAGCTGCGGGCTCGACGCACGGCGCGGCGCCGCCGCCGCCGCCGCCGGCGGAAGAGGCAGCGGCGGCGGCGGCGGCGGCGGCGGCAAAGGCCGCATCGAGCAGGCCGTCTGCCTCGAGCCCAATCGCGAACGACCCCGCGTTGCCCTGCGTCGCGCCCGCCACCGGAAAGAACGGGACACCAGCGCCCCCGCAGCCCGCCGCCGCGGCGAATCCAAAGTTGCGGCGCCCGCCGGTGAGCGCGGCGAGCTGCAGCGCCGCCGCCGCGGCGCGGCGCGCGAGCGCGGCGCTGGGGGGGTCGGCGCCGGGCGGCAGGGCGAAGCTGCAGCTGGTGACGCTGGTGGCGGCCAGCATCGGCTGGGGGGGGGCAGTTCGGCGGGGTTTTTGTTTCGGTTGGCGGGTTGCGTTGGGGCGGCCGGTCTCGGGTTTGAACTTTGAAGCGGGCTTTTCGGGGGCTCGGATTGGCCGTGCGCCGCCTGGCGCGCCCCCAGCAAACCGCCCGCGCCGGCGGAGACAAGGTGCAAGCGCTCGCCTTCACTCCCAGCCTCTGTGGTCCCATCTTGATTCCTAAACCCTTGACCCTAAACCCTGAACCTTAAGCCCTGAACCCTGCAACCCACCGGGATCCACGGGAGGTATGCTGGGTCCTCCACGCCCCCGAGGCTTATCATCGGCACGCCGCCCCCCCGCGCCGCCGCCTCGAGCCGCGCCGCGGCCGCGGGGAGGCCGGGGCCGGGGGGGCCCAGGTAATGGTCAAACGGCTGCGTCGCGACGCGCAGCGTTTGCGCCTCGTAGCCTGAGGTTTAGGGGTTGTGATTTAGGGTTTAATCTTTAGGCGTCGAGTCGAGGGGTTTGTGCGGCGGCGTTTCACGGGTTTGGCGGGCCCGATTTGGGGGCAGCCTACCCAAAAGACGGTCCGACCCTCTCCATGCCGGGTGTTCAGGGGCGACTGAAGAAAGGGCATGCGGCAGCGGCGGCTGCAGGCGGCCGAACGCAAAGGCCGGTTGCATGCAGGCGCATGCGCTGCTTTCATTTGGGGCGAGCACCCCAATGCGGCATGCACGCGCCTCCTTCCCCCGCGCGCGCGCGGCGCCGCCGCACCCAGCTGGCTGAGCGCCGCCTCCGCGCGCCCCAAAAAGGCGCCCGCTGCTGCCAGCGCCGGTGCCCACGAGGCCTCGTCGGCCTGCAGCCACACAAAGGCGGTGACCGTGCGCACGCGGAAGCCGTGCCGCGGCGGCGCCGCGGCGGGCGGCGGCTGGGACGCCATCGCCGCGGCGCGCAATGCTGCGGCTGGGTGGCGGGCGCAGCTGCTGCTGCTGCTGCTGCTGCTTGCTGCTGCTTCTGGTATTGCCTTGCCGCTGCTGCTGCTGTCACAGCTGCTGGATGTGTGCGGTAGCGGCGTGCGGGGGACGGCGCGGCGCAGCGGCGGCCGGGTGGCGGGCGCAGCTGCTGCCGCTGCACGCCCTGCGGAAGGCCAACCAGGTCGCAGCCTCCGGAGCTGGACAATGCAATCGGATTTGCAGACTGATCGAACAATTGAATCCTGAAAGTGTGAAGCTCTCTGGCAGGTTGGCAGCCGGACGTGCGACTCGTGCACCATCCTTCGGGGCCTACACAGCTACGGAGCGCCACGCTCGACCGATTCCAGCGCGCAGGGCCGCAGCAGCACCCCGACGCCGCCGGCCGCGCGCCGCGCCGTCCCTGCTCGCTGCACCGCGCGCCGCGCCGGCAGCGATGGCAGCGGCGGGCGCAAGCACGGGCGCCGCAGCAGAGCCCGACGTCTTGAATTCGGAGGCGCCGACCCACCTGGTGCGGCCCGCCGGATCCGCTCCATGGGGGCTGGCGACACAGAGGGTTTGAATCGTCAGCGCGCAAACGTGGGCACACGCCGCCAGCCAAACAGCCGCCGACCAGCCTGAGCGAACAGCCGCCAGCAACCGGCCGCCCCCGCCAAAAACTCCCCAGGTCTATCTTGTGCATGGCATATGGGGCTTCCACTGGCAGTGGGCGCGCTTCATGCGGCGCCTCGCGGCGCACCCCGGCGCGGGCGCCGTGCTCATCCACGCCAGCGCCGCCAACTCTGCTTTCGCGACCGGCGACGGTGCGGCGCGCGGCGGCGCGGCCGCGCCGCGGCGGCCCGCAATTTCCAGCGCTCGCCGCCGCTTGCCGCCCGTCCTAACTGCTTTTCGCCCATCTTCCCTGGTCAACGCGTTTGCCCCGAAGCAAAAAGCATCGCTCACCGCGTACAACCCCCCCTTCCCCCGAACGAAACCGCCAAACCCCCAAAGGCATCGACGTGTGCGGCCGGCGCGCGGCCGAGGAGGTGCGGCGGTTGGTCGAGGCCCACCCCAGCCTCAGGGAGGTCTCGTTCATCGGCCACAGGTGAGGGCCCCCCCAACCTTTGGCGACTTGGCGCTGGGTTGCTCGCCTGGGTTGCTCGCCACTCAGCCAGGGTCTTGTGCGGCATCCCCGCACAAGACCCGGCCCCTCGAAGCAGACCCCCAATCGAGCTGACTGTTTTATTGCTCGCCCCCGTACGCCCCGCATCGGTGAACCCTCCCCCAGCATGGGCGGCCTCGTGGCGCGCTACGCAGTTGGACTGCTGGAGGGCAGTCCGAGGGCTGACCTGGCGGACCGCGTCCGGCGCAACGGCAGTCCGGCCGGCGGCGGCGGCGGCAGTCGGGCCAGCGGCGGCGGCGGCCGCGGCCCGCCCGGCACGCTGCTGCGGGGCCGGCTGGCGGCGCGGGCTTTCGTCACGATCGCCACCCCCCACCTGGCCTGCGTCAGCCCGCACCCGGATGAGGTTGGTCCTGCAGGCTGCAGCGCTTTGTTGATTGCGGGCTTGGGGTTTGCAAGGGCGCACCGTTTCCCGGCTGTTGGCTTTCAGGGCGTTTGGCTTTGGGGTGGCCTTTGTTTTGGTCGCCGCGTGGCGTTCCGCGTTTCGCAGCCTGAGCGGCCTCCCGCGCGCCGCCGCCCCCGCCCCCGCGCCCGCCCGCCCCAGGCCGGCGGCGGCTGGGCGTCGCCGCTGCTCATCCGCGCGCTGGGCGTGCTGGCCGCCACCGGGCTCGTGCGCTTCCCCTCCCACGACGGCGCGCCCGCCTCGGCCGCCGCCGCGGGCGCCGCCGCAGCAACAGCGGCAGGAGTGGACGGGCCGCCGGCGGCCGCGGCGGCGGCGGCGGCGGCGCTGGCGCCGGCGCCGGCGCCCGCGGCGGCCGGCGGGGTGCACCCTTTGCTGGCCGGCCCCCACGCGGCGGTCGCAAACCGCTCGGTGGCGCAGCTGCTGGGCCTGGACAGCGCGCCGCTGCCGGGCGGCGCCGCGGCGGCGGGGGCCGAGGCGGCAGCTGGGGGGGCGGCAGCGGCGGCGGCGGCGGCCGGCGCGCGGGCGCCCCTTTTAGACATCATGGCATCTGATTGGGAGGGGGAGGGGGCCCCGGCCTTCTTGTCGGGCCTCGCTGCGTTTGAGACGCGCGCCGTCTTCTCGACCGCCGGTGGGGAGGGGCCTTGCACTGAGTTTGGTTTTTGTGCGGTTCCGCCGCACGTGGCAGCGCCGCACGCCTCGCCCGTCCCGTGGGAGCCCGGCACGCGGCCCCCCCTTGTTTGCTGCTTGCGCCCATTGCAACCGCCCCCCCTCCCGCCGCCGCCGCCGGAAACCCCAACAACCAAAAAACCCCGCAACCGACTCGACCGCCGCCGGCCAGGGGGCGACCACCTTATCAATTGGGCCAGCAGCAGCCTGCGCGCCGCGGGCGAGCTGCCGCCGCCGCCGCCGCGCGCCTGGCTGGCGCGCGCGCCGACGGTGGAGGAGGACGGGCGGCCGGACGGCGTGGCCGCGTGCAGCAGCGGCGGCGGTGGCGGCGGGGACGCAAAGAGCGCCGGCGCCGCCGCCGGGGGGGGCGCCGCCCCCGCCGGCGCGCGCTGCCTCGGGATGCGCGGCCGCCTCGAGTCGCTGCGGCAGCTGCCGTGGCGGCGCTTTGACGTGGCCTGGCCGAGGTGGACCCCCGGCCCCTACCACAATTCCATATTCGGGCACGGACCGGGGGGGCCCGTGGGGGAGGCGGTGGCCGACGCGGTCGCGGCGGTGGTGCTGGGCGCGGGAGCGGGCCGCCCCGGGGCCGGGGCAGAGGCGGGGGCCGCGCTTTCGCGCGGGGGCTGGCGCCAGGCTGCGCTGTAATCTGATGGATTCTTGAAGCTCAAAGGGTGGATTGGGATCGGGCCGGGGGCGTTTCGCCGGCGTTGCGGCGAGATTGCGCGCGGGGGCGTCTGCGCGGCGTGAACTGCGGCGTGCAAGCTAATCGAGCTGTCCCATGACACGCTGCCCCAAACGCGACCGCCCCAAGACTGAAACGATTCGATTTGGCGACATAAACGTCCAACCACGGGACTGCCCAGTGCCACGTTGGGCGCACGTCATCTCCGCGTCCGCCAGCGCACTGGGCCTGAAGGGGCGCCAAAGGCAATGAAAACCTCCCCGTATCCCGCGGAATACGGTGCCGGAACGCCAGCACCGCGGCGCACGCCGGCGCGAACGGCGGCCCGTGATGGCCGGCCCACGGCGCCCTCGCGGCGCGGCTCGGGCTGGGCCCTGGCGCTCGCGCTGGCGGCGGCCGCGGCCGCCGCGGCGCGCGCCGCCGCGCCGCCGGTCAACCCGCCCTGCCAGCCGTCGGGCGCGGGGACCGACTACGTCGTAGGGCCAGACCCTGGCCAGCTGGCCACGCTGGCTGAGGTGCCGTGGGAGGCGCTGGGGCCGGGCGACACGGTGCGCATCCACTGGCAGGCCACCCCCTACCTGGGGAAGCTGCTGCTCATGGCCGAGGGCACGGCCGAGCGGCCGGTGCGGCTGTGCGGCGTGCCGGGCCCCAAGGGCGAGCGCCCCATCATCAACGGCGCCGGCGCGACGAGCCGCGCCGCGCTCGGGCCGCACTACGCGAGCAGCGACTACGACCGCAAGTACCACGAGGGCCGGTCGGTCGTCGTGATCAAGAGCTCGGCGCAGGCCGACTGGACCAGCTGCCCGAGCCACATCCGCATCGACGGCCTGGAAATCCGGAACGCCCACCCCAGCAGGAGCTTCACAGACACCG
Source organism: Raphidocelis subcapitata (assembly GCA_003203535.1). Classification (NCBI taxonomy): domain Eukaryota; kingdom Viridiplantae; phylum Chlorophyta; class Chlorophyceae; order Sphaeropleales; family Selenastraceae; genus Raphidocelis; species Raphidocelis subcapitata. Next base: position 310,168 of record BDRX01000030.1, read on the forward strand.
CCGGCGTGAAGCGCAGATACGAGGCCTTCGGCGCGTGTGTCTGGGTGGACCGCGGCCACAACGTCACGCTCGCCTTCAACCGCATCCGCGGCTGCAGCCAGGCGGTGTTCAGCAAAAGCACCGACGACGGCGACTTCGCCGTCACCCGCGACCTGACGCTGCAGGCCAACGAGTTCATCGGCAACGGCGTCGCGGGGGCCGACACGATGCACACCACCTACCTGCAGAGTGTGGGCCTGCTGCTGGAGTTCAACCACTACTACCCGCTCAGCGCGGGGGCCGCCGGGAACGCGATCAAGGACCGCTCCGTGGGCACGGTGATCCGGTACAACCGCATCGAGGGCGGCGCGCACTCGATCGACCTGGTAGAGGCCGAGGACTACCCCCAGACCGCGCTGGCGGACCCACGGTACCGCCGTGCCTACGTGTACGGCAACCAGATCGTGAAGCCCGGCGGCACGGGGAGCGCGGTCCACTACGGCGGCGACCACTACACCGCCCAGCGGAACGACACCTGGGGGGAGCCGATCTTCCGGAGGGGCACGCTCTACTTCTTCCACAACACGCTGCGGCTGACCGGCGGCGAGGGCGTGGTGTTCCAGCTGTCGACCACGAAGGAGCAGGCCCAGGTTTGGAACAACGTGGTAATCTTCGACGCCGGGACCCAGTGGATGCGCTGGCGCGCCAGCAGCGAGGTCGGGCCCCCCTGGACGCCGGGCGGCGTCGTGCGGCTGGGGCGCAACTGGGTCAACGCTGGCTGGGTTGATTCGGACGAGTGGCACCACGTGCCCGGGCAGCTGCTGGGCACCGAACTGCTAGTCACCGGCGACGCGCCGCCGGTCAACCTGACCACTTGGGCGCCGCTGCCGGGCGGCGCGGCCGTCGACGCCGGCCAGGCGGCGCCGCCCGGCGTGTCGCTGCACCCGGTGCGATGGCAGCTCGACCGCTTGGCCCGGGCACAGCCGCGCAAGGTGAAGGGCGCGGCGGCCGACCTCGGCGCTGTGGAGCTGTGATGGCTGATGAGTGATGAGCCAGCTGGCCGGCCGGCTGGCAGATGGCGAGCTGGCAGCTGCCGCTGCTGCCGAGGTGGCAAAGGTGCGTTGGTGTGTTTGCCCGCGTGCTTGCCTGCACCCTTGGCTTTCCTGGCAGCATCGGCCTCGACTTGCGGGTCAACGCTGCGTGCGGCGGCGCCGGCCCCTCCGCCGGGTTGACCAAGGTGCGGTTTCACGCCCACAGCCCCACCCTTGCAACACACTTGCCCTTCCCACAAAAACCAACAGTTGATGGGCCGACTGTTCAATAAAGGAGGGGGACCGTATACCATATCCTGCGGCGCACGTCTCAAACACCGCGAGTCCTCTCAACTGCTGGTGCGGCGGGGGTTGCACCAACACTTGTTTGTGCGTTCTTGGGGGGAAGGAGGGGTGTTGGAGGTGCGTGTGGTGAAGCCTGCGGCCGGGCATCCAAATGTGCACCGGCCTGCGGGAGGGCAGGTGTGTGGGGTGTGGAGTGTGGACAGCAGCACGCGCGTGGTCTGCTCTCCCCCCCACTTTTGTTGCTTGCGGCCCCCGCGCATGCCCCCTTTCCCACGCTGCCCTAACAACAGCCTCCCCCAAAAATCCCCACTGGGACAGGGGGCGATCGCATCTTCATCATTTGGGGCAGCCCGGGTGCCGCAAACAAGCTGCCGCCGCCTGGCGGCCCGCCTGGCGCTGGGCGAGGTGTGCCGGCTGCCGTTGCCGCCGCCGCCTGTGGCGGTGTACGCGCGATTTAGCCGCGTATGTAACTCAAGGTTACATGTGGGTTCGCGTAGCGGGGCTGGGCCGGGGCGAGTAGTCCGAGTAGCGGGGCGCGAGTACGCGAACCGTTGTAACACCTCCGCGCCCTGTTCCAAGCCGTCTGGCGCTTCCCCTGACTTCCGCAGCGCCTTTCCCGCGCGCTGCCGACCTCCATTCAATTGCTACGATCGCGGGGCACCCCTCGAGAGCGCGCAAACGCCGGAGGCAGGCACACCGGACTGCGCGCCTGTCTGATGTGATCTCTATGCCGCGCCAGCGCAAGCGCGGCCGAAGAAGGCGGGGATAGCGAAAGCTGGGACTCGGGCACCGATGACGGGTCGGACGACAGCTCCAGCTGCTCGAGCGAGGAGGGCGCCGGCGCGCCGAGCCGCGGGCGCGGGCGCGGGCGAGGGCGAGGGCGCGGCGCTGTCAGCCGTGGCCGCGGCCGTGGCGGCGGACGCCGCGGCAGCGGGGTGCAGGCTGCTGAAGAGGAGCTCCCCTTCGCCGAGATGCAGTGAGTGCCCCGCGCGCGCGCGCGCGCGCTGCCGCTGCGCGACAGCTGGGAGCAGCGGCGCTGCTGAAGTGTCTGCCACCGTGCAACCAGCCTGCTTTCCCTCCTCCCTTGAGCTGACCCCAAGCAATTGTCACCCCCAGGGTCCCGCCCGAGACCCGCGCCCTGCTGAGCCAGTCCCAGGCCAAGGCCAAGGCCATGAGGCCCTGGACGCGCACCAAGTACGCCAGCCAGCTGAAGAAGTGGCAGGTGCGACGGGCTGCAGAGGTTGGGCCGGGGCCGCAGCACGGCAGCGGGGGCCCAGCGCAGCAGCGGGAGCGGGCGCGCAGCGCGCCAGCGGGGCGCAGTGCAGCAGCGGGAGCGGGGGCGCAGCGCGCCAGCGGGGGCGCAACACCGCCGCAGCACGCCCTTCAACGAGGGCCCGTCGGTGCAGCAGCGCGAGGCGCAGGGCGACTGCTCGTGGCGCTCGGCGCAGAAGCACCACCACCAGCGCCGGGCAGCAGCCGCCGGCAGCCGGTGGCTGCTGGCGTCGCAGCGGTGGATGCGGAAATGCAGCGGCAGGGCATGCGGCAGCCCAGCTACATCAAGCACCTTGAGAGTCAGCGGGGCCCAGGGCTGCACTGGTGGGCGTGCTTGCCTTCTATTTTGCATGCAATCAGCCTGCATCCTAGCTCCAAATGCCCAGCCGAAACGTACCCCTCACCGTGTGCGCAAACGCAGGGATGGCAGCGGAGGAGAACAAGGAGGCGCGCGCCGCGGCAGAGGGCGCGGGCGGCGACGCTGCGGGCCCCGAGGCTCTGGCCCCGGCGGCGGCTGGCGGCGCATTGGGCGGCTAGTTTGGGCGGACTGTGTGTTTGCTTTCCGTTTGCATGCACTGGTTTCTTCTTGGCACTGAGCTCTGAGTTTTGCCGTGCGCGCTTTGTGCGGTTGATGAACAGCTGTCGGGCTGCTCTCCCCGGCTGTGGTCCCCAGAACCCGGCATGTAAAGGCATGTTTGAGTCATTGCACCACAACCTGGGGACGGGTCGAGCCTTAGCTTTGCTGGTGGAGGCTTGTGTGGGTGCTGCTTGCCCGCTGCGCTGGCATCAGCGGCGCCGCGGCGGCGGCCACGCGGCGCAGCCGCGGCGCGGCGGCTGGCCTTGGTCCAAGGCGCGCCTGCGCCACAGGCAAGGCCCTCCCACAAGCATGCCACCTGGCAGTGGGCAGGGCCCCAGGCTGCAGCCAGGGCCCGGGCCTGGGTGTACTCGCCCTGTACTCGCCAGCACCGGGCAGTGGGTACTCGCCCGCTACTCAAACCCCCTGTAACTCAAGGTTACATGTGGGTTCGCGTAGCGGGGCTGGGCCGGGGCGAGTAGTCCGAGTAGCGGGGCGCGAGTACGCGAACCGTTGTAACACCCCCGCGCCCTGTTACAAGCCGTCTGTCGCTTCCCCTGCCTTCCGCAGCGCCTTTCCCGCGCGCTGCCCACCTCCATTCAATTGCTACGATCGCGGGGCACCCCTCCAGAGCGCGCAAACGCCGGAGGCCGCACTGCGCGCCTGTCTGATGTGATCTCTATGCCGCGCCCGCGCAAGCGCGGCCGAAGAAGGCGGGGATAGCGAAAGCTGGGACTCGGGCACCGATGACGGGTCGGACGACAGCTCCAGCTGCTCGAGCGAGGAGGAGCGCGGCGCTGTCAGCCGTGGCCGCGGCCGTGGCGGCGGACGCCGCGGCAGCGGGGTGCAGGCTGCTGAAGAGGAGCTCCCCTTCGCCGAGATGCAGTGAGTGCCCCGCGCGCGCGCGCGCGCTGCCGCTGCGTGACAGCTGGGAGCAGCGGCGCTGCTCAAGTGGCTGCCACCGTGCAACCAGCCTGCTTTCCCTCCTCCCTTGAGCTGACCCCAAGCAATTGTCACCCCCAGGGTCCCGCCCGAGACCCGCGCCCTGCTGAGCCAGTCCCAGGCCAAGGCCATGAGGCCCTGGACGCGCACCAAGTACGCCAGCCAGCTGAAGAAGTGGCAGGTGCGACGGGCTGCAGAGGTTGGGCCGGGGCCGCAGCACGGCAGCGGGGGCCCAGCGCAGCAGCGGGAGCGGGCGCGCAGCGCGCCAGCGGGGCGCAACACCGCCGCAGCACGCCCTTCAACGAGGGCCCGTCGGTGCAGCAGCGCGAGGCGCAGGGCGACTGCTCGTGGCGCTCGGCGCAGGAGCACCATCACCAGCGCCGGGCAGCAGCCGCCGGCAGCCGGTGGCTGCTGGCGTCGCAGCGGCGGATGCGGAAATGCAGCGGCTGGGCATGCGGCTGCCCAGCTACATCAAACACCTTGAGAGTCAGCGGGGCCCAGGGCTGCACTGGTGGGCGTGCTTGCCTTCCATTTTGCATGCAATCAGCCTGCATCCAAATGCCCAGCCGAAACGTATCCCTCACCGTGTGCGCAAACGCAGGGATGGCAGCGGAGGAGAACAAGGAGGCGCGCGCCGCGGCAGAGGGCGCGGGCGGCGACGCTGCGGGCCCCGAGGCTCTGGCCCCGGCGGCGGCTGGCGGCGCATTGGGCGGCTAGTTTGGGCGGACTGTGTGTTTGCTTTCCGTTTGCATGCACTGGTTTCTTCTTGGCACTGAGCTCTTGCGAGTTTTGCCGTGCGCGCTTTGTGCGGTTGATGAACAGCTGTCGGGCTGCTCTCCCCGGCTGTGGTCCCCAGAACCCGGCATGTAAAGGCATGTTTGAGTTCATTGCACCACAACCTGGGGACGGGTCGAGCCTTAGCTTTGCTGGTGGAGGCTTGTGTGGGTGCTGCTTGCCCGCTGCGCTGGCATCAGCGGCGCCGCGGCGGCGGCCACGCGGCGCAGCCGCGGCGCGGCGGCTGGCCTTGGTCCAAGGCGCGCCTGCGCCACAGGCAAGGCCCTCCCACAAGCATGCCACCTGGCAGTGGGCAGGGCCCCAGGCTGCAGCCAGGGCCCGGGCCTGGGTGTACTCGCCCTGTACTCGCCAGCACCGGGCAGTGGGTACTCGCCCGCTACTCAAACCCCCTGTAACTCGCACACAGCATTATCTAAACTTTGGGCGGGCCCGCCATCCAGAGGCTGTCGCGTTCAAGCAGCGAGGACTTTGCCGCGCCCGCCTGAGATTGCTGCGGTGTGGCTGCTTGTGTGAGGCGCCACGCGCGCGCGCGCCGGCGGCGCGCCGAGCCCGCAAAAGAGGACGCCGGCCCTCCGTCCTCTCAGTCCGCGCCCGCACCCGTGCCTTTATTCGATCGAATTCAGCGCGATGCGGTAGTCCCAAAGGCCCAGGCTGCCTTCGGCACTCCGCATCGCCCGGCCGATCCAACCAGGCCGCTCCAAGCATGGCGCGGCGTCGCGTTATCGCCGCGAAAATGACACGGATTTTGGGGGCGGTGCTGCTGCTGCTGGCGGTCGCGCCAGGCAGCGCTCAAGGGAGAGGTGCCAGCGACGAGCCCGCTGTCCTGGAGGGTGGGTGCCCCGATTGCGAGGGTGCAATGGCACCGATGGCAGGAGCGTCGCGCGTGCCCCAGTGGGCGCGGGCCAGGGGCGGACGGCGGTCGCCCGGGCGCCGGGGCGCCGCGCCGCCGCATCGCCCCACAGTTGACTCTCACACGCGCCCCCGCCGCCCCCACCCCCGCCCCATTCTCGACCCGCAGCCCCTCCCGCCGCCGCCGCCGCCGCGCCCCGCCGCCGGCTGTCGCAGCTGCGGCCGCAGCCGCAGCCGCCCGGCGCGTCCCGCTGCGCGCAGGGCGCGGCCGCCGCGGCAAACGGCTCGTGCGCCTGCGCCGCGGGCTGGCGCGGCAGCGACTGCTCGGTCTGCGACGTCTCGCCCCCGGGGGTCTGCCCCGCATTCACGGGGGACCCCGCCAGCAGCTGCGACAACGGGCTTGCCTATTCAAACACGTCACGCTACAAGGCGCGCTGCGGACTGCCGATGGGTTTTGGGGCGTTTGGGGGGGTTGCCCTGGTGCCCGCGGCTACTCGCGCTTGCGCCCCAGCGACGACACAGCCTGGAAGCGACGCAAGCAGCCAAGAATTGAAAACAACGGCCCCAAACGACCACCGCAGGTCTACGATTGCGATCTGGTAGGCGGCCTGGCTCAGTTTGTGTCGAGCGTGGCGGCGGCCTGCAACCTGAGAGGGGAGCGGCTGCCCTTTGCCGATGGGCCCCTCGGCCTTGGGGTGAGTCAGCTCTCGCGGGAAGGGGGGGGGCAGAGGCGAGGGGCAGGGGGCGAGGGGTGGGAAAGCTCAGGCAGCGCTCTGCAGCTCGCATGCGGGGGGGCAGGGGGCGAGGGGGGGAAGCTTAGGCAGCGCTCTGCAGCTCGTTGCACGCTGCATGCGGCTGCCTCTGTGGACAGAGGAGGCAGGACCTTGGCGCTGGCTCGCCTGCAACTCGGGGCTCTCAGCGTCGCCGCCGCCGCCTCGGGGCGCTGTCGTTCGGATCGGCTGCCTTCAATGTGCCGCTCAGGGGCCCGAGCCCGGCGCAGGCAGGCACCCCTCCCCGCCCCCCGCCCCTCACGCCCGCCCCGCAAACGCCAAACCCCGCAGCCCGGCGGCTCTTTGGAGGGCTCCGTGGCGGAGCGCGCCGGGAAGCTGCCCCCGCAGAACGGCACGGACAATTTTTGCATCATTCAAATCGGCCTGGTCACCCAGCCAGACACGCCGCTGGTGTGCCTGGTCAACACATGCGACTTCCGGTGAGACCGCGTTGACCGGCGTTTTGACTTTCGGCTGCTGCTTGACCGCGCTAGCCTGTGTTTGCTGCTATGGCGCGCGCGCGCCGCGTGCGGCACACAGCAGTCTGGACAGTGGAAGCAAACACGAGCAGCAAAGCCAAACCTCGCCGTCAAAACCAACCCACCATTTCCCACCACCGCCACCCCCAGGCCCGGCAGCACCAATTTCCTGTGTGCCCACACCCGCTGCTGGTGCGGCTCCGGCGCGGTCCCCGCCGGCGGCGAGGAGGGCGCCGGCTGCCCGGCCGTCGTCCAGCCGTTCCTTCGTCGCCTCGGCAACAGCACCATCGGCATCGCCTGCGACGACCCCTCTGTGGGAAGCTGCTACCTCGCGGGCTTCTCCCCGCGGTTCAACCTGCGCTGCCGCGCCGGAGAGTGCACGCAGCCGGGGCTGCCGGCGAACGAGACGGTGCCGCACGTCGCCGTGGCCGCCAAGGACTTTGCCGACGTGGTGACGCCGGCCACGCTGCGCGCGGTCGCGGCCGTCTCGGCGGCGCCGATCGCGTTGCTGGCCGCCGTGGGCGCCGCGCTCGCGGGGTCGGTGCTCGCGGGACGGGAGCTCTTTTCGGGGCCGTCCCGCCGCAGCGGCGGTGGCGGCGGCGGCGCGGCGGCCGGCGGGGGCGCCGCGGCGCCGCCGCCGGGCAAGGGCGGCGGCGCCGCACCGGCGGCGGCCAACGGCGTGGTCGCGGCCGCCAACGGCGCGGGCGAGCCGCCGGCGTCGCCGGGGGCGTTGGCGTCGGAGGACGCGGATGCTGTGCTGACGGGGGATGCCTTTTCGCGCGCCGATGCCTCGGGGCCGCTCTACACAGCCGCCGACCCCAACTCCGCCTCGGCCTTTGCCTTTGAGGTGGCGTCGGTCTCCGTGCCCTGCCCCGCCGCGCCCGGCCCGGCGGCGCGCCTGCTGCGCACGCTCCGCCCCGGCGCGCAGCCGGCGGTGCCGCCGCACCCCGCCGCCGCGCCCTCGGCCTCGCCGCTGCCGCCGACGCCGACGCAGACGCCGACGCCCACGCCGACGCCGACGCCCGGCTGCGGCGGCGGCGCCTCCGCGGCGCGCCGCGGGGGCGCGCGGCGGAAGCTGCTGCTTTCCGATGTGTCAGGCTCGGTGGGCGAGGGGGAGGTCCTCGGGGTCATGGGCCCCTCCGGAAGCGGCAAATCCACGCTGCTGTCGGTTCTGTCCGGCTCCCTCGAGGCGATCGGCCCCGGCGCGCGCGCCGACGCGGTGGTGTCGCTGTGCGGCGAGCGCGACCGCGACGCGCTGCGGCGCGCGGTGGCGTTCGTGCCGCAGCGGGATGTTTTGCTGCCGGCGCTGACGGTGGAGGAGACCGTGCGGTATGCGGCGCTGCTGCGGCTGCCGCTGCGGCTGGGGGCGCGGGAGGTGCAGGTGGGAGGGGGGTGTTTTCTGGGGGGTCAGGGGCCGCTGCTGCGGCTGCCGCTGCGACTGGGGGTGCGGGAGGTGCAGCTGGGAGGGCTTTTCGGGGGTTCCGTTCCTGTGGGGGACGGCGGGGCAGGGGTGGCCAGCTAAAATCAACCCCCCCCCCCCCAAAAAACGAAACAAACAGGACCGAATCGACGCCGTGCTCTCAGAGCTCGGGCTTTCCCACGTCGCCTCGAGCCTCGTCGGCGGCACCGCCAGCATCAGGGGCGTCTCCGGCGGCGAGCGGCGGCGGGTGACGATCGCGATGGCCCTGGTTACGCGGCCGAGGGTGCTGATACTGGACGAGCCAACCTCGGGGCTGGACTCCTTCACGGCTTTGGAGGTGGGGGCTGGGGAGGGGTGGCAGTCAAGGCAGTCCAGGCAGTCCGGGGGGAAGGGGCGCGTGCGCGACAGTCCGAGCGGTTTGGGGAATTCGGGGTCGGGGCTGGGCTCTTCCACTGCTTTGGAGGCGTGGGGAAGGGGCGCGCGCGTCCAGGCAGCAGCCCGGACCGCCCAGGCCATCCCTGGGCTCGAAAAACGCGCCCCACAAGCACGCGTACGGCACTGCAGCGACTGAGCGCGCCCCCTCGCCTCCCGCCGGAACCAACCAAACCCAAACCCCAAAAGGTGGTCCGCGCCGTCCGCGCCGTCGCCGCGCGGCGCCGCCACGTCATCCTCTCCCTCCACCAGCCCAGTCGCAGCATCTTCGACTCCCTCTCCTCGATCCTCCTCCTCGCCCGCGGCCGCGTCGCGTTTTGCGGCCCGCCGGCCGGCGTCGGCGCCGGCTTCGCGGCCGCTGGTCTGCCGGTGCCGCCGGACCGGCAGCCGGCGGAGTGGATGCTTTCTGTCGTGTCCCGCCCGGACGCGCTCGCCTCGCTGCTCGCCGGCCGCGAGGCCGCCGCCGCGGCGGGCGCCGCCGCCGACGGCTGCATCGCCGTCGGCGACGCGCCGCCGCGGCGGCGGGGCGCGGCCGCGGCCGCGTGGCGGCTGGCGGTGCAGCGCAGCGGCGGCGGCGGGGGCGGCGGGGGCGACGGGTGGAGCACGACCGATGCGAGCAGCGCGGATCCTTCGGCCGCGGCCGGCGCCGGCGCCGGCGCGCTTTCGCTGCGCGTCGACGCCAGCGCGGCCGCGACCGCGGCCGGCGCAGCGCCGCGCGCCGCCGCCCACGCCCGCGGCGGCCGCGGCGCGGGCGCCGCGGCGGCGCGGTGGGCGCGCCGCAGGACGCGGGAGGCGACGGTGCTGTTTTGGCGGGCGTTCACAAACACGCGGCGGGAGCCGCGGCTGCTGCTGCTTCATATCGCGATCGCCGTGTCGCTGGGGCTGGTGGTGGGCGCCATCTTCTTCCGGCTCGGCAACACGCAGGTGGGAGGGCCGGCGCGGCGGGGTGCAGAGTCCAACGTTTGACCGCCGGTTTGACCGGGCAGCACACAGTCGCGTCGACGGCACCGGGCTTTGACGATCCACCCCAGCTTTGTGTCCTCCTGCGCTGCCACCGCGCCGCTCACCGCCGAGAGAAACCCCCCCCCCCCACCCAAAAAAAACTGCGCGCCAAAAAAGCGCGCCGCAACCGCGGCAAACCGCCGATGAACAGCTCGCCGAACGAACCCGAAAACCCCCAGGTCGGCGTGCAGAACCGGCTGGGCGCGATGTTCTTTGCGCTGGCGCTGTTCGGGTGGACCTCTGTGTCGGTGGTGGACGGGCTGGTCCTGGAGAGGGAGCTGGTGGAGCGCGAGGTGGGGGGGGGGGAGTTCGCTTGCTGGGGCCTTTTTTTGGCGCTCTGGGGGTGTGTTTTTGCGCTCGGGAGTTGTTTTGTTTGGGGGCCGTTTTTTGCACTTTGGGGGTGTTCCTCCTTTTATGCGTAGCAAAAATGAAGCAACTCGAAAGAACTGCACCCCCAACACTAAAAGCGGGTCGAATAAACTGCCCGCCCTCAAACCGAAAGCAACTGGAAACAACCCTCTCTCCCCCCAAAAACAGGTCGGCGGCCACGCCTACGGCTGCGGCGGCTACGTCCTCGCCTCCCTCGCCCTCGACGGCCTGCTGCTGCGCGCGCTGCCCGCTGTGCTGTTCGGCGGCCTCATGTACCCAATGGTGCGGGGGATTTGGGTTTTTGGGGGGGGGGGGGGGGGGGGGTGTTTGTTGAGGTGAGGGGGGTTAAGGCTGGGGAGCGGGGGTGAACGAGGGTGCAAGGAGGCGCTCGGCAACAGCGCCAAAAGCGACTGCCCAAAGCAAAACGGCCCCCGACCCCACCCCACCTCTGTGAGCCGCTTCCATATCTCCACAATGTAGGGCGCCCCTCCCCACCAAAAGGGGCCAAACAAGCGCGCCCAACCTTCAAACAAGCGTGCCCAAACCCCCCAAAGGGCACCCTTCCACACACAAGTCCGCCAAATCCCCCACCTCTGTTAGCCGCTTCCAGATCTCCACTATGTAGGGCGCCACGTGGCGCAGCAGCAGCGGCAGCACCACGCACAGCGCGACGTCCAGCATGCTGTGGCCGGTGGAGATCTTGTTGAGCATCGCCTGGAGGGCAGTTTAGGGCGGTTTCGGGCGGTTTTCGGGCGGTTTCGGACGGTTTCGGGCTCGGCTTCGGGCGCGATTAGGAATCGGCTAGATCTAGCATGGCGCTGTTTGGCAGGGCAGACAGGCGGGCGGCGGCTGCGCCTGCAACTGCGGGCCCAAGGGGCGAACGGCCGCCCATCCCCCAAGCGGCCCGCGTTTTCGGGCCGCGGCGGCGCCCCCCGGCTCACAAACTGCATGACCGAGTCGCCATCGAGGCCAAAGCCCGCCATGGCGAGGGCGGACGACGACGGATCCAGCGCCGCCGGGGGTCTGGGCCCGCTGCCCGCGCGCCGGCGGCGGGCGCTCGGCGGGCCGGCGCGGCGAGGTGGGGGGCCGGCGCGGCGGCGCGCGGCGCGGCGATCGCGGTGCCGCGCGGCGCGGCTCCGGGCGGGCGGCGGCCGACTGCTGCCCGCAGCTGCTGCCTCGTGCCCGCCTGAACGCGCTGGCTGAGGGCGGTGTCTGAAGGCAGCGCCAGGAAAGGACCGCGCCCTCGGATCGATCGCCCCACACTCGCGTCACTGCGCGAATCTGGGTCCCTGCTTTTTGTCGATACCGTGATCGTGAGGACGCCAAAAGCAAATGGTCGTGGGTAGGCCTGCCAGGCAGCGTCGACCGTCGGCGGGTCGGCACCGCGCCGGCCGCCGGCCGCCGGCCGTTTGCCAGCCCCGCTCCGCGGGTGACGCCAAAGCCAGCGCCTTTCGAGATCGCCCGCTGGGGCAGGGCCGCCAGCCGATCGGCGGCGCGGTGCAGCGGCCCCCTGGCACCGCTGACGCTGCCGCTTCGAGCAGTTGACGCCCCCCGCTGTGCAGTTTCCAGTTGGGCTTTGCAGTAGAGGTCGTTTGCGGGGTGGAACTCGGCGCGAAAGAAAGACGAAAAAATTCGGCACCATCAGCGGCCAGCCAGAAAGGCGGCGCAGCGGCAGCGCAGCGTGCGCAGCAGGACGGCCGCCACGGGCAGGGCTATGCACGCGCAGGCCGCACGGCAGCAGTGGACGAAAGCGGTGCGTGCCCTCGCCGCTCGCAGCTCGGCGGCCGCCTGGGCGCGCCGCCTCTCCTCCAGCCCCGGCACGCCGGGCGGCACCACCAGCCGCCGCAGCGCCGGCATGCGGAGCGCCCAGTCGCCCAGCAGCACGGGGTTGGCCACGCCGCCGAGGTCGAGGCTGGTCAAAGCGGTCAAACGCGACAAGCCGGCGAGCGCGCAAATCTTCAGCTCCTCGCCCCCGTCGTGCAGCACCAGCTCGCGCAGCGACACGCAGCCGGCGATCGGGCTCGGCCGCCTGCCGATGTCCCAAGGGCCTGTCAGCAGCGCAGCCCCGCCCTCGCATGCGCCCGAGTGCAGCCCCAGCTCGAGGCGGGTCAGCTGCGTGAGCACCAAAACGCCGCGGGGCAAGTACTCATACCTTTGGCGGCCCGTGAACGCGAGCTCCCTCAGCGATGTGAGCCTGGAGAGCGCCGCCAGCAGGCCGCCCCCGCCCATGCCTTCTGCGTTGTCATCAGTAACAAGGAGGACGGACAGGCTTGCCAGATCATTCAGGACGAGGCGCGTGAGGCTGGTCATGTGTGACAGGTTGATGCTCTGGAGACTCTCGCAGCCCTGCAGCTCGAGCGACTGTTTTTGGTTTGGGAGCACAGGGGGGAGGGGGTTGTCAGCCTGTCGGTGCTGAGGCATGCCGGCGGCCGATCCGCAAAAAGTCACTCTGCTCGGTCAAGCATGCTCCGCTAGGTGGCAGGTGCCCTGCAAACGACAGCTGCCTCGGGCCGGCAGGCCGGCATGCAGGCAAACACTTGCCTTGAGAGTGGGGATGGGCGCGACGTGAAAATGCGTGGCCGAAGCAAAGCCGCAGATGGTGAGGCGCTCCAGGGACGGCGACAAGACGGGCACAAAAAAGAACTGCTGCTCCTGCTCGATCACAAACTCGCCGAGCAGCTCAAGCTCGCGCAGTTGGGTGAAGGGCAGCCGCTGTGTATAGAAGAACATCCGCCTCCAAGCGGAGTGGCCATCCCAGCGGCGGTCAATCACGAGCCGCCGCAGCTGGGGCAGGTGCCGCCCGAGCTTTTCCAGGCAAGCGGCGCTGGTGGTGATCCCGTGCAGCTGCAGCTGCTCCAGGGAATCGAAAGCTCCCGCCGGCAGCTGCTCCGCCGCGAGCGACAGCCCGCTGGCGCTGGCGCTGCTCGGGCCGGTCAAGCGCAGGCTGCGCAGGCGCGGGATGGCCTGGCGAGCCTCCATCAGGGTGCCATGCAGACTGCTGAGTTTGCGCCGCGGCGGCTGTGCCGTCCCTGCCTTGCCCAGGTCGATTGCCACAGTGGTGGCTCTCGGAAAGGCGCGCAGCGCCGCTGCGAGGCTGCAGGCAGGTACGCCCTTCAGCTCTTCGACGGTCTCTGCGCGGCCGCGCCGCCAGCTGCGGCACGCCAGCCGCGCGACTGCCAGCACGCCGGGCTCAGCGTCTCGCAGGATCTCGAACACCAGATCGTCGGGAAGTTCATCCCACCTACGGCGCGGGACGCCGAGTTGACCGTGAGCGCGCTGGGCCCAGCCCGCGCGCCAAGTGAGCCGATCGCGACCCCACACCCCCGCGCTCGTTGCTCACGGTGTGTGGATCGCCTCCTCATAGCCGCTCTCGGCGGAGGGCTCGTCCATGGCTGCGCTGGCGCGCGCAGCACGGCGCGCAGCGCTGCAAGCAGCGGCGGCAGTGTTTGACCGGCGCGCGCGGCGTGGCCTCGCTGCACTATGCGCCTGATTATCACAGCAGAGGTTTGCAGGTTCAAGGCTTTGTGCCTGGCCGGGCTTTGGGGATTGTCTATCTGCTGCCTGGGTTGTGATGACCGTGCTGGTGTCCGCCCGTCACCAGACAGCCCATGAGCAGGTGGCTGTCACCGCACAGCCCATGCCTCACGGCCTCCTCTTCTTCGTCTCCTCACTCAGCAGGGCTCGCATGCTTACATGGCGCGTGCGCATGCGCTTGTGCAGCGCGCCCACGCGCAGAGCCGCCCGTATGCGCGCCCATGCGCGACGCCCGCCCGCGCGCGCGCGCTCATGCGCGCCCGTACGCCAGCCGCGGCCTCGCCGCCGGCGCTCGCCGCCCCGTTATCCCCACCATCGCGGTCAGCTTTATGTACACCATCATCCCCGCAAACACGAGCGTCACGGCCAGCAGCATCATGCACGTCCAGCAGAAGCTGCTGCGGCCGGCGCGGTACCGCTCCTTCGCCTTTGCCGCGACCGAGTGCGCGTTGGCCGACGAGTCAACAAGCGCGCTCTCCGTTTCATCCAGCAGCTTGCCTCTGTTTGGGGGTTTCAGTGTTGTTGGGGTGGAACGCAAGGCTTAGGGGCTCGGGGAGTGGTGGGGCAGGCGGCGCCCCATGTGCGTACCCCCACCTGATAAGGGCAGCGCACGGCTCATACGTTGGCACCATGCCTGCCCCAACGGGACGCCGTGCCACGCTGAACCACCCCACCCCGCCCCATCGCTGCCATCGCTGCCAGCAACGGCAACGGCAAGACGCTCCGGGGCGCCGCGCCGCATGGCCCCCCACCTGTATCTAATTGCGTTCTGCATCGCCATCGCGCCCGCTTTCATCTCGGCCGTCAGGCCAAGCATGTCCTCCGCCAACTCGTCCTGCAGCCGCCGCTGCGTTTCCGCCCGCCCGCGCGCCGCCGCGCTGATGCTGAACTGAGCCTGCGCGCCCCCTGCCGCCGACGCCGCCGACGCCGTGCCGCCGCCCGCTTGCTGCTGCGGCTGCCCCTGCTGCTGCGGCCCGCCGGCGGCGCTGCTTGCCGCGGGCGCCGGCACGGAGGTGACCAGCGCCTCTGCTGAGGACGCATCCGCCAGCAGCCGCCTGCCGGGGCCGCCGCCGCCGTCGTCGACCGCGGCAGATGCTGCAGACAGCGCGGGGGCCGCTGCGGGGAGGTCGTCGCCTGGTGCGGGGCGCCGGCAAAAGGCGGGCACCTGCCGGCAGCGCATGTGACGGGGGCGCACGCGCACGCTGTCAGCATGCCGGGGGCTGCAGTTCTCTGCGGTAAGGCACGCACTCACGTGAAACAGCACACATCCATGCGCACTGCTCGCAATTGCAGGGACCGCAAACCGCGGGCAGCTCACGTCCGGCGGCCGCAGCTCCCTCGCCAGCCCCCCCACGTGGCCCTTGTAAGCCGCCAGCACGTCGGGCCCGGGCCTGTCCGCCTCTGATGACTCAAGGTCGTACAGCATCTCCCGGAGGGACTCGACGTACTGCGATGAGTCGTTGTTTGTAACCGGGTTTGCGTTTTGTTAACCGGGTTTGACAGGGCTGGCTTTTTGGGGGGCTCTGCGGTGCATTGCATCTCAGCTGCAGCGCTGTACCGGGCTTTCCAGGGGCTCTCAGCACGGCGCGTTGCACTGCACGGGAGAAAGGGGTGGCGCGGCGCGGCGCGGCGCGGCGCGGCGCCACTCACGCAGTGGAATTTGGGGTCGGCCTGCCACGGCGCCGCCGCGCCCGGCGCGTCGCTGGCGTGCTGCGCGCGCGCCCGCAGCGCGCATTGGTGCAGCAGGCGGCGGAAGCGGATCTCCAGCTGGCTGGGCCCTGGGGGCGGCAGGTCTGGCAGCACGTCCGCGGCCGTGACAGCGGCTGCGGCTGCGGCGGCGGCAGCGGCGGCGGCGCCACCGCCGCTGCCGCCTCGCGGCTGCGCCACCATCGTGTGCGCTGCAGTGATGCACGGCGCGCGCCGCAGCTCTATAGTGGGTTGCGCGCGTTCGATGGGCTCCGTGAGCGCTTCCTGCGCCGTTGTGCGGCTCCCCGATCGAGCCAGGGGGCAGCTCTTCGGGAAAAAAGGAGGTGGACAGATCGTTCGCCGGGCGCAGAGCGCTGTACGAAGTGTAGGCAGCAATGCAATGTCGACGGCACTGTGCAGAAGACCGCTTTGAGCAACCCGCCAATCGGGAATGGGGCGTGCAGCTGCGCCGGCGCCGCCCGCCGCGCCGACGAGCGCAAGCCGCGCCTCCATGCCGACCACCTCCTGCGAAACCCGGCCATGCCCTTTGTCTTGCACGTGCACTGAGGCAGAGGCAGAAGGCGCGGCGTGCGGTGAACAGACCCAACAGCCGGAGCTTTTAGTCGCTCTTCGACAAGCAAACACACAAGGCTTTTTCAAAGCTGGGGCAGCTGCCGGGGTCCGTGACCCATTTCTCCAGCCCCCCATCGTAGCATGTCAGACACCGAGCGCTTTGTGTGTTACCAAGAATCTGCGCCTCTCTCAAGGCTCCGTTGCGGGTGGTTTCGCGCGCGTGTGTCAAACTCTCAGCGCCCTGCCAGTGCACGCAGGCGCTGGCCCGGCCCGGGGGCCAACCGGGCGCGCCGCCGCGAGCGGCCCCGCGGCTGCAGTCTGATTGCGTGTGGGCCGGCATGCGCCGGGATGTGCGCCAGACCGGCGGTCCGCGGGGCCCGCCCCGAGCGGCGGCGGCGGCGGCTGCGGCGGCCGCGGCCGCGGGGGAGCGAATCACAGTGCCATCGGGGAGGGAGCGAAGGAGAGGAATGCCGGTGCCGTAAGGATCATCATGTCAGTGTGTTTTTGGTTTGCCGTCTGTCTGTCAATTCACGCCTGCGAAACGATCGATCGCCAACACCACAGGGGCTCGCGCCAGGCCGAATGGGGGCGGCCCGAGCCGGGCCGCCCGCGAGCGCGTTGGGGTGCGTTGCGGCGCGCGGGGCCGTGCCGCGCGGGGCGGGCGCGTCGGCTTGCGTGCAAGGAGCGCTGCGCCCCGGCGGTACCGCGGCCCCTCCCGAATCCAAAAAAGCGGCAGCGGCGACGACGGGGAAAAAAAGGGTGGTACAAGAGGGGGTTTGGCTGCCCCGTGCAGCGCCGCGCCGCCCCGCCGCAATGCGCAAGCGGGGCCAGCGGGGGCGGCCGGGCCATGCCCGGGGGCGCCGCCGCCGCGCGTGCCAGCGCGGCGGCGGCGCGTTGTCCGCCGGCGGCGTCCGCCGCCCGTCGAGCGGCTCCAGAGTCCAGAGCCAAAGCGAGTGCGCGCGCCCGCCCCTTCACTTGGCCTCCTGCGCGGCCATCTCCCTCTCCGCGGCCTCCAGCTCAAACACGTCCTCCTCGTGCCCCTCCAGCTCCTGCGGCGTCATGCGGTCGACCAGCGCCCGCAGCAGCTTCACCTCGGACACCCCCGTGACCGTCTCCACCTGGCTGCCGCCGCGGTACAGGGCAAAGGTGGGGGTCACCTTGACCTTCATCGAAACCATGAGCTTGCGGGTGTCGGGGCTCTCGTCGCCCAGGACCTGAAGCAGCACCAGGTTGGGGAAGCGCTCGGCTATGTCCATATACTTTTTCATGAACACTGGGGGCGGGAGGGGGGGTAGGGGGAGCGTTGTTGTTAGGTTCGTGCGGGTTGTGGATTAAGGCGGCGGGGATGGGGGTGGGAGGAGGGGGGGGGGGGGGGGGGGGGGGGGGGGGGGGGGGGGGGGGGGGGGGGGGTGCTGCCGCTGCGGCAAGGGCCCGGCGCGAGCGCAGTGCGGCAGGCGCGGCCGCGGTAGCTGGCGGCTGCAAAGCGGCGGCTCGCCCCCGCGCGCGCCGGGGGGTCGCGCTCACTCTTGCAGGGGCGGCAGGCTTTGGACTTGCACATGAGGACGCACAGCTGGTCAGAGTGAGTGTCCAGCGCGGCCTGCAGCTGCGCCGGCGAATGGACGGTCCAGATCTGTTTTGGGGGGCGGTTTGGGGTCGGCGGGTTGTTGGGGCGCGCGCGGGAAGGGGGCAAAGGGGGCGGGGGCGCGCTTGGCGCGTGCGGGGCGGCGGGCCCAGGTGGCGAGGTGGCGCGCGGGCCGCAGCCCCCCGCGCGCGGGGCGGGCCCGCCGCGCGCTGCCGCGAGCCGACCGCCCCGCCAGGCATCAGAGCAAGCCGTGCTAAGCGCAACGGCGCGCGCCGCGGGCCCTGGAGCGCCGCGGCTGCGGCAGCGCCCCGGCAGCGCGGAAGCGGCGGCAGCAGCGGCGCGGGGTGGCCCGCCCCGCCCCGCCGCCCCGCCGCGCCGCATGCGAGCTCCCGCCCGCCTGGCCTCACCTGTCCGGGAACGTGGGCCTCCGTGCTCAAGCCCTCGGTCAGGGGATCGACCGAGTTGCGGTCCACCGGAAGGGGGCGCTCGACGGAAGCCACCCGCGCCACCGTGCGGCGGGCGCGGCCGGCGATGGTCCTGGAAGGCACGGAGCTGCAGGACCTCGCGCGGCAGGCGGGGGCCACGGCCGCCGAACGCCCCATGACGGCAACAAGAGCCATGCCTTTGCTTTTGCTGGCCGCGGGCGGGTTTGGGACGCAAAGCGATGACAAGCGCAAAGACAAAGACAACGCGGCGGGGCGGGCCCGCGCCTTGTTGTGTGGTTCCACAACGAGCAAACAACGAGACAGCCACGCCCGCTCCTAGGCCCGGCATTCCGCCTCGTCCGCGCGACGATGGGCGGTGGAGCCACAGGCCAGCGCGAATTAAGCGCGGCCCGGGCCAGGGTGGGGGCAGCCGCCGCTCGAGGCGGGCCGCTGCCCGGCTGCCCCTGCCCCGCCGGCCAGGCCGCGTGCCCCTGCCGCAGGCCACCGCAGCTTCGCGACGCTGCAAAGGCAGGCGCCCCTCGCGCGCGCCGTCCAAGAGCAGCTCCCAAAGCGCGGCGCCCCCCGCGGCGATCCGCAGTCCGTGCCGCGCCGCGGGCGTTGACCGGTCAAGCCCGGCCTGAGGGAGCTGACCTCGCCCCCTACACCGGAGCCGCTGGCCGGCAGTCCCACCCGCACGCACCAAGCCGCTGCGTCAAGAGGGCCGCTGCCGCCCGATGCCGGCTTCCGCGCGGCCGGCGTTACACGCGGCAGGGGCTTGGGGGATTGGTTTGGGCCGGGCGTCAGATTGCGGTGCGAGCGCAGTTGCGCACCTGCTGGGCGGGACGGGCGCTGCGACTAAAACCTGTCACTGACGCCTGGTTTCCAACGTCACAAGCCAGACTGCGCTGGTGACTGGGTGGCCGGACTGCCTGGGCTGGAGGTGGGAGGAGCCTTTGGATTAAGCAAGAAGAGGGGAAGAGCGCCAACGGAGCGAGGCGGCGGCTGCGGGACGAAGAAGCGAAAGCGAAAGCCAAGAACGAGCCCTGGCATGGTTTTTGCAGCTGCAAAGGGAGGGTGGGGACAGGTGTGTCCGGTGTTGCAGCAAAGCTAGGGGCGCGGGCCCCGAGTGCCCGGCCGTGGCTGCGGGCATTTGTTTGGGGCGCCTTGGGGCAGGGGGTGCGCCGTTATGGGGGTGGCTCGAGCGGCCAATGTGAGTGTGCGGAAAGCAACGGGCGGGGGAGCTGCGCAGCAATCGAAAGGGGCGCCGAGACAGCGCCCCCGAAATGCGGTGAGCGGCCAACGCCAACGCCCAACAGCAGCGGCCGGCGGATGGCGGCGGCCGGGAGACGGAAACCGCCCAAAAAACGGAAACTGAAACGCAGGGCGCAACGCGGCGAGGCGTGGGCCGGCCAATGACGGCAGGCCTGTGGGAAAAAACCGCCCGGCAGTGCCACGCACGGCGGCAGCGGCCGCGGCCGCGGCCGCGACCGCGGCGGCGGGCGGCGGCGGCCGGCGCTCACCCGTCGCGCGTCACGCGCACGCTGCGCAGCGGCGGCGGCGGCAGGCGCGGGGGCTTGTAGTGGCGCAGCATCAGGCTGGACAGGACCACACTGACTGATGACAGCACCATGCAGCCGCCGGCCATCCAGGGCGGCAGCTGCACGCGTGTCCAGGGGTAGAGCACGCCTGCGGGGCCGCGCGGTTTGGCGGGCGCGGGGTTTAGAAGGCAGCTGGTTTTGATGGGGGGGGAGCGGGGCGACAAGCGAACCCTGTCCGAACCGCCCCCCAACTCCCAAACCCTCCACCGCCCCCAAACACTCAGGAGAAAGGCGTAGGCCCGCTTTTCGCAAGCAGCGAGCGCGCAAACGGCAGGCGCAAAAAGCGGCGGCGAGGGGACGCGAAAAACCGCCCACCTGCGGCTATGGGTATCATGGTCACGTTGTAGCCCATAGCCCAAAGGAAATTGAGGCGGATGCGGCGGTAGGTGGCACGGGACAGGTCCAGGGCGACGAGTACCTGGCAGGCAGTTGGTTTTGGGTTTTGCTCGGTCGGTCGGTTGCCGCCCGCCGCCCGCCGCTCGCGCGGTGCACGCCGCCGCGCATCGAGGCGCGACCACAGCCAACGCGAGACGCCGCCGCCGCAAGCAGCCGCCCGCTCCTCAAACCCGGTCAAACCCGGTCAAACCCGGCCAGCCGCTCGCCTGGTCTAGGCTGCTGCGCATCAAAACGTAGTCGGCGGCCTCCACCGCGATGTCGGTGCCCGATCCTATCGCCATCCCAACGTCCGCCGCCGCCAGCGCGGGGCTGTCGTTGACGCCGTCGCCCACCATCGCCACCACGCGCCCCGCGGCCTGCGGCGGTTTTGCGGCGGTTGGTTTTGCGGGCGGGCGGTCGGTTGCGGCGGTCGGTCATGCGGCGGTTATGCGGCGGCAAAACCGCCGGGGCGGTTTTGGCGTTTTGGGGTTTGCGGGGCCGGGGCTTCGATCGGAATGGAGGCCGCCGCGTCAATGCTTGCCGGTTTCATGGTTCCGGGTCGGCCGCTGCAAAGTCCGCCGTCTTGCTTGCGGCGTTTGGGCTGTCAGCCGGCTGCGCCGCGCGCCGCCGCGCGTTCAATCCCCGGACACACAGGAATGCCGCCCCCCCTTCCCCCAACTCCCCCAAAAGCCCACCTGCGCGTCTGCCACAACACCCGCCTTGCCAGCCGGCAGCACCTCGGCCAGAATGCAGGAGGGCGGCACCGCCAGCTGCTTGCCCACCGCGCGGGCCGCGCGCCAGGTGTCGCCGGTGAGCAGTTGGCACTCGATGCCCTGCGGGTGCGGTTGGATGGGTCGGTTTTCGGCGTTTTTTGGTTTTTGGTCTTTTTGGGGGGTGAGGTTTGGCAAAACGCCCGAAAGCAGCCCGCTGATCTCCCGGCTAAACCCCCTATCCCACGCCCAAAGAGGCAGGGAGCCCGCCCTGCTGTTTCCCAAACCGCCCGAAACCGCCCCAAACCGCCTGAAACATCTCAAAAACGCCCGAAACCGCCCACCTGCCGCTGCAGCCGCTCCACCACCCCCCGCGCCTCTGGCTTGAGGGGGTCCGCCACCGCCATCACCGCCACCGCGAAGGAGCCGATGGCGACCAGCACACACGTCTCGCCGGTGTCCTCGCGGTCTGGCGTTTGTTTTTTTGTTTTTGGGGGTTTCGATGCAATTTGCTTTGGTTCCGTGTGGGTTTTTTTGGCTCCGTGTGATGCTTTTGTGGGTTCCGTATGGCTCTGGTTGATGCCACCCCCGCCGCGTCCACCCCACCCTTGAGAAAAGCACCCCCCGCCGCCCTCACCCCGCCCTTCGAAAAATCCAACCCCCCGCCGCCTCACCCCGCATGAAAGCCTCCGCCTCTGGGCTCTCCGCCACCCCCTGCTCTTGCATCAAAAGCCGGTTCCCGATCGCCAGCCGCAGCGCCGCGCCGGCGGCGCCGCCGCCGTTGCTGCTGCTCGTGCCGTCGACGCTGCGCCTCGGCCCCTGCCGCGCCAGCGCGCCCCACGGCACCGTCGCGGTTATGCCCTTGCCGGGGTGAGAGGCCACCTCCATCACCCGCACGCCTTCGGCGAGCAGCTTCCCCAGCCGCCGCGGCGTCGGTGCCGCGCCGGCCGCGGTGGAGGCGCTGCCCGGGGGGCTGCCGGGGTCGGCGGCGCCGCCGAGCGCCGCGCTCAAGGCGGACTCCAGCGTGCCGCCGCCGCCGCCGCCGCCGCCGCTGATGCGGCCGTTGCTGCCGCCGCGCCGCCCCGGGCTGCCGCCGCCGCCGCCGCCGCCGCCGCCGCCGCTGATGCGGAAGCCGCCGCTGTCAGAGGAGATGACTCGAGCTGCAAAGTCCAGCACGGCGCGCGCCAAGGGGTGCTCGCTGGCGGCCTCGGCTGCGGCGGCGAGCTCGCACACCTGGAGGGCGGTGTTTTGGTCGGGCCGGCCATTGGGTTCGTTGGTGCGCCGCTCGAGGTGGCGTTGTGGTGCTCCAAGGGGGGCGTTGTGGAGGGGGTAAGCGGGGCCATCGAGCCCAAACAAGCCCCCCGACAAGCCCTCAGCAAGACCTAACAAGCGCAAACAGGCCCCCAGACAAGCCCTCAAGTGAGCCCAGGACAAGCCCTGAACGAGCCCCAAGCAAGCCCCAAGCAGTCCCCAAGCAAAGCCCCTCTGCACGCCGCAGGCCAAAGCCCCCAGGCGCGGCGTTTTTGGGTCTTGGGAGGCGCTGCAGCAGCCGGCAGGGGGGCGCAGTCGCAGATTGCAGCTGTTGGGTCCACGCGATCTGCGACTGAGCCCCCCACGCTGCCATATTGCGGCCCAAACGCGCGAAGCGTAACAACCGCGGGGCGGCAACAGCAGACGAGGGCCACGCAGCGCCAAGCGAGCCCACCAAGAAACCTAAACCCCAAACAGCCGAAACCCCTAAAGCCCCCCAAAGGCGCCCACCCGTGACCACGCCCGTCCACTGCGCCCCCTCAATGCCGGGGCTGCGCCGCGCGTACAGCACCTGCAGGTCATCGGGCGGGTAAGGTTGGTTACAGCGGTCAGCAAGTGGTTGCAGGCGGTTTGTGGACGATTATGGGGGGCTGCGGGGCGGCTGAGGGACGAGGCTGCCTCCTCGAGGATGGGAGTAACCTGAGCACTGGATCATCATCAAGAGCTCAGGTAACTCCCCCCTCAGAAGCAAGCCGCAACTAACACCCCCAAAACACAACAACGCCCCCCTCTGAAGCAAGCAAGTAAACCCCGAAAAACGCAACCGAAAAACATCAAAAACCTCCACCCCTCCCCCCACCTCATCCGACACGCCAAAGCGCAGCTCGTCCTCGTCGTCCAGATCACTGCGGCGCATGGCGCGGTCAAACGTCGGTCAAAGGGCGGTCAAAGGGCGGTCAAACGGCGGTCAAGGCGCGGTCAAACGACGGTCAAATCGCAGTCAAGCGGTGGGGTGAAACCGTGGTCAAACGGCAGCCGTAGCACGGTAAATGGCAGTCAAAGCACGGTTACCGGGACTAATGTCTGGGCGGGCAGTAGGCCGAGGCAGGCGGCAGCGGCTCGCCGTTCCGAGGCACGGCGCGCCCCAAGTCCCGCCCTCCAAGAAACCCAAGGGCAGCAAAGCGCGACCCCCGGCCAATCAACTTTGCCAACACTGATACCAAGGCGGGAGCTCTGTCTATTTTAATGAGAGGCCTAGGTGGTCAACCACCAGCGAGTTCAGTAAACAGGCGACAGCCAAACTGGGGAATACTCGAGGCACCCACCGCCGCCGGCCGTGCACGCTCTCCTCCATGGCCTCTACCTTTGACATGCCTTTGGGGTGGGGGTTTGGGAGTTGGGGGTGCTTTGAGGTTTTGAGGAGGGTTTTTTGGTGCTGCCCCGTGCCAGCTGATGCGCGGTTGCGCGGCGGAACGGCCGCACGCGCCGTTGCGGCTGGCAGTGCAATCGCCGCATGCACGCAACCACCACACCCACCCAATCACGCAACACACGGACGCGCCCACCCAAACACCCAAGGCGCGCCCCAAGCCCGGCCGCAGAACTCCTCACCCCCCAAACCCCAACCCCAACCCCAACCCCCAACCCCAACCCCAACCCCACCCCCCCCCACCGTCCCCCAGGAAAGCGCATGCGCTTTTGACATGGGCTACGTAATAGGTGTCGCACAGGCCGCAGCGGGAGCAGAACTCCTTGGCGGGGTAGGGGCTGCCCGGGGCTATGGGGCGGGCCTTTGGGGGGGGGGGGGGGGGGGGGGGGGGGGGGGGGGGGGGGGGGGGGGGGGGGGGGGATGCGAGGGAGGCGGGGGGGTTGGCGGGCGCCCTCCGAGGGCGGCGGGCTGCTGCGCGCGCGCGCCGTGACGCGCCGGCCGCGAGGGGGCCTGCGCGGCGGCGCACCTTGCTGCGCCAGTCCGCGGGGAGCGCTGCCGCCGACGCTGCGGCCGCGGCGTCGCCGGCCTGGGCGCGCGGCGCGGCGGGGGCGCGGCGCGGCGGGCGGCGGGGCGCCCCGCGGGCGCGGCGCGGCGGCGGCGCGGCCGCGGGGCCGGCCCCGCTCGTGGTAGCCAGCCGGCAGCTGGCGCGCCGTGCGTCCGATGCGCCCAGCATTGCCAGCGTCGCCCTCCTGGACGGCAGCGATCTGGCGAGATCGGCCGCGAGCGGTAGGCGGCTGTATAGCAAGCGCGCGAGCTTGGTACACGTCAAGGGGCGCAATATCAAAGCAATCAGCGCGCGCCGGAATGTTGAATGGACCTGAAGTAGCGGCGGCGGCGGCACCCAAAACGCCAAAACCTGGCATCCCCGCCCGCGCGTGAAGTTTCGCGTGAACGGATCCTTGGGTTTACACGTGCACACGACAGGTCATTATGTTTCAATGCATGACAAGGCGCCGCAGGGAAAGCGGGCTGGTTGTTAAGCGCGTTTGACAAGACGAAGCGTTTGACTGTTGACCGAGCGTGGGCATGCACACCCAGCCGAGCGGGGCGCCGCAGCGGCGGCGAAAACGGATGCACGTTTGTAGGGGCCCGGCGGGGGCTCGAAGCACGCGCCGTAGGGCTTTGCAGCGGCCCCGCGCCGCGGCGGGCGCGGCGCTGCGCCTCAGTACCCGCCGCCGCCGCCGCCCCACCAGCTGCCTGCGGGCGGGACGGGGCGGATTTGAGGGGGAGGGGCGGCCTAGAGCTCAACCCCCGGGATTCCGAGGCGCGCGGCCAAACAAAGCTTGAAACAGGCATTGGCGCCGACAGCAACAAAGCACGCCGGGCGGCACGAGCCCCAAGCCTGCAGCAGGGCGGCTCAAATCAGAAATGCAGCCGAAACACGAAGCACCCCACTCGGCGCGCGCGCACCGCCGATGTCGTCGGGGTAGGCCGCCGCGTCGGCGTCGATGTATGCGTTGCGGGTCGCGGCATACGTGGAACCTGGGGGTTTGGGGGGGGTTGGGGGGGATTGGGGGTTTGAAGGGGGGTTGGGGGGAGTTGCGTGTTGCGGCGTAGGTGGAACCTGGGGGTGGAGTTTGCGGGGGGGAGGTTTGGGGGGTTGAAGGGGCTGGGAAGCTGTTTTGGGGGGAGCAGCAAAGCGGGGGGAGCCGGCAGCTGCGGGGCGGCGCCCGCGAACGCGGCCGGGCGGCTGCGGGGTCTATTACCAGCCGCGGCGCGGCGGCCTCCGCAAATAAACTCGGGGCTTCTCATTGCATGCGGCGGGGCGGCTCTGGGGGCAAACTCCCCATTGAAAATGCGGCGGGGCGCGGCGCACCGAAGTTGTCGTCGTCGACGGCCATCTGGATCTGGCCCACCGCGTCGTTGGCAGACATCATGTCGCGCACGCCGGCGCCGCCGTACCAGCCGCCGCCCTGCAGCAGGCGGCGGCGGGGGCCGGAGGCTGCGGGGGCGGGGGCGGGGGGTGGTGGGGCGGGGGTTTGCTCGGGGCGGCGCGGGGGGCGGGGGGGGCGCGGCGGTCTCGGCGGGCGGAGGTCTCGCTTAACCAACCCGCTAGCATCGCTCAACGCAGCAGAAGCGCGGCTGTGGCTGGCGCGGCCATTCCACAACGTTTCTTGACAGCACGAAGGCTGCCAGCCGTGGGGCATCGTGGGCGGCATGCACAGGCGTGCACATGCGTCCCCGGCGCCAGCGCGGCGGCCTGGCCGGCGAAGCCGCGGGTGGGCGCGAACGACCGTTTGAACAAGCGCGCTTCTCACCGACCGAAAGCGCGGGCGCCGCTGCGGCCTGCGCGAGCACCGCGCACAGCAATATCAGCGCAAGTGCCTGCTGGCGCGCCATGGCGGCCCTGTATCTCCCGCCACCGGCTTACACGGACGATAAGAAGCTTACTGAACGGCTTTGGCCATCCAGCGGGCCCCGGAAATGGGTAGGCGCTGTGTCATTTGCCACACCACGCCGGTGACAATTTTCCGCCTTTCCCCGGGTTACACGCGGGTCCGGTGGTCTCAATACTTCCCCGAATAGGCGCCACGCGATCCCTCAAAGCCGGGCAGTCAGAGAACCGGCACCCGGCGACCAACGCAACCATGGCATCGCGCAAGCTCGCCGCGCTGGCGGTGCTCCTGGCAGCCGCTGGCGGTGAGCACAGCGCGGGGACTTTTCCGGGGTCTGCCTGCGCAGGCAGGCCGCGGCCGTCGCCGGCGGGGCGCGCGGCGCCAGCGGGCGGGTGGCGGGATCCGCGGGCGGGAGGCCGCATGAGACCGCCGCCACATGCCGCCGCTCACACCGGGCTGGCAGCCGCCGGCGGGTGCGCGCCACCGGTCGTGCCCCTAAACCCACCGCTTCTGCCCCTCTGCCCGCCCCGCTGAGCGCCCGCCGCCCCCGCCCCCGCCCTCGCCTCGCCCGTTCCCCCAGCCGTTGCGCAGACCGCGCCCGCCGTCACGGCGCCGGCCAAGCCCGCGGCCGCCGAGGCCAAGCCCGCCGCGGCCAAGCCTCCCAAGTATGCGCTCAGCGATAAGGTCAACCCCAACTCGCCGCTGCAGGTGGGGCGCGGAATCGTTTGCCCGAACCTTGGGGGGTTGTCGGGCAGCTACTGCTGCCGTGGCTGCTGTCCCGGCGCGGAGCCTGGGCACGCAGAAAGCAACCATCCCCTTGCAACAAAGGCCAGTGCAAGGTCTCCGCAAGCCCCTCGGCCCGAACACTTCAGGCTCCGCCCTCGCACACTGCTTAACAACCGCACCAACGCCGCTGCCGCCGCCGCCCGCCCGCCTCCCTTGCCCCGGCAGGCCCTGATCGCCAACAACCTCACCGTCTTTGCCAAGGTGGCCAACGCGTCCGGCCTCATCCCCGCGCTCAACTCGAGCGTCACCGAGGTCACCATCTTCGCGCCCACCAACGGGGTGCGCAGGGTTTGGAAGGGCAGTGGGGATTGTCCTGGCCCGGCCCGGCCGGCAGCCGGCTTCGAGGCGCTTGCGGCCGCTGCGGCGGCTGCGGCTGCGCCGCCACGCCCGCGCTCCTCCGCGGCTGCACACCCACTTGCCCACTTCCCAAGCGCCGCCCACCCCACCTCCCCTTCCCAACACGCACAAAAGCATATGCCCACAATTGAAAACCTCCCGAAACCCCCCAAAAGGCCATCGCCCGCCTGGCGGAGCAGATGGGCATGACGCCGTCCGAGTTCCTGGGGCACCAGATGCTCGTTGACCGCATCGCTGGTGGGCCAGCCGTTCTGTTTTTGGGGCGCGCTGTTTTGTAGGGGGCCCTGCAATGCGCGGGCTACCGATGCCATGCGGGCTGGAGTCCCGGCACCCCAGTGCGAAGCCCCTGAGCCCCTGGCCGCCGGCCCCCAAAACGCAGGCATCCACATCCACACCAACGGCAGCGTTAAGGCCGCGGCCCTCAAGAACGGCGCCAAGCTGCACACCGCGCGCGGCGGGGACCTCACGGTCAACCTCACCACCATCGGCGGCAAGAAGGCGACGATCCTCGAGAGCGCGCAGGTTTGAGCCCGCTCCGCTTTCGAGGCGCGCCTGCGCTGCCCTGCTTTCGATGCGCGGCCGCACCGCCCCGCTTTCGAGGCCCTCCCCGGCCAGAACACCGCCGCCGCAGCTGGCCCCCCCCCAACCCTGCCCCCCAAACGCCCGCCGCCACCGCTCCCCAACCCCGCCCCGCAGAACGCCGCCGCGGTGATCAAGCCAGACATCAAGGCCGGCAACAGCACCATCCACGTGATCGACAGCGTGCTGCTGCCCAATGATGTGAGCCGAACGATCTGATCTGGCGATCTGATCTGAATGAGCCGAAACATCCGAGCCATGTGGACCGTTGACCAGTCCTTTGCTGCTTTACTACCGCAGGCCTTATCGAATCCAGAAGCCCTCCCCTCGGTCCTTGCAGCCCCGCACGCACCGCCCAGCCCACTCCCCCCCTCTAACCCGTCACAAACCCCCTCCAAACCCCAAAACGCCCCAAACCGGCCCCAGGTGTTCCCCAACCTGAAGGCCGCCCTGTCCTTCAAGACCGTGACCAAGCCCATCGCCGACCTCATCCTCAAGGACCCCAAGCTGTCCAAGGCGGCCGCGGACCCCAAGACCGCCATCACGCTGTGAGCGCGCGCGTTTGACCGTGTTTGACCGAGTTTGACCGCGTTTGACCGCCCTTCCCTCGGCGGCAGCAGCTGCCGTCGCCCAACCAGTTCAAGCCGCTTGAGGCAGCGGCCGCGCCCCGTCGCACTGCGGCCTGCAGGCATGGCAGCACCAGCCGCACGAGCCGCAGCGCCCGCAGCCACTGAATCAGAAACCAAAATGGAAACATCCCCAAACGCCCCGCAGCTTCGTGCCCACCGACGTGGCCACCAACGCGCTCGTGGCCAAGCCCGAGGCCAAGGCTATCCTCGGCAGCGGTGAGGGGTTGGAGCCTTGTACGGTTCACAAACGCAGCTTTGCCCTTTCGTGCGTGTTCTGCGTGCGTGCGCGTGCGTGGATGCATGTGCGCCCCAAAACCAAACGCCACCGCCCTACCGGCCTTGCAAGCTCGCCACCCACCCACCCACCAATCTTTCGAACAAACAGCCGACTCGACCAGCAAGCTGCTGGCGCACCACGCCGTCCCCGGCGCCCGCATCCTGCCCAACGGCATCAAGGCCAGCGAGAAGCTCCCCACGCTGCTGGAGGGCACGAGCGTCGAGTTCGAAAAGGTGCGGTGCACACCGATGTGGTTTTTGTAGGGGGGGGCTTTCGGGGTGACTCGGGGAAGGGGGGATGGCTCGCTTTGCCCGGCTGGCGCTTTTTCGCTTGCGCCTCAGTAACCGGCTGCGCATTCAGTCGGCGTGACCGAATGCGCGCGCTGCGCAAACACGTCCGCGCGTGATGATTGCACACGGCATCCACCCGCCCCCCCCCCCCCCAAACAAAAAACGCACGCCCCCCAGGTCAAGTCGAAGGACGGCAAGACCGGCGAGATCTTCGTCACCGCCGACAACGACGACGCCAAGCCTGCCAAGGTGGTCAAGATGAACATCATCGCGGGCAACAGCTACCTCAACCTCCTGGACGGCGCGCTCGTGCCCGGCAAGATCTGATCTGGCCGAGATCTGATCGAGATCTGATATGGGGATGCGATCTCTTTGGGCGCAGTCGAATTTGGGCGTGGTCGAACCTCGGGACGTCCTGATCTCGTGCGGCGCGATCTGATCGGATCTTGTCGCCGGGATCTGGAGCGCTGTGGGGGTCTGGATGGTTGGCCGATGGCCCCGGGGATTCCTACCAACGGCCCGCCGTTTCTTAAAGGCATGCTGCCGTCTTTGTCAAGCTCCATCACCAGGATGGGGGCGGGCTTCCCTGCGGCCTCCCCTGCATAGTTGATAACCCCCGCTTGTGCTGCGGCGCTCCCTGCCGCCCCAGCTGCGCACGCGCGTATTGCGGCGCAGGGCCACTGCATGCACGCGCATGCGGGGCACGGGCGCGCGGCGCAGAGGGCTGCATTGAACTGCGCGGCATTTTGTTTGTGGCGCCCCGCCCCCTAAAACAAAGCCCCCCGAGGCCAAACCTCCCGCAAACCCTCAAACCCTCGATTGCACTATGTAAAAACGGCTTTGTCATCTGCAGGCTGCAGCCCTGGGACGCTGATCTTAACACTTGTGCCGGCCAGCGGCAGGCGTCTCAGGTGCAGCGCTCCCAGCTTTTGCATAACAGTCAGGGCGGTCCCCGCGGCGGGCAGGAGAAAGGCCACACAGATAAAGGCCACGAGACCTCTTCTTATTTGGGGTGGGGCTGCAACGGTCCTAACGGTTGCGGGATGCTGCGGGTGCTCCATGGCAGATAGCGACGGGGGCAAAGTCATGACTGGGCTTGAGGCCCAAACAAGGCAGGGGAAGGGTTCACAGAAACAGTCAGCGCGCTGGGGGGAGGGCTGCCGGCGGCCTGGGGCGAAGGACAGTCGCCGCACGCATGTGAGCGCCACACCCCAAAAAAAATGACAGGGTCGGTGCGCCGCACCCCTGCCAAAGCAGCCCCACGCGGCCAATAAGCATGGCGGGCGGGGCGGCGCGTGGCTTGGTAGCCAGCGCCCTTGCGTGCTTGCAGGGGGCGGTGCGGCAGTTCAGCAGGCTGGATGGTGGCCCGGCAATCCCCTTGAAAGTGAGGCGAGGCGCAATTCAAGCGCAGCCGGATGGGTGCAAAAGCGGCAAGGGCGCCTGACAGCAGGGGGCGGGGCGCCGCTTGCAAAACAGTGGGGCAGGGGCTGGCGGCGTTTGCGCCGCAAGGCAAAGGGGTGGTGCGTGCGCGCTCTGCGCCTTGTGCAGGCGGGTGGGCGCGGTGTGTTGGTTTGAAACAGGGGATGGGGACAAAAGGGCAGGCCTGCTGTGTGCAGGGTCAGCCTCGCACACGGCGCGCAGAGAAGGGGTGGCGTGCGCATCTAGTGCAAAGCCTCACCCGCAGCCGGGCGGGTGATTGAGGCTGGCTCAAGGGGAGGCAGAAGCGCAGTGCGGGCGGCGGGCAAACAGCCGCCGCACTTTGGAAAAGCTTTCGGCAAGCGCAGCCTTGCCGCGCTTCGCCTTGGTCTCTTTATCGCAGCCCATCACCTTGTGGGCCACGGCGTCGGCGGCAAGGGGTGCGCCGGGCGGCGGCTCGACCGCCAGCACAATGGCCAGGCAGTCTCCCTGCGAGGCCTCGTCCGACTGCTGGCCGCTGCTGCAGTCGCTGGTGGTGGTGGTGCTGCTGCTGCTGCTGCCGCTGGCGTCGCTCGCACACGCGGCCTTCTTGCTGCTGCCACGCCCCGCGCCGCGGAACAGCCGCAGGAGCGGCATGCATCCTGAGGCTGAGGCGCGCGGGCGCGGCTGCAGCGGGGAAGCGGCGGACTTCGGCTTGGCGCCGCTGCTGGGCGCCTCCTGGGTGCAGCCGCCATCGCCGTTGCCGCCATCGTCCCCGCACGCCCACCCCTCGTTGGTGGAAAACAGCGCCTTGGCGAAGGCCTTGGCGTGCTTCTTGAACGCCGCGCCGCGCCCCTTGCGGCGCGCGTTGGCCGAGGTGGGCGCGGCGTCGCAGTCGCTGGGGTTGTCGGGGTCGGCCTCCTGGCTGCGCAGGAGCTCGCAGCTGGCGCGCGCCTGCTGCAGGGCCTGTGGTTGTGGATTGGTTGTGGGTGGTTGAGTTCAATAAGCAAAAAACAAAGGAGCGGGGCAGTATCACGCCATTGCTGACTCCGCTGGGGCGCTCGGTTCGACCCAACAAGATTGATGCTGGGACAGCCTCCGGTGCGCGAGAAACCCTCTCCCACCCCAACCCCAGCCCCCTAACAATCCACACCCACCTCAGCCTTGGCAGCCAGCTGCGCCCGCAGGCGGCACAGCGCGTCGCGGCGCGCCTCCACCTCGGCCGTCCTCGTGGCGGCGGCCTCCGCGTCGCGCAGCGCCTGCGCGGGATTTAGTCAGCAAGTTGGCGGCGAGGCTCAAAGGGGGTGCGCAAACAAGTTCGAGCTGCAGGCGGCAAGGGGACCAGGCAGAGCAGCAGGCGAGCAGGTGAACAAGGCGAGCCGCGCGCCGCCCGGCGCACCTCGACGCGAGCGATGACGGCGCTGTTGGCGGCCGAGAACTTGTCACCCAGCGAGGCAGCCAGGGCGCTGAGCTTGGTGTTGCCGCGGTCGAGGCCGGCGCGCACTGCGCGCATGCGTGCCTCTTCCGCTTCAAGCACCTGCGTTTGGGGAAAGGTTGGGCGCATGCAGTCTAGTGCATAGGCGAGCGAGCCAAAGAACAGCCAGGCTGCTGGCATAAACAGCCCAAACACGCGCATGCAAGGGAAAGCACAGGCTGACGCGCCGCGCCCCTCACCTGCTCCCTCTCCACCAACGCCGCCTCCATCGCCGCCGCCGCGGCATCCCGCTCCGCCACCTCGCGCTCGCGCGCCGCCAGCGCCTCGGACTCGGCCCGCAGCTCCGCCGCGCGCGCCTCCAGCGCCGCCCACGCAGCCGCGCCAGCGTCCGTCTCCACAGCGGTCCTGCGCGGGTTGCAGCAGGTTTTGGTTTCGGGTTCAAGGGAGGGAGCAGGAGGGTTTCTTGTTGGGTGCCCACAAGCTGCACGCACAGGTTGGCAAGGCGTCAAAAACAAACGGCCCGCAACCCAGCCTGCTCCCTCACCTGAGCGGGGAAGACCGGCCGGACAGCGGCGCATCCACCTCGCTGCCCTCCGCCTCGGGCGCGCCATCCACCGGCGCCAGCGCCAGCGAATCCGAGGGAGACAGCGGCGCGCAGTCACCGCCCGCAGCGTCTTCATCGCTGCCCTCCTCCGCCTCGGCCTCAATCGCCTCGGCCTCAGCCGCCGCCGCCTCGGCCTCAGCCGCCTCAGCGTCGGCAGCGGCGATGAGCTCCGCCTCGGCCGCGGCCGCCTCCCAGCCCTCGCCCCCGGGCGCAAACCCGCCGCTGCGCAGGCGCTGCACGCAGCGCGCCGCGCTCCACCGCGCGTCGGGGTGCTTCTGCAGCATGCCGTTCAGCACCTCGGCGATGGGCGCGGGCCAGTCCCCGTGGATCTGTGGGTGCACGCGCGTAACGTCCGACCCCAGCCACTCGTGGCACTGGCCCTCGCTGGCCTCGTGGTGCTCCAGCACGCCAAAGGGCGGCACCCCCGTGAGCAGCTCGTAGGCGGTCACGCCCGCGGCCCACACGTCGATGCAGGGGTGGGTCAGGTAGTCGGCGGCGGGGCGCGACAGCGGCGCCCACAGCTCCGGCCACCCTTCCGCGTGCTCCTGGTCGTCCAGGGCCACCCAGCCCTCGGGAGAGAGGTAGCGCCAGGTGCAGCAGGGCACCGGCTCGGGCCGCACCTCGGCGTGCCCGCCCGCGCGCTTGCCGCGGCGCGGGGCGCGCAGCTTGCGGCTGCAGTAGAGGCCGCCGCAGTCGATGAAGCGCAGCTCCTGGGAGGCATCAATGCACAGGTTGCCGGGCTTCAGGTCCCGGTGGACCACGCCCTGGCGGTTGGGGGTGGGTTGGGGGTGGGGGTGGGTTTGTTTTGTCGAGGGCGGCGAGGGGTTACGGTTGCTTGGCGAATGGCGAGTGCTTCAGCAGGGAAAGGCCCTGAACAAACACAGGCGCTGAGGGAGGCCTGGGCCAGAGCCCCACAAGCACAGCGGCACTACACCCAAGCAGGCCGGCGGCGCATCGACAACCCGGCGTCGCCCCACCCACCAGTCCACCCCCACCGCCCACCTTCTTGTGCAGCCACTCCAGCCGCCTCAGCAGCTTCCAAATGACGGGCACGGCCAGGGCCAGGCGCCGGCCCATGCCCAGCGCCTCCCACATCTCCTCGGGCGTGGTCAGGGCGGCGCGCGGGTCTGCGGGCAGTGCGGCGCGGTTCCCCAGGAACAGCGCATCCAGGGTGGTGCCGCCGTGCTCATAGTACTGGGTCACCATGCCCTCTGGGAGGGGAGGGGGGTTGAGAAGGGGGGCGGACTGAGGGCGGCGGCGTGCAGCTGGTGAGCATGCGCCACGCGCGTGCACGCACGCAGCTGGCTCGCATGTGCCCATGCAGGCACAGCTGCAAACATGCAGCCGCACACTCATGCGCACACGCATGCACGCACGCACGCGCTTGCGTAGCAGGGGCCGCACCCTTGGTGCATGCGTGCAGGAGGGGGACGATGCCGAGGGAGCGGCACTGGCGCAGCGTCACCCGGTCCCCGTGGAACTCGATCTCGTTGCACACCTGGGGGACGGGAGCAGCGGGTTTCAGGCGGCAAGGTGGCGTGCGTGCCGTCACCGGACTGCGCGCGACGCGGCGTGCGGGCGGCGGAATTCGGCCAGCCAGCGGCGCCCGATTGCGCCCCACCTGCTCCATCTTGCCCTCATCGGCCTCCAGGTATGCCTCCTGCACGTCCTTGACCACCAGGGACGCCACGGCGCCGCCGGCGATGATTTCCACAAGCGCCACCTCCTGGCACAGGGGCTCGGGGCCGCCGGGCCAGGGGCGCTCGTCCAGCACCACGGCATTATCCCAGGTGATCATGCTGTTGGTCAGGGGGCGAAGGAGTGAAGCGAGGGTGGGGGGGTGTCGGCGCGCGTGCGAGGGGCGTGCAGCGGCGGCGGCGGCGCTGCTGCGCTGCGCCGCGCGGCGCGCAGGAAGGGCGCGCCGCCACGCGCTCCCAATGGCAGCGGTCGAGCAGCGGACCACCGCTTGACCCCACTCACCATCCAGGAGCGTCCACGATGCCCCGCGGGTGGATCTCTGCCGGCTTCATTCTCGCGGGGCGCCCTCTGGGCCAGGTCAGCGGGGGACCGCGGTCGCGCTGCTCGCCAGATGCAGGTGGGAGGCATTCAGAAAAATATTATGGGATATGAAGAGATCTTAGGAACGGACGTTGACGCGTTGCAGCCCCGGGCACGGCGGCAGTGGGCGAGGCGCCGGCTCCAGAGCTGCGGAGCGCTCTCCCACGAGGCCCCCGCCAAGCCGCGCTCCGCACAAAGCTTTTTCGTGGTGTTCTAAATCGTTACAAAACCCAGTTTTGCTGATATCACCTCGTCCGAGCCCATCTGCCCGGGTTGACCGGGTCGGCTTTTTCAGGATGCGCGAGCCAGGCACCAAGCGTAGGGGCCGCGCGGCTCCTGGGCACGCCGGAAGTGGCATCAGCGCCGCGGCGTCGCTGGCATCGGCGTCGGCGGTGCGCGGCGCGCACGCACCCAGCACCTACGCCCTCGCCGCGGCGCGGGCGCCCGCGTCCCGCGCAACGCCCTCTATGGCGCCGCCCCCCGCGCGGCTGGCGGCGCCCTTGGCTGCACAGCGGCCCGCGGGCACGCGCGCCGCGCCGGGCGCAGCGGTGGCGCAGCAGGAGGCGGAGGAGGCTGCGGGGTGGCGCGTTGTCGGCCCCCGCGGGGCGCGGCGCAAGGCGGCGCCCGGCAGCCGGGTGGGGCCGGGCACGGCGGCGGTGGCGCCGCCGGCGCGCATCACGGTGGCCACTCCCCCTCTGCAGGGTGAGGCGTGCACACGAATTCGCCGGTTTGACTGGTCGTGCTGCACTGCACCTGGCCAGCCTCCCAACAGCCCGTTCAGTCTTTGCTCCCACGCCGCCCACTCACCTGCTTTCCCCCAAACGCGATCTCCGTCCAGACGACCAGTGCCTGCCGGGTGGTGGGGAAGCCGCCCAGGAGGACGAGGCGCAGCTGTGCGACACGTGCTGCGAGGCGCCTGCAAACGCGGTGATGGTCCCATGCGGCCACCGCGGCCTCCAGTGCTGGGCCTGCGCCGAGAGGTGGCGCAAGGTGGCCGCCACCAAGCCCGGCGGCCCCACCTGCCCGCTCTGCCGCGCGCTGCTGCGCGAGGTGAAGCGCGCGTTTTAACTGTCCGTGCCCCCGCGCGCACCGACTGGGTGCCGTATCCTGTGTAACGCAAAAGGGTCTGCACGGCTGGTTACAGCGTCCAATAAGCCGTCACCGCGCCCCTGCGTCCTTGGTGCCTGCCGCCACCGCCGGCACCGCTTGCGCCCCTGCCGCCTTTGCTGCCTGCCGCCTCAGCTAGGGGCGCCTCCGTTGCTGCAGCCGCCTGTGCTGCCTGCCCTGACTCAGCGCGCGGCGGCTGGGCCTCGTCGCGCGGGCCGCTCCCCGCAAGCCGGCGCGGCAGCTCACGCCGCCGGCCGCTTGCCGCGCGCCGGCGGCCAGGGCGCGCCCGCCATCACCGCCTCGACGTCGGCGGCGGTGCGGGGGACGTCGGTCAGCGACTCGGCGCCGCGCTCCGTCACCAAAACGTTGTCCTCCAGGCGCACTTGGGGGTTTTCGTTTTGGGGGTGTTTTGGTTTATGGAGGGGGTTTGTTTTGGGAAGGGGTGTTCCGGCTGTGTTTGGGATTTGGTTGCAAGGCCTCCGATCTGGGGCTTGCGGGGCTATTCGGGGCGTTCAGTTTGGGGCGGCGGCGGCAGCCAGGGTCACTGCCCGCAGCAAGCGCTCGCGCCAAGCGGCCGCCCAGGCGCCCACCTCCCCCAAAGTCCATGAACCGGGCCAGCGCCTCTGCGTTGAGAAACTTTGCGCGCGCGGGGTCCTGCGGCGGATTGGGAGGGGGGGTGGATTGGGGGGGGTGCGGCGGGTTGGGAAAGGGGGGGGGCGGATTGGGTCTGGTCTGGAAGCGAGGCACGCCGCCGCAGCCGCGCAGGGCAGCCCAGACGGCGGCTTTTGGTTTGTTTGAACCCGCTTGTCGGGCCCTGAGTCTCTAAATTTGGGCCCTGAGTCCCGCCCCTGTACTGCGTGCAGCTTTCTGACTGCCAGCCGGCCACGCAGGGCCTTCCCAGGGTTTGGGGTTTCAACCCCCTGCCGCCGAGGGCGCGCGCAGTACAATAAACAAAACCAACAACACAAACACCCCACCTGCAGTGCGGGCTGTATCAGCAGCTTTATGAAGTAGCAGCCCGGCTCCACTGTTATGACCATCCCAGGCTCCAGCGCGCGCGCGGTGCGGAGGGAGCGGTAGCCGGGGCGCTGGATGCTGGGGGGTGGGGGGGAGGGTCGCGGGGGCGGAGGTTAGGGGGGTTTGCGAGGCACTGGACGCTGGGTGCTGGGTGCTGGGTGTGTCAGGGGAGGGATTATGAGGGCAGCAGGGGTTTGCAAGCAGGTTGTGCGCGTGTGCAAGTGTGTGTCCGGCTGCTGCCCTTTCCCGTCGCCTGATCTGGCCCCCTTTGGTCGATCGCGCCCTCCGCCCCCCCCCCCACACCCCTCCGCACCCCCCCTGCATCAGCGGCCCATTGCACCGTCACCGCCCCCTCCCCCCACCGCTCAGGGAAGCCCTCCCCGTAGCCTCCCACGTCGTGCGTGTCAAGCCCCAGGAAATGGCCCAAGCCTGGGGTGGGTGTGTTTTGTTATGCGGGGGGTTACGGCTTGCCTTTCGGGGGGCTGGGAGGGCGGCCTGTCATATCGCGCGCACACACACACACGCCGGACTGCGTGCGTGCGCAGGTGTGCGCGTGCGTGCCTGCACATGACACCTCTCTCATTGCAGTTGTACCCCCTAGTGCGCGCACAGCACAGCGTGAACGCCGACCCCTGCCCCCTCAACCAAAGGCGCGCCAAATCCAGGGCGCCCCGACCAGGGGCCGGGCCAAAGCAGGGAGGGGCGCCCCATACCCCCCCCCCCCCGTGCCCACCGTGCGGCATGAACACCCCGCCCAGCTCCGCCTCCAGCATCTCCTCCACCTCCCCCCGCAGGATGCCCCCCGCTTTGAGGCCCGAAAGGATCTTCCGGTAGGCCAGAGTCTGGGGGTTTGGGGGGGGTTGGGTTGTTTGGTGTGTTGGGGTGTTTGGAGCTTTGGGTGTTTGTGGGTTTGGGGGGCGTTTAGGGGGGGGTGGGCGTTTTGGGTTTTGGGGGCTTTTTTGGCGCTTTGGGTGTTTTCGGCGCTTTGGGCGTTTTGGGCTTGTGACGTTTGTGGCGTCAGGGGGTTGCAGGTTTGGCGCGATGAGCGGCGCGGCAACAGCACCGGCCCCACTGGTGCAGACTCGACGCCCCCAAGCACGCACCTGCATGTCTGACCAGGCCACCCCCGGCTTCATCGCGCCTATGACAGACTGGTGGGCGTCCAGCACGGCGTCGTACACGACGCGCTGGTCGGGGGTGAACTTGCCGTCGGCGGGGAAGGAGGTGGTGATGTCTGTTTTTATGGGGGGGGGAGTGGCGCGATTTCGGGTGGGTCTAGGTGGGGGAGAAAGGAAGGGGGGGCACGATTTCGTAGGGGCTTCCGTGAGGAGCGGTCAAAGGGTATTGAAGATGAAAGGGCGGGCAGTCGGCAAGCTGCACAACACAACACACCACAGCAGTCAACCCCCCAAACCGCCCCCCACCGGATGTGTAGCGGTGGTACTCGCACCCCATGTCCAGCAGGACGATGTCACCCCCCGCCAGCTGGCGGTCGTTGGGGGCGGCGGCGTGGCCGTAGTGCAGGACCGCCGCGTTTGGGCCGCTGGCGGCGATGCAGGTGTAGCCTTTTTGGGGGGGTGGAGGGAGAGGATGGCAGGGGGCTTGAAGGGAGGATGTGGGAGGGGTACAAAGGGAGGAGACGGGAGGGGGGGTTGAAGGCAAGAAGCTGGAAGGAAGATGCGGCAGAGGTGCTGGTTTCCGCCTTTGGAGGTGTTTAGAGCGACGGCAGCATTGAAGAACGGTAGGGGCTGAGGGCAAGAGCGGATGTCTTGAGCGCTTGGGTTTTGGCGGGGCGGGTGATGAGCACGCGGGCGCCCGCAGCACGCGCGGCAGACGAACGCGGCGCCTGCGCATGCGCGCGCGCACCCTGGTTCCTGCACCCCCCCTGGCTGTAGGTGAGGTGGCGGAAAAGGGACTCCAGCTGGTACTCGTACTTGCCGGGGCGCGCGATCTGGTGGGGGGGGGGGGGGGGGGGGGGGGGGGGGGGGGGGGGGGGGGGGGGGGGGGGGGGGGGGGGGGGGGGGGGGGGGGGGGGTTGGGGAGGTTTCGAGGGCAGTTTTGGGGCTTTCCGTCTTTGGTGTCGTGTGCTGCGCACGCGCGCCACCGCTTTGGCAGCTCGCTGCTGCGGAAACTGCCAGCGCGAGGCACGCCGCGCGCCAGTGCCCGCCGGTCCCGGACACCCCCACAACTCAACCCGCAGGCCGCTAAACCCCAGCCAATCTCAGAGCCCCAGCCCCAAGGCCCCATTATAAGAGTAAGCATAAACCCCAGGCCCAGTCTAAAGCCCCAGGCCGCACCTCCATCATGGCCACGTGTGCGCGGCTGGCCAGTTTGTTGGCGTAGCGCAGAACCTCGACCTCCGCCTTTGACTTGTGGACGCGGGCCTGGTGTTGAGGGGCAAATTGTGTATTGGGTGGTGCGTTGGCCGGTCGGCTGGTTTGCTGGCTTGTTTCTTGTGCAAGAAGCTTCCGGCTGCTTGCATAAAGAAACTGCCGGCTGCTTGCAAAAAGAAACTGCCGGCTGCTTGCAAAAAGAAACGGCCGGCTGCTTGCAAAAAGAAACTGCCGGCTGCTTGCAAAGAATGGCCAGCTACAAGGGGAGCGCACAAGCAAACAGGCGCAGACAGCGGCCGCAGGCAGCGGTCGCCAACCGCCGCCAAAAAAAGCGACCGACCTCGGTGATCGCCGGGAACAGCGCGCCGGCTTCGAATTCGAACCCCGCCTCCTCCTGCCCCTCGAACGCCGGCGGCGGCGCGACCGCGGTGCCGCTGTCGGTGTTGGTGCCGGACAGCACGTGCAGGCAGGGCGGGGATGCGGCTTTGAGGGTGGCCGCCATTTCGTCAACATAGGCCACCGCGTCAACTGCATACTTGGCCTTGTAGTAGTCTGGGTTTTTTTTAGTTTTTTTGGTTTATTTGGATTATCTGGGGTGCAGTTTGCAGGGTAGATACGTCAGGGCGCGTGCTGGGGCATTTTTTTGGGGGGGGGGGTCTTCATACTTGTTTGTTCGCATCGCTTCTCTTGCGCAAGGGGGGCACAGCAGCTTGAACACAACCACAAGCCGCTGGGGCTGAGGGGACGCGGCCCCCGTTGACTAAACGTCACCCCTCCCCCCCACCGGGCCCGTGCAGCTCCCCCATCCAAACGCCGTAAGACTCCGGCAGCCGCGGCATGAAGAGGGTGGCCTTGCCCTGGCGTGCGGGGTTCCGGGTTTGGTGGGGGCTTGGTCGGGGCGCCGCTGGCCAGGGTGCTTGAGGTGCGTTTAGGTGGTTGGGCTGGCGGCCGCTGCTCTCGAGGGCACGTAATGCCTCCCATTCTTCTGTGCACTGCCGCCACCCTCCGCTTCCATCCGCCCGCCTGCCACCGCCGCGCGGCCCCCAACACACGCCGCCTCGGGCGTCGGGCCCCACGCGGCAGGCTCGGCCCCCCCCCCCCTCAGCTGCCGGCCGCATACTCCCCCCCCCAAAAAAACCCAAAATGCCGCGCTCACGTCCCGGGTGTCCACCGCCCCCCAGAAGCCCTCCTCCATGACCCCGAATAGGTAATGGAAGTAGGCGTCCTGGCGGAACAGGATCTCCCCATCCGTGGCATAGACCGGCAGTACGTCCCCGCCCTTCAGCAGTACGATGCCCCGCGCGCCGCCGGCGTCGCGCATGCGGCGCACGACCTCGGCCCGCGCGCCGCCGTGCAGCTCGCGCCGGCAGACCCTGGTTGGTTGGCGGGCGGCGCGCGCGTCGAGGGAGCGGGCGGGGCGGGGCGCTCGCGCGTGCGGCGGCAGCTGCGGGCGCGATGGCTGCGCGCCGGCGAATGCCGGCCAAGAGGGAGCACCGCTCAATGCTGCGCCACCGACCTGAGCGTGTCCGCTCCCATGGAGTAGTAGCAAGGCCCGTCGTTGGCGGCCGCCATCGTGGTCGCGGCCCGCTGCTGCTGCTGCTGCGCTGCGGCAAGGCGGCGTGCGCGGGGCGGCGCACTGGCGGGGCGAAAGGGAAAGAGGGAGGAGCGCGTCGTCCAGGGAAGGCGACAGAGCGCGCGCATGTGCGCGATGGCGCGGGTCGCGGAAGTGATCTGGAACTGGGTTGAACCAGGGCTGTTTTTACATATATCGGCGCGCCCATCTGCTGGCGTATTGAAACGTGCAGAAAAATCACCCCGACCACCGCCGCCCCGCCCCGCTGACTCAGAACAGCGCTCGCGCAGCCGCGCACCCCCGCTTGCCCCGCCGCCCTCCCGCGGCCCCCTGGGCCCTGCGCCGCGGCCACGGCCAGCTGGACGATGAGCGGCGCGCCGATTGGGAGAGGTGGGCCCCCCGCCCGGCGGCGCACGATCGCAGCCCGCGGAGGCGGCGCGGCGGCGATGGCGCTGCGCCGCCGTCCTGCGGGCACCTCTTGGCTTGCCTTGGTCCTTCGGGTTCCGAGATCCCATGCCCGCCCCCAAAACCAGGCAGCAGCGGGAGCTAGCGGCGCTGGTGGTGCCCCGCGACGACGCCGGCTGGGCGCAGGGCCCCGGCGGCGGGGGCTGGCGGGGCGCGCTGCGGCTCGTGGGCGGCCTCGACACCGCTTATCTGGACGGCGGGGCATCAGGGCCGGCGGCGCCAGGGCCGGCGGCAGCAGGGCCGGCGGCGGCAGGGCCGGCGGCGGCAGGGCCGGCGGCGGCGGCAGCGGCAGATGCCAGAGATGGCCGGCCTGTTGCAGCCGGGCCCCACGGCGGCGGCGCCGTGGCGGCGCTGGCGGTGCTGTCCTTCCCCGGCCTGCAGGTCGTCCACTCCGACACCCTTTTGGCCGAGCCGGGCGCGCCCTACGCGTCGGGGTTCCTGGGGTTTAGGGAGGCGCCCGCGTACCTGGCCCTCCTGCGCCGCGCCTCGGACGCCGGCGTGCACCCGCAGGTGAGAGGGGGCCGCGCCGGGGCGGGGCCGGGGGGGGGGGGGGGGGCGGGTTTTTAAGGGGCGGGGCTGCGTGCTCTGTGTGTTGGCAGTCGGCGGGGTTAGGCAACAGGGCGCATTGGAATGCGGCGCCTCGGCGCGAATAGCACCACTCCCAACTTTCCGCGCTGCAAACGCGGCAGCTGCTGTTCGTCGACGGCTGCGGCGTGCTGCACCCGCGGCGCTGCGGCAGCGCGAGCCACGTGGGCGTGCTGAGCGGCCTGCCGACAGGTGCGGCCCTTTTTGGCTTGCCATCCTGCGTTGTCGAGCTGTGTGCCCGCTGCATGGGGCACAGCCTTGGCGAACCCGTTACCAGTGCACTGCCAGCCCCTCCAAAACCCACCACCCGCCGCGCCGTCGTTCCGCAGTCGGTGTCGCCAAGTCCCTGCTGCGCGTGGACGGCCTGCCCAGCGAGAAGCGGGTGCGCGAACAGGTGGCCGAGGCGGCGGCGTCAGCGGCGGCGGCGGCAGCAGGCGCCTCGAGCGAGGCTGCTTCAGGCGCAGCTCTGAGCTGTGGGGGAGCTGCCGAGGGTGGCGGCGGCAGCGGCGGTGGCGGTGGCAGCGGCAGCCGCAGCAACAGCGGCGCGTGCGGTGGCGGCGGCGGCGGCAGCGGCGGCGTGTGCGTGCCGCTGGTGGCGGACAGCGGCGAGGTCCTCGGCGCCGCGATCTGCGGCAGCGCCGGCGGCGCGACGCGGCCCATCTTTGTGTCGGTCGGCCACCGCGTCGGCCTGGAAACCGCCGTCGCCGCCGCGCGCGCGTGCTGCCTGCACCGGGTGCCCGAGCCCATCAGGCGGGCCGACCTGCTGGCGAGCGCCGAGGCGAGGCGCCTGCGGGGCGCGGGCTGAGTTGGCCGCCCCTCCAAAGGGCCGGCCGAGCCGGCTGACGCTGCAACGCTTGCAAGACGGCAGTGCGCGCTGCCACGTTTTCGAGTTGATATATTTGAGTTTGCTTGCTACAGAGAAGTCACCGATGCAGCAGCAAGAGAGTTCCAAATACGGAAAGGACCCAGGCCGAGTGTTAAAGAGATGGTTTCATGTGAGCGTTTCGTCGTCGCCATCCTGCTGCTGCGCCCCCTCGCCCGCCGCCTTTGCGCCGGCGGCCGGCGCCAAGGGATCGCCGCTGTCCGGCCCCGCCTCTGCAGCCTCCGCCTCAGCGCCTTGCGCATCAGCGCCTTCCGCCTCTGTCGCCTGCTCCTCCACGCTTTGGGGGAGCGCGGCCGGCGATGCTCCCTCCTCTGGCTGCTGAGTCCGTCCTCCCGCCAGCGCTTCTGCCTCGGCCCCGGCCTCGCCGGCAGCCCCTGCCGCAGCCTCAGCACCAACTCCGGCCCCAGCCTCGGCGGCTGAAGCCTCAGCTGCAGCCACGGCCGCAGCCTCCAGCTCAGCGTCGACCTCCGCCTCGGGGGCAGGCACAGCGCCAACCTCGGCATCGGCTTGAGCGCCGGCATGAGCCTCCCCTGCCGTCTCCGCGTCGCCGCCAGCGTCGGCAGCCAGCCCCGGCCCCGCCTCGTGGGCAGGCTCCTCGGCCGGTGGTTGCGGGGCCGAGTGCGCAGGGCTTGGTGGCTGTGCGCTGGGGCTGGCCTGCCGCTGTGCAGCGGGGCTCGCCGGTGCGTCTGCTGCGTCCGCTGGCAGGCCTTCGACAGTCTTCTCAGCGTCGGTCAGGGCCCAGCGCTCCGCGATCGCCGCCGCCTCGGCCTCCTGCGCCGCCTGCTCCTCCCGCAGCTCGCGCGCCGCCGCCTCGGCCCCGCCGTCGCCGGCCGAGGCGGCCACCGAGGCGGCGGCGAGCCGGCGGTCGCGCAGCGCGCGCGCCGCGGCGAGGCGCCACCAGCGCGCGGCCGCCGCGTCTCTTTCCAGCTCCTGTTGCGTTTTGCGGTGTTTGGTTTCCACGATGGGTTTCTATCCCAGCTCAATACCAGAGCGCTGCATGCAAACAGCGCCCAACCCGGTGCGAGCGCAAAGCCCAGGCACCGGCGCACCCACCGGCAGCGCCGCCCTCAGCTCCGCCAGCTGCGCCCCCAGCCCCGCCTCGCGCCCCGCCAGGCCCGCCAGCGCCTCGGCCAGCCGCGCAGCCTCGGACGCGGCCGCCTCTGACGCGACGGCGAGGGCCTTGGCCTCGGCTGACAGGCGGGCGGCCTCTTTGAAGTCCTGTGGCGGGCGGTTTTGGGTGGTTTTGGGTGGTTTTGGGCGGTTTTGGGCGGTTTGTGGTAAGGCTGGGC
The DNA here is from genome assembly GCA_003203535.1 of Raphidocelis subcapitata. Classification (NCBI taxonomy): domain Eukaryota; kingdom Viridiplantae; phylum Chlorophyta; class Chlorophyceae; order Sphaeropleales; family Selenastraceae; genus Raphidocelis; species Raphidocelis subcapitata. The sequence continues at coordinate 353,609 of BDRX01000030.1, forward strand.
TGATATTCGCGGATGGGGGGCAAGTTTGCCGAGGTGAACTACACTTGAAAGCTGCTGGCGGAACACTCTAGGCCTGCCGTTCAAGGCGCGGTTAACAAGCTCGCATGGGCAGCAGCGCAGCAGATACAAGGCTACTGCGCACCTTTGCCGCCGCCGCAGCCTTCTTCTGAGCCTCGATCTCCGGCAGCCTGGCCGCCGCTGTTGCCGCCCGCTCCTCCGCCTCTGCCCTCCGGGCGCGCTGCTCAGCCGCCTTGCGCGCCGCCTCGGACTGGTCAGACGCCGCCTCCTCAACGCAGCGCCGCAGGTCTGACAGCCGTTCGGCCGCGGTGGCCTCTGATGCCAGCAGGTCTGACAGCAGCCGGGCCACCACGCCCTCCTCTTCCGCCCTGGCGCGCGCCGCCGCCGCAGCCTCGGCGCGCTCCGCCGCCCAGCCCCGGATCTCCTCAGCCCCTTTGCGCGCCGCCGCGCGCGCCGCCTCGGCGCCGGACCGCGCCGCCTCGGCGGCGGCGCGGGCGGCGTCGGCCTCCGCCTCGGCGGCTGCGAGGGCCGCCTCGTCGGCGGCGAGTGACTCTTCAGATTCTGCCAGCTCGGCGCGGTCCCCGTCAAACTGCGCCGTGGCCTCAGCAAGCTGCGGGCGGAGTTGAGGGAGTGGCGTGGTGTGCAGGGGGTGGCCATGGCGGGCGGGACTCCTTTGCAACAAGCCACACGCTGCGGCTGCGCTTCAACCTGTCGCCGTTTGGTCATAATCCAACAGCAGCGCACCTTGGCGCCCGCCTCCTCCAGCTGGGCCGCAGCCTCCCGCAGCTCTGCCTCCTTAGCCTCCAGCGCGGCCCTCAGCGCCTCCACCTCCGCAGCTAGGTCATCCCTCCGCCGCCCCACCGCCGCGCGCTCCGCCTCGGCCGGCGCCGCCGCCGCGGCGACCTTGGCCGCCAGCTCGCTCCGCGCCGCCGCGAGCGCGTCGCGCCGCGCGGCGGCGGCGGAGCGGAGCCGCTCGGCCGAGGCGGACGCGTCCGCGTGGCGAGCCTCGGCGGCGGCGAGGGCGCCGACTCCGTCCTCGACAGCAGCTGCGGCCTCGGCCGCCGCGGCGTCGGCGGTGTCGGACAGGAAAGAGGCCACCGCCTCCAGCAGCCCCGGCCGCAGCGCCGCGAGCCGCTGCCGCTCGAGCACCGCCGCCGCCGCGTCCGCGTCCGCCTCGCGCAAGCGCGCCTCCGCGCGCGCCACCGCGGACGAGGCCGATGCGACGGCGGCGTCGAGGGCGGCAGCTGCCTCGAAATCCTCGGCCTCCACCGCCGCCGCCTGCCGCGCCTCTGCGGTCGCCAGTGCCTCGGACGCCGTCGGAAGGTCCTGCAGCGCGAGCAGCCGCCGCCGCCCTGCGACGGCGCGCTCGGCGGCGGCGGCGGCCGCCTCCTCCGCCTCCAAAGCCGACAACACCGCGGCCTGCAGCTCGATCGCGGCGCGGGCCCGCTCTGGCGCAGGCCCCCGGAGCGCAGACAAGCGCGCCGCAAGCGCTGCGGGTTCCAGGTCCGAGGCGCCCACAGCCGGCGGCGGCGCGGCCGCCTTCGCCGTAGCAGGCACGCCCGCGTCCGATGAAAAAGCCGAGAGCGAGAGCCGCGACGCCCCTATCACTGCTGCTGTTGCTGGTGCTGCTGCTGTTGTTGCCGGCGCTGCTGTTGCTGGTGCTGCTGTTGCTGCTGCTGCGCCGCTGCTCCCGCCGGCTGAAAATTCCTCCTCCGTCAGGGCGTCGAGCAACGAATCGATGCTGCTGACGGCGGCGGCCGGCGCCGCAGAGGTGGACGCCCCGCCCGCCGACTGCGCCGGGGCCCGTTCCCGCTGCTGCGCGTGGCCGTGCGAGGCGGCGGCGGCGGCGGCCTCCGCCGCGGCCTGGTGCTGACTCAGCGCCGCGGCGATGTCGGGGCCGTCGTCCCCTTTGCCGTATCCCACGCGCATGGACGCCGTCTTCTTTTTGCGGGCAGGCCCAAAAGATCCGCTGCCCAGCGCCGAGCCGCCACCGGTGCTGCTGTCAAAGCTGCCGCTGCGGCCGCCGGCCGCGAGCAGCGCGGCGCCCAGCACAGAGAGGCTCGGCGCGGCGCCGCCGGCGGAGCCCGCGGGCGTCGCGTGGCCGCTGCCGGCGGCGCTGCTGGCGCCGGAGAGCGAGGGGCGCAGCGGGCCGCGCTCGGCGGGCGGCAGGGGCTGCTGCTGCTGCGGCTGCTGCAGGGCTGGTGGCTGGGCCGGGCCGACTGCAGACTGCCCGTGCTCGTCGCTGCCAGACCGCAGCACAGAGACGGGCCCTGCCGCGCGCGCGCTCTCGATGGCAGCAACCATCGGCGCCGCGGCCGCCGCGGCCGCCGCGCCGCCGTCGCCGCCCGCGCCGAACCACGCCGCGCCGCCGGGCTGGCGGTGGGCGTGCTCTTGGGGTGCGGCGAGTGCCAGCTCTGGCGCGGCCAGGTGCTCAGCGCCCGCGTCTCCCTGCGGATCATGCGCCTGGCCCCTCGCACCGTCCTCCTCCGCCTCCTCACGCTGCTGCTGAGGCTGAGGCTGCTGCCGCTGAGGCTGATCACCTGCTGGCAATTCCTGCTCGGGCTCTGCGAGGCCGCCAAACAAAAACTCGTCCAGGGGCACAGCGCCAACTCCCATTGGTGCAGGCGGCTGCTGCTGCTGCTGCTGCTGCTGCTGTTGCTGCTGCTGCAGCGGCGCCGCCGCCATGGCGGGATCCTCCGGCGCGCCGCCCGCCGACGGCGGCGCGTCGAAAGAGCCGAGCGCGTCGCCGCGGCCTCGGGGGGCAAACGGCGAGCCACCGGCGGACGCCGCCGTTGCTGACGCGACAGGCGTCGACGCACCCGAGGCGGCGCCCGCTGAGACGCGCGCGCGCGACGCAGCTGGCTGCGGCAGCTCCTCGCCCCGCTCTGCGTGCGGGCTGCCGCTGTCGTCAATTGAGGCAAACAGAGCGCGCACGCTGGCCGCGGGGCCGGCGTGCTCCTCTTGCTGCTGCTGGGGGCGCTGCGCCTGCGACAGCCTGTGCGGTTGCCACGCCTGAGGCTGCTGCTGTTGTGCCGGGTGCTGAGGCTGCCGTTGCTGTGGCAGCTGGACCTGATGCTGCTGCGCCTGGGGTGACGGCGCGGCCTCGGCCTCTGGCGCCGACCCCCAGCCCATCATGGAAGTAAGCCCTGACAACAGGCCGCCACCCTCGACCGCGGCGCCGCCGCCACTGCCGCCGCCGCCGCGGCTGGTGCCAGCGCCGGGGTCGGCTGCCAGTTCAGGTGCGAGGCTGAGACCTGAAAACATGTCGTCATCACCAAATGCCGCCTCCCCGGCAGCCGCGGCAGGGGCCGGCGCAGCTGCAGACGTGCGCGCCGCCGGCGCGTCGGGCACGTGCGCCGAGGCGAGCACGCGCGAAGTGATGCCCTGGAGGTCGCCGCGCAGCTCCTGCAGCTGCCTGCGGTGTCGAGTTGGGTTCCGCATGGCCGGGCGGGTTTCGCATGGCGGTGCGCTGCGGCGCCCCAGTTCGCCCCCCAGCGCCCATGGCACCCGTGCCGGCGGGGCACGCTGCATGCTCACTGCACAGCAGGTCACGCGTGCCCCATGCGCGGCATGCCACCGCGCGTGAGCGGCGGCGGGCCAGGTCAAAGGCCCCCCGAGCGCCCGGTCAAACCCCTAGCCGCCGCTCACATAGTCCATATCGTGCGCTCCTCCCCGGGCATGCGGGATACCTCAATCTCCAGCTGCTGGACTGCGGTTTGAGAGGGGGGGAAGGGGGGCGTAAAGCTTGCGCCGGCGCGGCACACGGCCAGGCGAGCGGCCAGCCGTGGGCGCGAGCACGCCAGCGAACGCTGCGCACCCCTGCGATCGCGCCGCCGCCGCTGGCGCGCCCTCTCCGAACTCACCGAGACGCGTGCACTCGTTCAGGCGCGGGAAGGCGTCCGCGTCGTCCGCGCTCGCAGCGCGCTGCAGCGCCTGCAGCGAGCTCGACGCGCGCTCCAGCAGCGCAGCCGGGTCGGCGCGGCCGGCCTGCTGCTGGCGAGGGGGGCTTGGCGGCGCCTTCTTGCCCCCGTCCCCGCCGAAAAAGCCCCACATACTTGCGAGGCGCGCGCCCGGAAGCGGTTGCCGCGCGCGTTTGCCGCCCTGCTTCAGTTCGGCCGCTTCATTCGGGGGCAGCGATCGGCTTGGGATCCTTCTGAGACGGCCTGAGCAGCGATCGGTGGCCCAGATCAAGACTGGGCGCAACACACCAGCGGTGACCAGCTTGACAAAACGCAGGGGCCTGGACGCGCGCATATCGCACTCTTCAGCAGCAAAAAGCAGGCTGCACGAATCACATGGCTCCACCGCCAGGAGCCACAGCCGCCGCGGCGGTCGAGGTCGGCGAGACGGCCGTGGCGCCCGCCGCCGGGGCGGCCGCGGCGCCCGCCGCCGTCGCGGCCGCCGAGCGCCCGGCGCCGTCGCAGCCGGTGGCGCCGGCGGCGGCCTCGCTGGTCGACCTCGCCCTTGGCGTGCTCCACGAGGGCGACCCCTACCGCAAAGCCGCGCTCACGGCCGCGGCCGCCGCCGCGTGGCGCGCCGGCGCGCTGCCCGCCGCCCCCGCCGACGCCGCCGACGCCGCGGCGGCCGCGGCGCGCGTCCCGGCGCGCCCCGCGCGCCACGACGGCGCCGTGCGCGTCGTGCCGCGCGAGGAGGCGGCGCGGCGCGGGCGCGGCGTGGTGGCGACGATGCACAATTTGACGCACGTCGAAAACTGGGCCATCGACCTGGCCTGGGACGCCGTCGCGCGCTGGGGCAGCGACCCGCGCGTGTCCCCCCACCTGCCGCGGGCCTTTTTCTGCGACTTTGTGGCGATCGCGGAGGACGAGGCCCGCCACTTTGTCGCGCTCGAGGCGCGGCTGAGGGCGGCGGGGTCCCACTACGGCGCGTTCCCAGTGCACGACACGTGAGGGGGCTGCGGGGCTGCACACACGCGCGCGCGCATTTGGCAGCGCGTGGTGGCGCACGGGGTGTTTTTGCAGGCCCGCTGAATGTTCACAGACGGCCTCCGCTACCCAGATGCGCAGCCCCTCCCTCCCTCCCTCCCTCCCTCCCTCTGCCATCCCAGCCCGGACAAAGGCCCCAACCAAACCCCGCCCCCGCCGCCGCCGCCGCCGCCCGCCTCCCGCAGGCTGTGGGACGCGGCCGCGGCGACCGCCCACTCGCTGCCCGCGCGCCTCGCGATCGAGCACTGCTGCCACGAGGCGCGCGGCCTCGACGTGCTGCCAAACACGATCGCCAAGTTCAGGGCGGCGGGGGACTTTGAGACGGCGGCGCTCCTGGAGTCTGTGGTTTATCCCGAGGAGGTCACCCACTGTGCCGCGGGCGTTCGCTGGCTCAGCCACCTCCACGCCGCGGCGCGCGCGCTGGCGAGGGGGCGGGGGCAGCGACTGCAGGAGCAGGGAGGCAGCGAGCCGCCGGAGGGTGCGGAGGAGGCGGAGACGGCAGGGGAGGCCGGGCCCAGCAGTGCGGCAGAGCCGAGCAGCAGCAGCAGCGGCGGCAGCGGCGAGGGCCCGCAGCACGCCCACGGTGGCGGCACCGGCAGCAGCGGCAGCGGACTGCCGGAATGGGCTGCCGAGGCCCTCGAGTACCCCAGCCCGGCGGCGTGGTTCCACGCCTTGGTGCGCCGCCACTACGGCAACTTGAAGGGGCCGTTCAACGCCGAGGCGCGCGCCAAGGCGGGCTTCACGCCAGACTGGTACGAGCCCTTGGTGGACGGCGCGGCGCGGGCGCGCGGCAGCGGGCCGGCAGGCGCGGCGGGGGCGCAAGCGGTGCCGGGGGTGGCGGCAGGCACCAAGGACGCAGGGGCGCGGTGACGGCTTATTGGACGCTGTAACCAGCCATACAGCTTCCACCCTTTGCATTACACAGCAGACGGCACCCAGTTTGGTGCGCGCGGGGACAGAAGACAGTCAGAACGCGCGCCGCACTCCACGCACCAGCGCGCGGCAGAGCGGGCAGGTGGGGCCGCCGGGCTTGGTGGCGTCCAGCTTGCGCCACCTCTCGGCGCAGGCGCAGCACTTGAGGCTGTTGTGGCCGCATGGGACCAGCACAGCGGTGGCAGGCGCCTCGCAGCAGGTGTCGCACAGCTGCGCCTCGTCCTCCTGTGCGGCGCCCCCGCCCCCCGGCAGGCACTGGTCGTCTGGACGGAGATCGCGGTTGGGGGAAAGCAGGTGAGTGGGCGGAGGCTGGCCAGGTGCAGTGCAGCACCAGGCAAGTCGACCAGTCAAAACGGCTAATGCGCGAGCGCGCCTCACCCTGCAGAGCGGTCGTGGCCATGTTGACGCTCGGCGGCGGCGCCACCGCCGCCGTGCCCGACTCTGCCAGGCTGGCGGGCGCCGCTTTGCGACGCACCGCGCGGGGGCCGATCACGCGCCACCCAGCAGCCTCCTCCGCCTCCTGCTGCGCCCTCGCCGCGCCGGGCGCGGCGCGCGTGGCCGCGGGCCGCTGTGCAGCCGAGGGCGCCGCCGGCCGCGCGGGGGGCGGCGTCGCAGAGGGGGCTGCGCGGGGCCTGGGTGCCCGGACGCATTGACAGTACCCGCCAGGTTGGCAGTACCCGCCGCGCGCCGCCGCCGCCAGCCCCGCCGCACCGGCGGCGCCGGCGTATCCCCCGCCAACAGCCTGGCCAGCTGCCCGTGGGGCCTTGCGCCGGTCCTCCACGTACTTGCGTGCTGTTGGGGCTTCCATTCGCGAGGGGCTCGACCCGGTCAACCCGGGTAGATGGGCTCGAAGGAGGCTATGTCAGTGATAACGGGTTTGCTAACGATTAAGAAGACCTCGAAAAAGCTTTGTGCGGCCTGGTGGGGCCCTCGTGGGAGAGCGCTCCGCAGCTCTGGAGCCGGCGCCTCGCCCACTGCCGCCGTGCCCGGGGCTGCAACGCGTCAGCGTCCGTTCCTACGATCTCTTCCTATCGCATAATCTTGTTCTGAATGCCTCCCACCCGCATCTGGCGAGCAGCACGACCGCGGTCCCCCGCTGACCTGCCCCAGAGGGCGCCCCGCGAGAATGAAGCCGGCAGAGATCCACCCGCGGGGCATCGTGGACGCTCCTGGATGGTGAGTGGGGGCAAGCGGTGGTCCGCCGCTCGCCTGCTGCCATTGCGCGTGGCGGCACGCCTTTCCTGCGCGCCGCGCCGCGCAGCGCAGCAGCGCCGCCGCCGCCGCTGCACGCCCCGCGCACGCGCGCCGACACCCCCCCCCCCCCACCCTCGCCCCACTCCTTCGGCCCCTGACCAAAAGCATGATCACCTGGGATAATGCCGTGGTGCTGGACGAGCGCCCCTGGCCCGGCGGCCCCGAGCCCCTGTGCCAGGAGGTGGCGCTTGTGGAAATCATCGCCGGCGGCGCCGTGGCGTCCCTGGTGGTCAAGGACGTGCAGGAGGCATACCTGGAGGCGGATGAGGGCAAGATGGAGCAGGTGGGGCGCGATCGGGCGCCGCGCGCTGCTTGTGCCGCATGCTGCGCGCCGCGTCGCGCGCAGTCCGGTGACAGCACGCACGCCACCTTGCCGCCTGAAACCCGCTGCTCCCGTCCCCCAGGTGTGCAACGAGATCGAGTTCCACGGGGACCGGGTGACGCTGCGCCAGTGCCGCTCCCTCGGCATCGTCCCCCTCCTGCACGCATGCACCAAGGGTGCGGCCCCTGCTCCGGAAGCGCGTGCGCGCGTGCATGCGTGTGCGCATGAGTGTGCGTCTGCATGTTTGCAGCTGTGCCTGCATGGGCACATGCGGCGTGCGCGCTGACCCGCATGCGAGCCAGCTGCGTGCGTGCACGCGCGTGGCGCATGCTCACCAGCTGCACGCCGCCGCCCTCAGTCCGCCCCCCTTCTCAACCCCCCTCCCCTCCCAGAGGGCATGGTGACCCAGTACTATGAGAACGGCGGCACCACCCTGGATGCGCTGTTCCTGGGGAACCGCGCCGCACTGCCCGCAGACCCGCGCGCCGCCCTGACCACGCCCGAGGAGATGTGGGAGGCGCTGGGCATGGGCCGGCGCCTGGCCCTGGCCGTGCCCGTCATTTGGAAGCTGCTGAGGCGGCTGGAGTGGCTGCACAAGAAGGTGAGCGGTGGGGGTGGACTGGTGTGGGGGGCAACGTGGGGTTGTCGGTGCGGAGCCGGCCTGCTTGGGCGGAGTGCCGCCGTGCTTGTGTTACCCTGGTTCTGGCTGCCCTCAGGGCCTGTGTTTGTTGAGGCCCCTTCCCTGCTCAGTAGTCGCCATTTGCCAAGCAACCGCAACCCCTCGCCGCCCCAACAAAACAAACCCAACCCCCCAACCCCAACCCCCAACCGCCAGGGCGTGGTCCACCGGGACCTGAAGCCCGGCAACCTGTGCATCGACGCCTCCGAGGAGCTGCGCTTCATCGACTGCGGCGGCCTCTACTGCAGCCGCAAGCTGCGCGCCCCGCGCCGCGGCAAGCGCGCGGGCGGGCACGCCGAGGTGCGGCCCGAGCCGGTGCCCTGCTGCACCTGGCGCTACCTCGCTCCCGAGGGCTGGGTGGCCCTGGACGACCAGGAGCACGCGGAAGGGTGGCCGGAGCTGTGGGCGCCGCTGTCGCGCCCCGCCGCCGACTACCTGACCCACCCCTGCATCGACGTGTGGGCCGCGGGCGTGACCGCCTATGAGCTGCTCACGGGGGTGCCGCCCTTTGGCGTGCTGGAGCACCACGAGGCCAGCGAGGGCCAGTGCCACGAGTGGCTGGGGTCGGAAGTTACGCGCAGGCACCCGCGCATCCACGGGGACTGGCCCGCGCCCATCGCCGAGGTGCTGAACGGCATGCTGCAGAAGCACCCCGACGCGCGGTGGAGCGCGGCGCGCTGCGTGCAGCGCCTGCGCAGCGGCGGGTTTGCGCCGGGGGGCGAGGGCTGGGAGGCGGCCGCGGGCGAGGCGGAGCTCATCGCAGCTGCCGACGCCGAGGCGGCTGAGGCCGAGGCGGCGGCGGCTGAGGCCGAGGCGGAGGCCGAGGCGATTGAGGCCGAGGCGGAGGAGGGCAGCGATGAGGACGCTGCGAGCGACGACTGCGAGCCGCTGTCTCCCTCCGAGTCGCTGCCGCTGGCGCCGGTGGATGGCGCGCCTCAGGCAGAGGGCAGGGAGGTTGAGTCACCGCTGTCCTGCCGGTCTTCCCCTTGCGACATGCTCAGGTGAGGGCGCGCGCTGGGTTGCGGGCGGGCCGTTTGTTTTTGATGCCTTGCCAACCTGTTCATGCAGCTTGTGGGCACACAACAAAAAAACACCCGCTCCCTCCCTTGAACCCGAAAAACAAAACCTGCTGCAACCCGCGCAGGACCGCCGCCGAGGCGGACGATGGCGCGGCTGCGTGGGCGGCGCTGGAGGCGCGCGCGGCGGAGCTGCGGGCCAAGCGCCAGGCGCTGGCGGCGCGCGAGCGCGAGGTGGCGGAGCGCGACGCCGCCGCGGCGGCGAGGGAGGCTGCTTTGGTGGAGAGGCAGCAGGTGAGAGGCGCGGCGCTTGGTGTCAGCCTGTGCTTTCCCTTGCATGCGCGTGTTTGGGCTGTTTATGCCAGCAGCCTGGCCGCTTTTTGGCTCGCTCGCCTATGCACTAAACTGCATGCACCCAAACCTGCCCCCAAACCCAGGCGCTTGAAGCGGAAGAGGCACGCATGCGCGCAGTGCGCGCCGGCCTCGACCGCGGCAACGCCAAGCTCAGCGCCCTGGCTGCCTCGCTGGGTGACAAGTTCTCGGCCGCCAACAGCGCCGTCATCGCTCGCGTCGAGGTGCGCCGGGCTGCGCGCGGCTCCCCTTGTTGACCTGCGCGCCCGCTGCTCTGCCTGGTCCCCTTGCCGCCTGCAGCTCGCACTTGTTTGCGCACCCCCTTTGAGCCTCGCCGCCAACTTGCTGACTAAATCCCGCGCAGGCGCTGCGCGGCGCGGAGGCCGCCGCCGCGAGGACGGCCGAGCTGGAGGCGCGCCGCGACGCGCTGTGCCGCCTGCGGGGTCAGCTGGCCGCCAAGGCTGAGGTGGGTGTGGATTGTTAAGGGGCTGGGGTTGGGGTGGGAGAGGGTCTTTCGTGCACCGGAGGCTGTCCCAGCATCAATCTTGTTGGGTCGAACCGAGCGCCCCAGCGGAGTCAGCAGTGGCGTGATACTGCCCCGCTTCCTTGTTTGTTGCTTATTGAACTCAACCACACGCACACGCAAACCCAACCGCAGGCCCTGCGGCAGGCGCGCGCCAGCTGCGAGCTCCTGCGCAGCCAGGAGACCGACCCCGACACCCCCAGCGACTGCGACGCCGCGCCCACCTCGGCCAACGCGCGCCGCAAGGGGCGCGGCGCGGCGTTCAAGAAGCACGCCAAGGCCTTCGCCAAGGCGCTGTTTTCCACCAACGAGGGGTGGGCGTGCGGGGACGATGGCGGCAACGGCGATGGCGGCTGCACCCAGGAGGCGCCCAGCAGCGGCGCCAAGCCGAAGGCCGCCGCTTCCCCGCTACAGCCGCGCCCGCGCGCCTCAGCCTCAGGATGCATGCCGCTGCTGCGGCTGTTCCGCGGCGCGGGGCGTGGCCGCAGCAAGAAGGCCGCGTGTGCGAACAACGCCAGCGGCAGCAGCGACAGCACCACCACCACCGCCAGCGACTGCAGCAGCGGCCAGCAGTCGGACGAGGCCTCGCAGGGCGACTGCCTGGCCATTGTGCTGGCGGTCGAGCCGCCGCCCGGCGCACCCCCTGCCGCCGACGCCGTGGCCCACAAGGTGATGGGCTGCGATAAAGAGACCAAGGCGAAGCGCGGCAAGGCTGCGCTTGCCGAAAGCTTTTCCAAAGTGCGGCGGCTGTTTGCCCGCCGCCCGCACTGCGCTTCTGCCTCCCCTTAAGCCAGCTTCGATCACCCGGCCGGCCGCGGGTGAGGCTTTGCACAAGGGGATGCGCACGCCACCCCTTTCCCTGCGCGCTGTGTGCGCAACTGACCCTACACGCAGCAGATCTGCCCTTTTGTCCCCATCCCCCGTTTCAAACCAACACACCGCGCCCACCCGCCTGCACAAGGCGCAGAGCGCGCACGCACCACCCCTTTGCCTTGCGGCGCAAACGCCGCCAGCCCCTGCCCCACTGTTTTCCTAACGGCGCCCCGCCCCCTGCTGCCGGGCGCCCTTGCCGCTTTTGCACCCATCCGGCTGCGCTTGAATTGCGCCTCGCCCCACTTTGAAGGAGATTGCCGGGCCACCATCCTGCCTGCTGGACTGCCGCACCGCCCCCTGCAAGCACGCAAGGGCGCTGGCTACCAAGCCACGCGCCGCCCCGCCCGCCATGCTTATTGGCCGCGCGGGGCTGCTTTGGCAGGGGTGCGGCGCACCGACCCTGTCATTTTTTTTGGGGGTGTGGCTGTTGCCTGCCTGCGGCGACTGCCCTTCGCCGCGGGCCGCCGGCAGCCCTCCCCCTTGCGCTCTGACTGTTTTTCGCGGCCCCCTTCCCTTGCCTTGTTTGGGCCTCAAGCCCAGTCATGACTTTGCCCCACCGCCATCTGCAGTGGAGGGCAAACAGCATCGTGCAACCGTTTCGGGGCCGTTGCAGCCCCACTTCCAAATAAACAAGAGGTATTGTGGCCTTTTCCTGTGTGGCCTTTCTCCTGCCCGCCGCGGGGACCGCCCCGACTGTTTTGCAAAAGCTGGGAGCGCCGCACCGGAGATGCATGGGAGATGGGTCGCCGCACCCGCCCCCCAGTAGGCGTGGGCCACGAGCAGCGCATTCTCAAAGCCCCCTTGTAACCTCGAGGTGGGCATTCCGGTTGGTTACAAATGCTGTGCAGCTCGCTGTCAAAACTGAAAGCAACCAGAAGCCGACGGGCTCCAAGCCCCGCGACACTACACTCTGCAAACGAAGGAAAACAGGGCCAGTCACTCCCCTGGCCTGCCGGTGCGGCCCCAGCCGCCGGGGCATCGCTCTGCGTTGCGCTCGGGTGCCCCCAGCGCGGGCGGGCTTTGTCAAAAGCGGGCGCGGCGCAAGCCTGCGGTCAACGCCGGTCAACGCCGGTCAACCCTGCAGCGCCTCCTTGACCAGGCTGGAGACAAGCTTGTTGTCCGCCCGCCCCGCGGCCTTTGCCTGCACCACCTTCATCACCGCGCCCATCTGCTTGGCGGTGGTCGCGCCAACCTCGGACACCGCCTCGGACACCAGCGCGCGCAGCTCCGCCTCGGACAGCTGGGGGGGCAGGTAGCCCTCGAGGAGCTCGAGCTCTGCCTGCTCTTTGGCCACGAGGTCGTCGCGCCCGCCTGCCGCAGGTCGTTTTTGGTTTCGATGCCGGGTTTTGCGTTGGACAATGATTCGCGCGCGGGCGGCAAACAGGACACATGGCGCGGGCTTTGCTGGGAGGCGCGCCGCAAAACGAGGTCCCCAGGAAACGGGGTCAACCGGGGCGAGCCGCGGCGGCGGGCACGCACCAAAAAGGCGCGCCCCGAAAGCCCACCCTTTTGGTACGACTCGATCGAGTCCCTCCGCTGCTTTGCCAGCTTCTGGATGGTTCCCACCACCTCGGCGTCGACCAGCACGCCCCCCTTTTCGCGCAGCTCGATCTCCCGCTGCTTCAGCGCCGCGTTGAGGAAGCGGATGGCGTCCAGCCTGCGAGTGGGGGTTTTGCCGGTTGCGCGTACATGGTGTTGGCGAGGGGCACGGACGGGGGCAAGGCAAGGTGGGGGTGTGCCTTGGTTGGGCAAAGTCCTGAGGCCAATGGGCGCGCGCAACGCCGCCTCGGCGGCGCGGCTGCCGAGCCCGCCGCCGCCGGCGGCGGCGCTGCGGTGGCCGCGCCGCGTCGGACGGGCGCGAGCGCCTGGCGCGCCCATTGCCCCGCGCTGGCCGCGCGCCGGCGCGCAGCTGCGCGCCGTGGCCCCCCCACAAAGGGCTCACTTTGCGGCCTCCTTGGCCTTCATCGCAGCCTTCATGTCCGCGCCGATGCGCGCCACCAGCTGCGGTTGCGATTGGGGTGGTGGGGGAGGGCGCATGCGTCGCGGCGGGGCGGGCGCGGGGCCGCCATCCATGCACCCCCATGCGCGGACGCGCCGGCCCGGAATCGAGCGCCCCCGGCCCCCGGCCTGCGGGCGCCCCCCCAAGCCGCTCACGCTGCTGGTGGGCTCCGCCGCCGCTGCGTAGGCGCGCAGGCCGCCGCGGAGGGGGCGGGCGCTGAAGGCCGCGCGGCGCGGCGCGGCGGGCGCGCCGCGGCCCGCGGCGCGGGCGCCTGCCCGTAGCTGCGTGGCGGCTGCGAGCGCCATTGTTCTGAGCATACCGAACGACGCGTTTCACGCCCGCTGCCGGGGTATTTCAGGCCGATTCAACCGGCAGGTGCCGGGGCGTACGGGCCCCAGCGGTCTGAAGGGCGGGCAGCGCCGCTTTTGGGGGCACAATCGCCTGTTGTGCGGAGTGCGACCTGCGACCAGACCGCTCGCCACGCCAGATCGCTCGGTCCACACCCGCCGGGTGCCTCGATCCTGTTCTGCCCAGCCGGTTGGGGGCCTGGGACCGAGCGGGATCGGCGCGCACGCCCCGCTCCAATGGGGTCCGGCGGCAGCAAGGCGGCGGCGCGCACGTACCGCGCCGCCGAGCGCGCCGCCACCGCCGCGCGAAGCGGCAACGTCGCCGCCGCCGCGGCGCCGGCAGCGTCGGCCCTGGCTCGCAGCGGCGGCGGCGAGGCAGCGGCAGCGGCATCAGCAGCAGCGGACGCGCCCGCAGAGGGCGCGGTCGCCCGAGACGGTGAGCGCTTGCCGGGCGAGCGGGGCAAAGGCGCCGACTGTACCCGCCCCGCCCCCGCCTCGGCCGCCCCAACCCGCCCCCTCCGCCCGCGGCGCAGACGCCACCGCCCGCGCCGCGCAGCGCGGCGCGCGCGCGGCGCTGACGCTGGAAGAGGAGGAGGCGCTGGAGGGGAGGGACGCCTCGCTGGGGGACCTGCTGTCAAAGCTCGGGGGCTCGGTCACCGGCACGCGCGTGGACGTCGCGCCGCCAAAGGTGGGGGGCCCCTTAGCCTCAGCGGCCGCGCGCCGAGGCCCGGCCCTCGCAGGCCGCTGGGCGGCGCGCGCCGGGTACGAAAGGGCAGCCGTGAGATGCGGACCCGGTGCGGACGCGCGGCGCGCACGCGCGCTGGTACTGGGTACGGCAGTCTGACCAGCTCGCGCCTTTCTGCCGTGCGCGCGCGCGCGCGCAGGATTCGCTGCCTCGGCGGCCAGAGACGTCCCTCGAGGGCCGGCTGCCGCCGGACGCGCTTAGGGCGCTGTTCCAGCTGCAGGCGCGGGCGGAGGGGGCGCCGGTGGACGCGGGCAGCCACCCGGGCATAGCAAAGTGAGCTGCCGGGCGGCGCGGGCGGTCTGCGCACGTGGGGGGCTGCGCAGAGCCGGTGGCTCCGGGCGAGACCGCATTTGTCAAGTGCTGTCGCGCCCCAGCCGCACCCGCCGACCGCCCCAACCAACAAGAAACGGGCGACGCGCAGCCAACCATTCAGGTGATTCGACAATCAACAACCCAACCCCCCAGGTACAAGCCAGACGGGGGGCTGGTGGACCGCGCGCTGCAGTCGGCGTGCCTGCCCCAAACAGTTGAGGCGCAGGGCACGCAGGACGTCCAGTTCTTCGCAGACTGGCCGCACTGGTTCCGGCGGCGCGGCGGGGCCGGCGGCGGCGGCGGCTGATGGGCCCTTGTAGGCCCGGCAGGGGCCGGTGGGCGTGCGGCGGCTGCAGCTGCTGGATTGGGGGCCCTGTGGCGCCCGGTTCCCCGCTGCAAATGCGGGACAGAGTAAGGCGCCAGCTTGCGGCGTCAGGGGCCGGCAGGGGAAGCTGTCGGCGGCTCGGGGCGCAGCTCCTGCCTGCCGGCCAGCTGGGCACAGCCGCACAGTGAGGCCCAGCGCCGGCGCGCCCCCTGCGCGGCAGCGCCTGGCCTCGTTGCCGGCGGCTGCACCCATGCGCGGCTCCAAAGCAACAAATGTAGCCCCAAACACCCACGGGCGCGATCCCAGCCGCCGGGAGCCGCGGTGCTGGCCGTAAGCCTTCCGCTTCGACTTCGACTTGAAATTCGCCGAGCTCTTCGGCGGCCCGTTCGTTCCCCACTCCACACATTCTGTCCCCACAGCTTCTTTCCTTGCTCCGTGCCACCCGCACGAGCAATCACCCCTCCCGCAGCTCCACCACCCCCGACCAGCCATGGCTCGGGTCCTCCTCGCCGCCGTGTGCGTGCTGGCGTTCGCCGGCGCGGTGAGAGGGATAGTGATTCATCTAATGCATCGATTGAGCCGGCGAGGCGGTCGGGGGCCCGCGTATTGGGGTTGGTTGGGGGCGACCGCCGCGCGGCTTGACCAACCGCGTCGCCCTTTCCGCCCCGTTCCGCGCAGGCGCTGGCCCAGAAGGGCAGCTTCGTCGCCGCCAACATCGTGCCGACTTGGGAGGGTGGGTTGACCGCGCGGCTGGGTGCAGATCGCGGCGCGCAGCAGATCGCGGGGCCGGTAACACCAACCGCCTCTGCCTCGGCGCCGCTCCGCCGCGCCGCCGCCGCCGCCCTGACGCCCTCCCGCCACCGCATGTTCCCCCCGCGCAGCATGCCCCATCAAGAAGCCCGCTGAGTGGGACACCAAGGTGTTCGACCCCAGCCGTGAGTGGCGGCGCGCGACGCGCAGCGCGCGAAGCAGAGCCGCCGCCGCCAGCCAGCCAGCCGCGATCGCGCCGGCGGCTCGCGCGATCGCGGCTGGCGCGCGCCGCCAAAGCCCTCTCCGGGCGGCCGCCTGCCCTGACGGTCCAATGCGCACCGCGGCGCGGCCGCCGGCCGCTCAGCGCGTGGCGTATGCACGCGCCCCCACCCCGGCGCCGCGCCGCGGCGCTGGCCCGCCCCTCCCAGCCCAACCCACCCAAACCCCTCCCCCCACCCCAAACCCAACGCTCTCTTGTTTCCAACAGTGGACGCCCTGACCGAGCTGACCAAGTACACCGAGAACCTCAGCAAGGCCTGCCAGGACACCCTCCTGGACCTGGCCGGCTGCGCCAGCGACAACGACGCCTTTGCCGAGCCCCCCAGCACCGTCACCTCCCTGTCGACCTCCAACGGCTGCTGCCTCACGGACTGCTCCACCAACATCAAGAAGGTGGGGGGCGCTGGGTTTGATGCCCTTGTTTGCTTTGAAGGCGCAAGCAAGCGCTGCGGCGCTGCGGCGGCGGGCGCCACCATCGGCGGCGGGCAGGGGCCGCGTCCAGCGCAAGCAATTTCCCCAGCGCGCTCCGTCGCCCCGCGGCGCGCCACACACTCCCCTCCTCCCCCCTCGCTTCCCCGCCGCCGTTGGCAGGCCATCAAGCAGGGCTGCTTCAACGACCTGCTCAACGTGATCTGCAAGGACACCAAGGCGGACAAGTTCAAGACCGGGCTGTTCAACGCCGGCGTGCGCTGCGCCGACTTCGACGCGGTCTGCCCCGGCGAGAAGGCCGCCCCCAAGCCCGCCAACGCGACCGCCGCCGCCAAGCCCGCCGTGGCCAACGCGACGGCCGCGGCCAAGGAGGTGGTCAAGACCGCCGCCGCCAACGCGACCGCCGCGGCCAAGACCGCCGCCGCCGCCGCCAAGGACGTCCTGAAGGACGCCGCCAAGTCGGCCACCGGCTCGGCGGGCGGCGTGGCCGCCTCGGCCGTGATGGCCCTGGCCGGCGCCGCCGCCCTGCTGGCGCTGTGAGCGCGCGCCGCCCCCGGGCCGCGCGCCGTGACGCGAACTCTGACGGGGCGCCGAGGTGGCGCGCCCGGGTACCGGACCCCCCTTGTCGGATCGGAGCCCACGGCTGCTGGGCCCGGTGCCGGTCTGCTGACGCAACCTTGACCTTTTAGGGACTTGCCGCTATGCCCCCCCCCCCCCCGCGCTGTGACAGCTGCGCCCTGGAGGCGCGCCGAGCGCCGCCGCGGGCCGCGCGAGGCGCCGCGCTGTCCCCTCGCTCGCAGCCCCTCGGCTCGGGGCCCGCGCGGCGCCGCGCAGCGGCCGCGCGGCCGGCGCCGGGACGTGCGCGCCGCGCGCGCTTAATTAAACGCAAAGCGGTGATTGTGGCATTCTTGAGAGCTCTCCTGTTTGCACCGCGCGGCTGCGAGTCCCATCCATCGCCGTTGGTAACCCCGCGCTGCCGTCTGAATGCACACGACGAAACGCCGAGTTGGGGAGTCACATGGCTTTGGGCAATGCTCGCAGCGGGGTGGGAGAGGGGAGCTGCCTGCATGGGGGGTCGACCAGGCAGAGGCCGCCTCGGGCCGTGGGATGGCAGGCGGACCAACAGCCGTTCGTATAACAACGCTGCAGAGCTGGGCGCGTGCGCGCTGGGGGGCTGCCGCCGGCTTGGTGTGTGGGCAGCGGCAGGCCGCCGCCGGCACTGGCGCCGCCTGCCCGGTCCCTCCCCACCCTGGATCAGCTTGTCTCGCGGCCACGCCTCACATATGGGCGCCCTGGGGGCTGCGGGCGGCCCGGTTGCGCGGCGGCGCCGCCCCGTGTCGAGCGGCGGGTGTGCGAGTGCCGCCGCGCGGCCGCCGCGCTGTTGGGCCGCGCTCCCGCGGTCCCGCTCCATAACAATCGGCTCGAATTCGCGCCCGGTAACACAACGCGCCCACCTACAGCCGCTACAGCGCGCCCCCTGGCTGTGTGGCCCCCAGCCCAGCAGCAGCGCGCCATGGCAGCCTCCCTCGGCAGCAGCAGCGTCCTGGGCCGCGGCCTGGGCAAGGGCGGCCTCCCCATCCGTCGCTCGTGGCGCCCGTTCGCGGGTAGGGCGCGGGGGACGGAAGCGCCAATCGGGTCAGGCCCTTTTTTTTGGTGGTGCACGGCCCGCCCTCCCCCTCGCGCCCAATCCGGGGCTCCGACGATGCCGCGCGCCCGCACATTCCCTTTCTGCCGCAGTTTCAAAGCCCGGACGCAGCAGCCTGGTCTGCGAGGCCTCCGCAGCGGCCGGCACGCCCGTGCCCAAGAACTCGATCCTGGTGGTGGGCGCCACGGGCACGCTGGGCCGGCAGATCGTGCGCAAGGCGCTCGACGAGGGCTACGACGTGCGCTGCATCGTGCGGCCGCGCCAGAACCCCGCGGACTTTCTGCGCGACTGGGGCGCCACGACGGTGCAGGTGCGCGCTGCCGGCGCGCCGCCCGCCAGGCGCTGTGCGCGGACGGCGCGCTTGCCCCAGCAGGCGGCGCGATATGCGCCGCATGGCGCACGCAGCCCACGCGGCAGAAACGCCGGTCGCCCCCAACCCCCAACGCCGCCGCTCGCGCGCCGCCCCCTCTCCCCCTCCCCCCCCCAGGCCGACCTCACCGACCTGACCTCCCTGCCCGCCACCCTGGTGGGCGTGTCCGCCATCATCGACTGCGCCACCGCCCGCCCCGAGGAGTCGACCCAGAAGGTTGACTGGGAGGGCAAGATCGCGCTGATCCAGTGCGCGCAGGCTATGGGCATCTCCCGCTACATTTTCTTCTCCATCTTCAACTGCGACAAGCACCCCGCGGTGCCGCTCATGAACATCAAGGTGGGGCGGCTCGCCTGGAATGGGCTTGTTCTTTGGGGGGGACAGCGCGCTCGCGGCAGCAAACCCCCTGAACCCACCGGAGGGAGGGGGGCGACAGCCGGCCGAAAGCCGGCGACACCGCGAGGCGGCGGCGGCGGCGGCGGCGGCACCCCCTTGCAATGCCCACAAGCGCGCCCCCGCCCCCGCAACCTCCCCACCCCCAGTCCTGCACGGAGGACTTCCTGGCGACCAGCGGGGTTGACTACACCATCCTGCGCCTCTGCGGCTTCATGCAGGTGGGGGGGCCGGGTTCGGTCTTTTCAAAGGCGTCTTTAAACGGCGTTTGCGCCCGCAGTGGCAGGCGGGTGCGGCACCGCTACTGGCGCGGCCGCTGCGGCAGGCGCAGCCGGCTTGCGAGGCGCGAGCGGCGGCGGCGGACGGCGCAGCCGGCGCGCCATCGCCAGCCGCCTCGCGCCCGCCCACCGCAGCCCCACAAGCGCTCATCAACGCGCGCACACGCCGCTGCAAACTCGAACGCGACCGCGAAAACGCCCCGCCCCGCGCCCCGCCAGGCCGTGATCGGCAACTACGCGGTTCCCATCCTCGAGGACCGACCCGTCTGGGGCACCAACGACGAGACCCGGACCGCCTACCTGGACACCCAGGACGTGGCGCGCATGACGATGGCGGCGCTGCGCAGCGACGAGTGCAGCAAGCGCACGCTGACGCTGGCGGGGCCGCAGGCGTACACGACCAAGGAGGTCATCGAGATGTGCGAGCAGCTGTCGGACAGCAAGGTGGGGGGGTGTTTCAGGGTTTGGGGGTTGGGGTTGAGGGTTTAGGGTACCGTGTGGCTGCGCGCCCGCTTGCGGCGTGAGTGTGCGAGTGCGTGCGTGTGTGTGCGAGCGCACGTGCCACGCAGGCGCGCGCAGCGCGGCGGCGCTCTCTCTGCAGGCCGCCGACCGCCACCGCCCCCCTCCGCCCCCCAACCCCCTCCCCCCCCGCAGGCCCAGATCAACACCGTGCCCACCTGGCTGCTCAAGGGCACGCGCAACGTGCTGCGCGGCGCGCAGTGGGCGCGGGACGCGGCGGACCGCCTCGCGTTCTCCGAGGTGCTGGCCAACAACGAGACCTGGACCGCGCCCATGGACTCCACTTACGAGCTGCTGGGCATCGAGGCGGGCAGCGTCAACACTCTGGAGGCCTACCTGGCGGTGAGGGCCCGGGGGGGAGGCAGAGCCGGGCGGGCGGGCGGGCGGGCGGGCAGCGCAAGCCGAGGTTTGGCGGCTTGTGAGGCTTCCACTTGCGGCGCGCCCCTGAAGAGAGAACGGCAGACTCCTCATTGCGCCCCCCACCACCAAACAAACCCAACCCGCCCCCCCCCCCCAACTCATTGCCATGCCCCACCCGACAAACCCCCCCTCCCCCAAACAGGAGTACTTCAACAAAATCACCAAGCGGCTCAAGGAGGTGGGCGCCACCGCGGACCGCTCCAACTTTTACGTGTGAGCGCGCGCGCGCGGCGGCGGCCGCGGCGGCGGCGGCGGCGATTGCAGCG
The DNA here is from genome assembly GCA_003203535.1 of Raphidocelis subcapitata. Classification (NCBI taxonomy): domain Eukaryota; kingdom Viridiplantae; phylum Chlorophyta; class Chlorophyceae; order Sphaeropleales; family Selenastraceae; genus Raphidocelis; species Raphidocelis subcapitata. The sequence continues at coordinate 373,598 of BDRX01000030.1, forward strand.
GCGGGCGCAGCCAGGGCTGCGGCGCGGGCCGCGCAGGGGTGGCGGCAATCGCGGCGCCGGCCGCCAGCCGCTGCGGCAGTTTTGACGATAAAGTGCCGAGTGGGCCTGTGCACTGGTGGCCCCATGCCTTGTGTTCTTCGAATTTCTTCTGTCAGCTTCACGCGCTGAGCCGGGTATGGCAAATTGAGCCGAAGACGCCGCGCCAGCCCTCTGCTCTTGAATGAGTGATTGTGGGGCGGGCGCACGCCAAAACAGCGCCCCAGCGCCCCCAGTGTGTAAATGCAGTGAGCGATTTTGTGGGGCGGGACGAGGACAGGCTCGCGGCGGCCGCAGGCCGGCAGCTGAGCGCCAGGGCCAGGGCGGCGCAGCAGCAGCAGGGGTGCCGACGGCGGGCGACGGCTGCAGCATATTCGACGGGCGCGCCGCACGTCTCACACACTCATTGCGGCTGTCCAATCGCGCCCACGCTCCTCCTCAGCACGCGGTCCTCTGCGGAATTGGGGACAGACCAACACCGCAGCCCGCATGCTGGCGCGCGCGGGCCCCTGCAGGGGGTCCACGGGCATCCACAGGGCCCCAGTACGATGCCTGGTACCCGCACGCCCCTCGACGGGCTGCCTGGTCGCGGGGCAGAGGGGCGCGCTGGTGGCGATCAGCCCGCTTGCCGTCCGCAGCAGGCCTGGTGACGCGGGCGGCCCGCTGGACGACACTCAGCAGGTGATTCATCAGCACGCCGCGCGCATGCAGGGCGTTTGCCGCGTGCTGGGGCCGCCGCGCCGCCTTGGCAACGACGCGCGCGCGCGCGCTGCGCCGCTGCCGCCTGATGCCCTGCCCGCGCGCGCTCGCACCAAGCAGACGCTGGCCAAGGTCCTGGATCTGGTCAACTCGGTGCAGCGCGCCCAGGCGTCCGCGCCGCTCGACCCCAATTCCGCCAGGTGGGTGGGCTGCGGCGCCGCTGCATGCCGCCGCTTTCGAGCAGCCCGCTGGCCCATCCCTCTCGCATGCGGCGGCGGCACGCAGACCGGCGCGCCAGCAGCGGCAACCGAACCGCGCCGCGCGCCGCCGCCGCGCCTTGCGTGCCGCAGGGAGCAGCTGCTGTGGGAGCGGCAGGCGGCGCTGCACGACAAACTGATGGAGCAGTGGGAGGCGGAGCGCCAGGTGCGCGGCTGTTGCCTTTTCGTTTGCCTGTTGCTTTTGATGTGGCGCTGATGTGCTAGCACGTGGGTGCGTGCAGCGTGGGTACATGCAGCGTCCGCCATGTGCTGCGTGGTGCACATGCAGAACCATGCTGCGCGACTGCGCGCCCACGCATGTTTTCGCTCCACGCCGCGCGCCCCCCGCCCGCACCCCGACCCGGCAGGCGTGGCAAGCGCGCGAGGCCTCGCTGCAGCAGCAAGTGGCCGGCCTGCAGCAGCAGCTGATCCACCTGCTTTGGCAGCAGCAGCAGCAGTCGGCCGCTGCGCCGCAGCAGCAGCAGCTCGGCGGGGGCGGCCCCGGAGTGACGCTGCTCTCGGGCGCGTCCGCCGCGCCCCTGCCCGCGCCGACGGGAGAGTCCTCCTCCCGCGACGCGCGCGCGACGGGGGCCGGGGCGGCGGCTGCCTCCGGCTTTGGCTATTCAGTTGAGGACCCCTCCCCGCCGGCCACGCCGCGCGCCGCGTCGCCGACGCCCCCCGATTCGCGCCGCGCGGCGCGGTCCGAGGCACGGCGGCGCGCGGCGGCGGACCCCGCGGCCGGCGGCGCCGCGGCATCGTGGGCGGAGCTCTTCCCGGCCTCGTCGGCGGCCTCCTCGGTCGACGCGGCCGACGGCGCCGGCGACGGCGCCGGCAGCGAGGGCAGCACCGCAACCAGCCGCCCCGCAGCGGGGGCGGGGCAGCAGCTGCCGAGATTCGCGCAGGATATTGCGGCCGCGATCGCGCTGGTCGATGGCGGCGACGTGCTGACGGATGATCTGGATCTGGGGGGGCTGCGGCAGCGGCGCGACAAGGCGGCGCCGGCGCCGGCCCCGGCGGCCCCGGCAACCCCAGCGGCGGCTGCGGCCCCGCCGCCCCCGCCGCCGGCGGCGGCGCAGCAGGCATCGAGCAGCGGCGGCGGCGCCGAGACGGCGCGCGGCGCGCCCGAGGGGCCGCCGCCGCTGCTGTCCGTGGGGGACGACGACATCTACTGGATCGCCAAGCTGCACTCCGCCCTCGAGGCGGTGGGCTGCTACCCGCCAGAGGAGGAGCAGGAGGACTTCCTGTTCGGGGAGGGCACGGCGGCCGCGCTGCTGTCGTTCCAGGCGTGCAACGGGCTGGCGGAGACGGGCATTGCGGATGAGGACACGTGGAGGGGCCTGCTGGGGGACGCCGCGTTTGAATCGGCCCAGCCGCCCGCCGCCGCCGCCAGCAGCAACGGTAGCGGCGGCGGCGGGAGCGGGAGCGACGCGTCCGCCTCGGACACCGCCGACGAGGCGCTCTCGCGCGTCGCCGCCCCAGGCGGCGCGCCTCGCGGCGCCGCGGCGCCGCGCGCCAAGTGGCCCGTCGTGATGGACATGGACGGCGGCAGGGAGGTGCACGCGCTGCACGTGGCGCTGCACCGCGCGGGCTTTTTCTGCGGCGACGACGACATGCGGTGGTGGATGTTTGGGGAGCCGACGATGAACGCGCTGCGCACCTACCAGGTGGGGGGGCGGGAGCCTGGGTTTGGCTGCTTTCGCCCCTTGTCGTGCGCCGCCGCCCCGCTGCCCGGCCCCAAGCTTGCGGGGCCGACTGCGTCCGCCGCCCTCAACCGCAAGCCCGGCCCCAAGCCTGTCTCCCCGGCGCGCGCGCTCACGCACCCGACCCCGCCGCCGTCCCGCCAGGCGAGCGCCGGCCTGCCCGAGAGCGGCGTCTGCGACGAGCGCACGTGGCTCGCGCTGCTCGGCCCCGACGCCAAGCCGGACGACATCGATGCTCTGAGGGCTGAGGAGAGTGAGTACGAGGACGACATGGCCGAGGACAAGGCCGACGGCTCGGTCTGGCTGCTGGGGGAGCAGCGCTGGTCGCGGCCGGTCTGACGGGCCTGCTGATCTGAGATCAGGGGGTAATTCGGCGCCGGCAGCGGCCGCAGATCTGGCCTGCAGACGTGCGCGCGCTGTTCTGGACTGCGCCCCCAGATTGGGGTTGGGGGTGGGGTTTGTCAGTCGATAGTGAAAAGCACGGCAGGATGGGGCCGCCTTTGCGGCGGCGGCACTTGAGGCCGCCGCTGCTTGCGCTGGGTTGATCGTGGCCCGTCGGCGGTGGCGTGCGTGGTGTTTGGGAGCTCACTTTTCCAGCTGCATGCCTGCTTGTGTTATAAGTTGCTGCTTTATGACTTAATTGCCTTTGTTTTGAACCTGAACCCCACGCGCTGTGCCCCACGCGCGACTGGAGTAACCGCGTGCCCGGCTGCCCCGATCCCAGCTCCTTCCAATTGAAGCGGCCCCCAGTGAGGCTGCTGGCCACTGTTGCAGCGCTCCCAGCACGCGCCGGACACCAAGGCCGCCGGCGCCCTTCCGTTAGCACCGTCCCCGGCCCCGCTGGCTGGCCCCACTGGCCGGCCCCACAACACACAAGGCTCGACATTGCAGGGGGCCACCGACTTTGAAAAGACACGGACTGGCTGAGGGCCTGATGCAAGTAGCCACCTGCAAAGCAAAAGGCCAAAAGCAAGCCAGAAAGCAAGCCTGTTCTCACTCTTTTGGCACGCACACCCCTGCCAAACTCATTCAAACACCTCCTCCGCCCCGGTCACCAGGCCGCGGCACAGCGGGCAGGGCAGGTTCATGGCGCGGATCACGCCAAACACACAGCCCAGGCAGAACACTGCGTGCCCGCAGGGCTGCAGTGCCACAGCGTCGTGGCCCTTCCCAAAGCAAATCGCGCACTCCGCAAGTTTGCGGCGGGGGCGCTGGGGGAGCGCCTGCACAGGGCGGCGCGATGACGGCGCGGCCGGGGGGCCCCTGTGCGCGGGGAAGCCGGCGCACGGTTCCCGCGCCCTTGCCGCGCACCCCGGGGGGTTGCCTGGTTGTTGGATTGGGGGAGGCAGGGTGCGTCTGGGAAAGGCTGTGGGGGGTCAAGGAGGTGGGGGGCCCAACAGGCTATGGGCGGCTCATCTGCAGCAAGAATGCCGCAGGCAAGCAAATAAAGGTCGGTCGCAGCGTTTGACCCACCGTTGCAGGCCGGGACGGGGTGAGCAGCCGCCGACAGCGCTGCAGCAGCGGCCGCCTGCGGCGACGCGCGCGGGCGCGTGACCATCGGCGCCGGGCGGTGGGACCCGGCCTGCAGCGAGGCGGCGGCCGCCGGTGCTGCTGCCGCCCGGCCGGACTGGCTCAACGGCCCATGCCCATCCCCCGCTGACGCCTCGGGCACCGCCGCATCGGGGGAAGACGCCCCGGACGCCGTGGGCGCGCCGCTGTCCCCCTCTCAGTCGCTGGCGCTGGCGCCGGTGGATGGCGCGCCCGAGGCGGAGGGCTGCGAGGTGGATGCGCCGCAGTCGGGCCGGTCTTCCCCGCTCAGGTGCGGGCGCGCGCTGGGGTGCGGGCCGTTTGTTTTTGACGCCTTGCCAACCTGTGCGTGCAGCTTGTGGGCACTGAACAAGACAACCTCTGCTGAGCTCCCTCCCTTGCACCAAAAAAACGCGCACGCCACCCCTTTCCCTGCGCGCTGTGTGCGCAAATGACCCTTCACACGGTAGGCCTGCCCTTTTGTCCCCACCATCCGTTTCAAACCAACACACCGCGCCCACCCGCCTGCACAAGGCGCAGAGCGCGCACGCACCACCCCTTTGCCTTGCGGCGCAAACGCCGACAGCCCCTGCCCCACTGTTTCGCAAACGGCGCCCCGGCCCCTGCAAACGGCGCCCCGCTGCCGGGCGCCCTTGCCGCTTTTGCACCCATCCGGCTGCGCTTGAATTGCGCCTCGCCTCGCTTTCAAGGGGATTGCCGGGCCATCATCCAGCCTGCTGAACTGCTGCGCCGCCCCCTGCAAGCACGCAAGGGCGCTGGCTACCAAGCCACGCGCCGCCCCGCCCGCCATGCTTATTGGCCGCGCGGGGCTGCTTTGGCAGGGATGCGCGCACCGACCCTGTTCTTTTTTGGGGGTGTGGCTGTTGCCTGCCTGCGGCGACTGTCCTTCGCCCCAGGCCGCCGATAGCCTCCTCCCAGCGCGCTGACTGTTTCTGTGACCCCTTCCCTTGCCTTGTTTGGGCCTCAAGCCTAGTCATGACTTTGCCCCCGTCGCCATCTGCCATGGAGCACCCGCAGCATCCCGCAACCGTTTGGGCCGTTAGTTGCAGCCCCACTCCCAAATAAACAAGAAGTCTTGCGGCCCACGCGTGGCCTTTTCTTGCCCGTGGAAAAGTCCTGCCCTGCCTGCATTGTTTGCCAGTGCGAGGAGTGCTGCACTGGCCCGCAGCAGCCTCACCAGAGGCCGATTGGATGCGGAGGAGTAAGAACAGGGCAGCCGTCAGGTCACCGGGGTCAGTTACACCAGGTGTGAATTGGACCCGCAGCCCGGTGCCCAGCGACTCAACCGACCAAGGCCACCCGCGCTGGCTGGTGCCTGCTGCCTCGCGGGCGCGCCCACCCATGAAACTTGCAACAGGACGCACCGTTTGCAAGCGAGAGCAACGAACAACCCGCCCGCCTTGGGGCGGTTTGCGGCCGGAGGGGCACTCCAAGCCAAAGCGCTAAAACTGCCCCTCGGCGGTTAGCGGCCTCCTCCACGCCTTCGGCGGTTTTCACTGAAAACTTTCAGCCCCGTCAGAGGTACTCAACGCTGACCGGCTCCTCGGGGTTGAAGGCCGCGTCCGCGGCGTCGCGGCCAACCTTTTTTCGGGCGTTTTTTGGGGGCCGGGGTTTAGCGTTCAGGCGCCGCATTGGCCGTGCAGCCGGGGGCGCGGGCAGGCAGCGGCAGGCCCTTGAATGCCCCTGGCCGAGTAAGGCCACGGACAGATTGCAGGGCTGGGTGGACTTCGATTGCTGCGCGCGGCCCCTCTGCCCCCCACCCCAAAGCAATGCTGCCCCGCCAAACCCTGCCAGCCAGCGCTGATCCGAGTATCTGAACCCCCCACAACCCTAACAAACAAATCTTGATCCCCCCCTTTCAAAAAAGCGCCCACCAGCGGCCTGTCCCCCTCGCTCATCGCCACCTCTGCGTTGGTGGCCTCGTGGCGCTGAGTCAGCGTGCGGCCGTGCGCGGCGACCTCGCGGGAGCGCTCGTAGCGCAGCGCGCCGAAGTTCTCCACCTTTGGGATTGTTTTGAGGAGTGGGGGCAGCGTCGCGCAGCCTCGTGTTTTTGCGTGTGCGTGTTCCGGGTTGGCATTTGCACAGCGCTGTGGCCTGTGCTGCCCTGTTGCGGGCACCAGGCCGCAAGGCAGGTGGCCGACCCCCGCCCCATCCTCCCCGTCCCCTCCCCCACCCCCCAAAAGCACTCGCCTGCACGCACACCCCGTAGCGCAGCGCGCGGTGCGCAAAGGAGTACTCGCAGCACCCCGCCACCGCCAGGGAGGGCTGGAACCAGGACTTGAAGGCGGCGAGCAGCGCCACCCCGTCGCTGCCGAGGCGGCCCTTTAGCAACACGTTCTTGTTGGCCTGGGAGTGATGGTTAGGGTTGGGGTTTGGGTCGAGGGGAGGGTGGTGGTGGTTTGGGTTTTAGGCAGTGGTTAGGCCCCGCGGGGTCGCCGGAGCTCGAACCCCCTGCAGCCTCTCCGCCGCCCCTGCTGAACCGCCCCGCAGCTTCCCCTAGCCCCAACCCCAGCCCACCTCCCTGTCCCCCCCCCCCCCCCCCCCCCCCCCCCCCCCCCCCCCCCCCCCCCCCCCCCCCCCCCCACCTCCCCGCCCCCCCACCTGCCACGACGCGGCGATCCGCAGCCCCGGCGCCTCGGCGGCGCCGCTCTTTGGGTCGACAGTGAGGGGGACCTTTTTTCGTTTTGGGGAGAGGGGTGGGGGCCAAACGGCGCTTCGCGCGGTCAGGCGGGTTGGCAATCGATTCTGGGGGCGCGGTGGGCTCGACGCCGGGCGCACAATGGAGCCAGGGCGGCTGCCGTCGTGCGTGCCATGCTGCGACGAGCGGCGACGCGAGGGGCGGCGCGGCCGGCTGCGTGCCGCGGGGAGACTGTCATGCTTTGAACGGTCGGGCGCATGGCCAGTGCGCTTTAGTAAGTTAGAACGACGCAGCTCGACTCAACACCCTTCCCACCTGCAGCTGACTCACCCCCCCCACCTGAGTCAAACTCAACCCACCCCCCCACCTGCAGCTGCATGCCCACGTCTATGTAGTTGGTGATGCCGATGACGTCATTCGATTCGATGGGGTTGAACACCTGGCGCACCTGCGGCGGTTGGGGTTTTGGATTCGGTTCCGGGTTTAGTGGCGTTCAAGTTTGGTGTTGTTTTGGCGTGAGTGGGTGAATGGTCAACCAAACGCAGCGTAAACCCGCCCCATCGCGGACAGAAACGGAAACAAAGGAAAACCCTCCCCGCCCAAGAGGTCAAAAGCTAAAATCGACAGCAACTCAAAACCGCCCCCCGCCCCGCCCACCGCGGCCATGTGCTGGAAGAAGGAAACTATGAAGTTGCGCCCCTCCTGCATCTCCATGGCCGCGGTAAACGTGGGCTGCCCGCCCCGCGTGCGCGCCCCCCTGCCGCGGCCGCCCTCTGGTGAATACGCCAGCGCCACGCTGCTGACGCCGCGCAGCCATTCCGCCGCGCCGCCGGCGGCGGAGAGCTCCTGGCGCAGCCAGGACGCCGCGCCGGAGGGGGCGCCGAGCGGCAGGCCGGGGGACAGCTGGACGCCGGCTGTAATTTTTGGGGGGGGGTCGGGAGGTTTTTTTTGGGCGGGCGGGGAGCGATGCGGTTTCGGGTTGGGAGCTCGGCGCCTGGGACGGTGCGAGGCGGCGCAAGCTGGGTTCAGCCCCGCCCAAAGCCAACAGCTCCGTCCTGCGCAATACCCGTCCCCCAGCCAAAAAACCCTTGCGGCAAAAGACCCCCCCAACCCCCCAGTCCCCCACCTGTGATGTCCTCGTGCCGCCCCACCACCCAAACGGAGGAGAGGCTGGCCGTGGCGGGCTGCACGATGGCGCCCACGCTCAGCAGGGGGGAGCTGTAGCGCAGGCCGAGCTGGGCGCGCTTGCCTGAGGGGGGGGGGCCGGTTGGTTTTCTTCATGTCGTGTGCGTGTGGCGGGGGCGCGGGGTTGTTGAAGACCGCCGGGTTTTTGCTGCTCTGCTTTTTCGTCGCTCTGCTTTTTGTCGGTTGCCTTTTGGTCGCTCTGCTGTCCGTTGTTCAGCTTTTTGCTGCTCTGCTTTCTGCTTGCTCTGCCTTTTGTTGCTCCGCTTCCTGTCGCTCTGCTGTCTGTTTTTCGGCCTTTTTCAAGCAAAAGGAGCGCCCGCTCCCTCGCGTGTGCGCGCGCACCCGAGACGTGCTTTGCCATCGGCAGCGTGGCGAACGCGCCCAGCCCCTGCTCTGCGCTGAAGCCGCAGAGGCGCAGCGTCACGTCGCCGGCGGACTGCGCGGGGGCAGTCCGGTTCGTTTGGGGGGGCAGTCCGGTTCGTTTGGGGGGGCAGTCCGGTTCGTTTGGGGGGGTTTCGGGGGAGGGGGGGAGTCCGGTTTGTGTTTGGGGGGTGACGGGTGTATGGCGGGGCGGTTGGCGGGTTTGCGCAAGCGAAGTGCTAGAGCGCGCTGGCACAGGGGCAGGGCGGCGGCGGCGGCGGCGGCGGGGGTGTTGGCAGGGGCCCAAGACCGCCCCTCAGCAGGGCTGCAGGTGCGCATGCGATGGGAAGAGAGCGCCGCGGTTCAACTGGTGTAACAAAGGCGTGATACCCCGGCCTACCCTGGGGCTGGCCTTGATGTCGGCGAAGCAGAGGGGCTCCCTCACACCGAGGGGCTGGAAGCGGAGGCAGAGGGTGCCTGGGGGGGGGGGGGACGGGAAAGGGGAGGGTTACAAGAGTGGGGAGGCGGCGCTGGGCCGGGCGGCGCGCGCGGCCGCGCGGCTCGTCGGCCGCACGCGAGGCGCGGCAGGTGAGGAAGCCAGAAACGAAAACCGCCCGCGCGGCTCAAAAGCCCCGGGAAAGGTGACGCAAACGCGGCCCGGCCCCCACCCGCGTCTGCCGAGCCGATTTTTGCCTTGACGCTGACCCGGGGGTCGACGGTGGGGGCAAAGTAGAGGACACTGTTGAGGCCCTGTTTGGGGCGGTTTTGGGCGGTTTTGGGCGGTTTCTCAAGCCGGGTCCAACTGGCTACTCCATCCAATAGAGCGCCCCCATTGAACCCCCCCCCCACCTCTCCGTAGTAGTCATTGAACAGCCACCACCGAACACCCCAAATCCAAGTTGGATTGAGAGGACTGAAGCACCCCAGTTCAGTCAACAAAGCAGCCCCCATTAACACCCCCACACCTCTCCGTAGTAGTCATTGAACAGCCACCGCAGCGCGGGCTTTGCAAACTGGTAGTCATAGGACGACTTGACCTGGCCGGGGGGGTGGCGGTGAGTAAAGCGGGGCACCGTTCAAGCTTGCGGGGCCGAGGCCGCCGGCGGCGCCCGCCGGTTCCTCGCCGCGCGTGCAGCCTCCGGCAGCGACGGCCGCCGCTGCCTGGCTCCCTGCCCCGATGGGAGGCACCCCGCGTTTCGGCGCGCGCCGCGGCCCCGCCCGCCCACCCAGACTCATACAAAACGCCCCCCATAGCCCCCCCAAAGCCCCCCGCGCCGCACCATGCGGCTGCGCGCCTTCAGGTCGCGCTCGAACAGCGGCGGCACCAGCTGCGGCGGCGCAGGCGCGCGTCGGCGGCGGTTGGGGCGGGTGGGGGAGGCATGCAGGCGGCGCGGCCGCGCTAAGAGTGCATGCCCCCGCATGCGGCCGCCCGCCCTGCGCTCCATGCGCCGCCCCATGCGCCGCCGCGTGCGCACCACCGTCTTGGGCGCCTCCTTCGCCGACCCCACCAGCAGCTTACTGTAGTCCAGGCCCATGGCGGCGGCGGCGCGGCGGGGCCGCTACGGTACCCGGGGGGATGGGCGGGGCGCGGCGCTGGGGCCCGTGCGGTGCGCTGCTCGCCGCTGGACGGTCGGCCCGCCGGCGAGCCGACGCCGTCTTGCAGCGGCCGCTTCGCTGCGCGCAAAATGAGCTCGGCCCGCTGGCGCTGCGAGCAGAGCGCCCCGAGCACCGGGGGGCCGCGTTTCGGGACAGTTTGCGATCTGGGCGGGTCGACGACGCGAGAGGGGCGCGTTCTGATGTTTCACGCTCAGTAACCAAGCTCCTGCGCGGAGGGCGATGTAGCCCGCCGATGTAGCCCTGCACAGTGCAGCTGCCGCCGCTGTCTGCAGCGCGCCGCATGCCACCGCCGCCGCCGCCGTGCAGCGGCGTGCAAGCGTGCCCATTGCTGGCGGCTTTCAGGTGGACTTGCGGGTGGACTTGCATCCTGCAAGGGGATGAGTCCAGCAGGGGGTAGCGCCGTCGCCCCTGGCACCTTCGCCGGCGCCGTTGACCAGCCGCCCCGCGCCCGGTGGCGCGCGGCGCGGCCGGCCGGGGGGCTCAAACCAAAGGCACTGCCCTTATCTTTGTTGGGGCCCTGCCGGCGGCACTGCCTGATGGATGTGCTGGCGCGCTGCAGCACCGCTGCGGCTCGGCAGGCGGCGGGCCGTGCAGCTGCTGCCGCCGGTCGCCGCTCAAAGCTGGCCCCTCCGTCACCCCCCCTTGTTTTAGACGTGGTCCTTGAAAACCTTACCGTAATTTCTCATTCCTCAAACCTCCGTGTGCGGCCTCTGTAACCAAAAAGCCCTCGTCGTGGTGCCAGCCGAGGGGCCGTCGTGTTGGCAGGGACCCAGGCATGACATTGAGCGTGGCATACCGCGCTTTCAAGCCGGCCAGGGCCTAGCTGCACACCTGCAGCAGCGGTCTGGCCCGCGCCCCGGGCGGCAGCAGCCCCCGGGCGTGCCCAACCCAGCGCCAGAATGGCGCTCCTCCTGCGCACTCTCGAGTCGGTGCAGCGCTCGCCCAGCACGCTGAGCTTTGCGCAGTACCGTGAGGCGGAGTCCCAGAACTACAAGCAATCCAGCGTGACCAGCGACGGCGAGCTGCTCGACGTGCTCACGCTCGAGCTGCGCGTTCACCCGCCCAACGTGAGCGACGCGGCTCCGGCCCTGGGGCGCTGCGCCCCGCGCGCCGCCCGCCTCGGCCCGTCCGCCGCCGCTGCGCGCCGCTGCGCGCTGCGCTTGCGCGCCGCCCCCTCACTGCAGGCCGACACACCCCCGCCCGCCGCCCCCCGCAGGTCCTTATTGACAATGAGACTTATGAGGACCGCACCATCATCACCGTGGACTCTGCAAACCGCCCCGGCACGCTGGTGGAGGTCGTGCAGGTGCGGGGGGGGGGACGGCAGCTGCCTTTCTGAGGAAAAGAAGGGGTCTGGGCTCGGCAGTCGACAGCACTTTGGCCAGGGGCCTGCATGCGGCTGCAGCCAGGCCTTGCGCGCGAGGGAGCTGCCAAGGCCCTCGCCCTTCGGCAAGGCGGAGCGCGACCCTCGCGGCAGCGCTGCACACACCGTTTCGGGGGCTCTGTGTTTGACCGGGGTCGGCGCCTGGTAACCCCGGTCAAACTCAGGAGGCCAATGGGCCCAGGCCGCCGGCGCCCTGTCAGCAAGCAACGGCTGGCGCCTTACCACCCCTCTGCCACCCCCACCCCCACCCCCCGCGCCTTGTGCAGTGCCTGACCGAGCTGGGGCTCAATGTGAAGCGCGCGCGCATCAGCAGCGACGGCGGCTGGTTTGTGGACGAGTTCCACGTGGTGGAGGCCAGCGGGCGCAAGGTGGGGGGCGGCGGGGTGTTGTGGAGGTTGCTTGGGGTGGCCCGGGGTGGTGTGAGGTGGTCTGGAGTAGCTTGCAGGCCGCGGCGGCCGCCGTTGCGGCCGGCTGCCGGCTGCCGGTTGCTGCCTGCCACGGCGCCCACGGCGGAGGCACCCCACCCCACTCATCGCCTGCGCTCCAGAGCCGGGCCGCGCGACTAAACCCCAAACGCACTCACGACTCAACCGCCCGCCAGGTCACCAACGAGGAGAAGCTGCGAGTCATCAAGGCGGTTTTGAATGTGGAGTACGAACCCGAGTCCCCGGCGGCCCCGCCCCCCGCGGCCGGCAGCGGCGGCGGCGGCGCCTCCGCCGCCGGCGCCGCCGCGCCGCCCGCGCCGCCCGCGCCCAAGCCGCACCCGCTCGCCGGCGCGGGCGGCAGCGGCTGCGTGCTCGACCGGTGGGCGGAGATGCGGCAGTGCAGCACCGTCTTCGAGCTCGCCGGGCAGGACAGGGCCGGCCTGCTGGCCGACGTGCTAGACCTCCTGACCCACAACGGCTGCGACGTGTGCACCGCTGCGGTCTGGACCTACAACCGCCGCGTCGCGTTCGTCGTGTCGGTCGTCGAGGCCGGCGCGCCCGTCCGGGACGGCGGGAAAATCGCGCGGCTGAAGCAGCTGCTGCTCCTGATGATGGACGCCGGCGGCAACGGGCTGGTGGAGGCGTGCGTGGTGAAGGGGCTGATCCATTACGAGAGGCGGCTGCACCAGCTCATGCTGAAAGAGGAGGAGAAGGAGTGGGTGCGCGTGAGGGACCGGGTGCTCGCCGCCGCGGGCATCCCGCTGCCGCCGTCGTGCGGCGGCGCGGACGGCGGCGACGACGCGGGGGGCGCGGCGGCGGCGGCCGCGGCGCAGCAGCAGCAGCAGCAGCAGCAGCAGCAGCAGCGGGGGCAGGGGCAGGGGCCCGGCGTGATGTGCGTCACCAGTGACCCCGAACCGGGGGCGCCCGGGGGCTGCGCGGCGCCGTCTGCGGTGGGGGCGGACGGGGAGGTGATGCCCCTGGTGTCGCCCAAATACAGCAGGCCGCAGGTGGGGCGGGGCTCCCCTGTTTGTGGTGCCGTGTTGGGCCTGTGCGCGCGCCGCAAGCGCCTGCCCGCAATGAGTGTGTGCTCCCTTTCTTCATACCACCCTTCAAAACGCACCTCGATCCCCCTCGAAACTGCGCCTTTCAAACCGCGCCCAAAACCCCTCGAAACTGCTGAAAGCCCCTTGCTAACAGCACCCCAAACTCCTCGAAACCGCCCCCACCCCCCAGGTGACCATCCAGCACTATGGCCACATGAACTATTGGCTGGTCACCATCCGCTGCAAGGGTGGGTTCAATGGGGGGGTTGGGCGCAATGGGGGAAGGGGCGCGAGCGAGCAGCACCGTACGCGCGCCAAGCACGGCAGCCGCCGCGGCCGGCCCCGCGGGCCCCCCCAAAACTGCTTTCGGCAAAACCCGGCCTGCCCGCCTCCCACCCCCTGCCCCACGTCCCACCCCCTTTGAAACAACCCCTCCCCCCCAAAATAAACCCAAAACAGACCGCAACAAGCTGCTGTTTGACTCTGTCTGCACGCTGTCGGACCTCAACTATGACGTCTACCACGCCGCCGTCGACTGCGAGGGCGAGGCCTGCACGCAGCTTTATTACATAAGGCCCCGCTTCGGGGACTTTTTCTGGGACGCGGCGAAGGCGACCAAGCTGAGGGTGATGCTGGAGTCTGCCATCCAGCGGCGCTTCCCAAAAGGGCTCAAGGTGGGCCCAGTTGGGACGGTGCTGTTTTTTGGGGGGCAGCTGCGGTTGTGTGCCCCGATCGCACGGTGTTGTGTGCGTTTGTGGTCAAGTGCCGGGCTTGCCAAAGCGCCGGCACCCCCTCATTCCGGTGCCCCCCCAAACATGCCCCCCTCCACCCCCAAACGCCTCCCTCCCCCCTCCCCCCACAACCGGACGCAGGTGCACGTCGCGCAGACGCACCAGCACTGCCTGGCGGACCTCACGCGCGCATGGAAGGAGGCGGGGCTATGGATCACGCGCGCAAAGGTGGGGCCGGCGTGCGGCGAGGCGGGCCGGTTGTTTTTGGCGGGGTTCGGGGACGAGGTGTCGAGTTTCCTCCGCGCGCACAAGCCGGTCTCCCGACCCCAACCCAAAACCAAGGGCTCCCTCACAATCCAAATCAACCCACCCCAAACCCAAACCGAAACCCCAAACCAACAACCCACACCCAGGTGCGCGCCTTTGCGGAAAACGGCCACACCCTTTACGTAATGGACTCGGACGGCCGCCCCCCAGACCCCCGAAAGGTCCAGCAGGCCTGCCAGCTCAGCGGCGGGCAGCTGCAGGCGGACCTGACCGGCGGCCTCTCCCCGCCGGGCCCCTACGGCAAGCCGCAGCTGCCCGCCGGCGTGCCCGTCGGCGGCGGCGGCGGCGGCGCGGCGGGGACGGCGGGCGGCGGCGCGGGGCCGGGGGGGTCTGTGGCGATCCCCCCCGGCGGGGACGGCGCGACGGCAAAGTTTTTCTACACGTTCCTGCGCACCTGGGACGGCAGCCCCAGCAGCATGACGTCAAACTGAAACCGCCCGCACCCCCAACCCCGCCGTTGCCGCTGCGGTGTTGCCGCCGCGCCGCTGCCGTTGTGGCGTCGCCGGCCTCCGCACCCTCCCCCCGCGATCCGGATTCCTATTGCGTCTTATTTGGCAAGCACTCCAAAAACAAACTCCGTCAGTCTGGGCATCCGCAATCTGGCCGTTGTAAAGTTCTCGAGGCGCGCGCGCGAAAAGTCAAAGCGCGGTGCGGCGGTGCGAGTGGGCGCGAGAGGCAGCGGCGGGAAGTCGGCAGGCGCATGCCGAGTGCCGCAGCGGCACTCGCGGCGCGCGGTCTCTCGTAAGGTGCGAAGGGGCAGATCCCCTATCAGTTTCCCGACACGCCAGTGCCAGTGATCGCGCTGGCTAGTCGACAGCCACGCTAGATCAACTCGGAACGCCGCGGCCTTGGCTGCTGCCTACCGTAACTCGTCGTCAACGCATCGCACCACAAGCTTAGCGACAGAGGAGCGCAGAGGAGCGGCGCCGACCGCGCAGCACCCCGTCCGCTCGCGCGCGCGGCGCGCCGCCGTGGCCGAGGCCGCTGGGCCCTCCCGCCCCCCGTGCCGGCCCGAGCCAGCAATGGAGACGCCAGATCAAAAGGTGCTGCGCGCGCGTGCCATAGCCGCGCCGCCGCAGCCGCAGCCGCCGCCGCAGCCGCTGCGGAGGCGCGCACCCGCGGCACGCGCTCAGGCGCTCAGGCACCGGCGCGCGCGAAGCCGCGCCGCGCGCGCCGCGTGCCAAACCGCCGCCAGCCGCCCGGGCGCGTAGCCGCGGGGGCGCCTCCCTGCTAACCACGCGCACGCGACCGGCGCAACCACCGCATGAAAATTCAGCTCCCCTTAACGGTTGCACCTTTCCCCTCCCATAAAAAACGAAAACAAAAAAACAAAAAACGCAACCGCAGCCGCTGCTGGATTTGGAGGAGGGCGCCGAGGCGGAATGGGACCGCGTCAGCGAGGCCGCCGGCCCCTCCGCGGCGGCGCCGGTGCCCACCATCACCGTGAGGGACCTCATCCGGGAGGACCCAAACAATGTGCTGGCCAACATCAAGGACGGCGTGGTCAAGGTGGGGGGGGGGGGATTGGGGGGGTGGCACTCCTTGCCTTCCCGTCGCTGCGGCCTCGGGCGGCGGCTGGCTGGCTGGCTGCGGCGGGCAGGGGCCCGTTCCGCCGTGAGCACCTTACCTCCCCACCCCAGCCTGCCCCACACTCTCTCCGCCCTCCTTGGCTTGAAACCCTGATGGGGCCCCTTTCACCCCCCCAACCTCCCAAAACCCCTACGAAACTCGAAATGTTTCGCCCCTTTCACCCCCCCCCAAAACCCCCAAACCCCCCAAACCCCGAACCCCCAGCTCGGGGAGTTTCAGGTGGAGGACACCGCGCTGTTCGAGGCGCTGGGGGACAGGACCATGTTAACAATGGGCTCCGAGGCGGCGCGCATCGATTACGAGGCGGAGTGGCGCGCGCGCCTCGGGCTGCTGCCGAGGGGCGGCGGCAGCGGCGGCGGCGGCGGCGCGGGGCCGGGCGGGGCGAAGCGGCGGCGGCGGCGCGGCACGGGTGCGGCGGCGGCGGCGGCGGCGGGCTGGGGCGTCTGCGGCAGCGGCCTGCTCACTGCGCTGTGCCGACGCTTAATCCCCAACGGCCAAATTCCCCAATTGAGGGATGCCCGACCGCTTCGACTCCCTCAACCTCCCTCAAGTCTTGAAACCTCCCCAAACCTCTTCAAACCTCCCCAAACAGCACACCTCCCCAAAACTCACCCAAACAACATCCCAAACCGCCTCCCAACCCCCCAGGCTGGTCGCGCATGGTGACCGCGGAGGCGTTTGTGGTGCGCATCCGCAACGCCGCCCTCCCGGACTGCGACGGCCTGATCCACCCGCTGCTGCGGCGCTGGCAGTCCGGGGGAGTTCACTACTCGGTGTTTGGGCTGCCCGCGGTGCAGTCGGTGCTCGAATTCAAATGGGAGAGGTGGGCTCTTTTGGGGTGGGGGGGTGAGAGACTTTTGGGGGGTGGAGGGAGTTTGGGGAAGGGAAGGGTTTGGCGTCGCCCCTCAAACAACGCCCCAGCCACGGCCGCCGCGCGCCCACCGGCGCCCCAGCAACGCCCCCCTCTGCACACCCCCGCCCAACTCTTCCCACGCCGCGTGCAGCTACGGGCGCCGCGCGCACGTGCACCCCCGCCCCCTGGCAACACCCCCGACCCAACCCCCACCCCACCAAAAAACGACGCAGCTACGGGCGCCGCGCCCTGCTGGCGGAGTTTCTGCTCTTTCTGACGTGGCTGGTGTCCTTCAGCACGTTCCTGCTGGTCTGGCAGGTGGGGGCGCGATCTGGGGTGGATCTGGGGGTGATCTGGGGATGATCTGAAGAGGGGGTTGCGCGCTGCCTGCTGGCAGTGGGTCAGGTTGCTGCGCACCGAAACCGCACCCGGACCCCTCAAAAGCAACGGTTTCGTGAAACCGCCGCCCCTCGAAAATGAAACCGCCGCCCCTCGAAAACGAAACCGCCGCCCCTCAAAACGAAACCGCCGCCCCTCGAAAACGAAACCGCCGCCCCCCACAGGACGAGGACGAGTCGCTGTCGCTGCGGCAGCTGCTCGCCACCGCCTCCGGCCGCCTGTGCGTCGGCTCCGAGCTCGTCTCGCTGGCGGCGATGGCGCCCTTCCTCCTCATAGAGTGGTCCACGCTGGCGGCCTACTCGGGTGCGGCGGCTGAGGCCTTTCTGTGTGTGTGTTTGCGGGCTTTGGCGCGCATGCTTCCCACCTGAGGGCTTTGGTTTGCTTCTGGCGCGCGCGGAGCGCGCGGAGCGCGCGCGCCCGTTGCTGTGCCCGCTGCAGCCATGCCGCCGCGGAGGCAAAGCAAAAAGGCGCGCCACAATTCGCCTGCTGAAACCCCAAACCCCGTGTACCTAATTGCCACCTCCCCTCCCCAAATAAAAACCCTTCCCCAAATGAAAACGGCCCCCCGTTCAGCTGGCTGGCTAGATGTTTGGAACCTCCTCGACATCGGGACCTACGCACTGCAGGCAAGTTTGGACTTGCACGCAAATCGTGCTATCCATTTGAGAAGGCGCTGCCAGGGCTGCTTCCGGCTTGGCGGCCGGGCCGCCGAACCGCCGTTTGCAAGGGCTTTGAACCCAACCCAACCCAGCCCGCTGCATGCCCCCCAACCCCACCAAACTCCCAGCAAAACCCCCCACCCCCCCACCCCCCAAACCCCCGCCCCCCGAACACACCCCCAGATCTCCATTGCAGTGGTCCATCTGGGCCGCGGCACCTACCTCTCCGCCTCCCTCCTCCCCGCGCTCATCGCGGTGCAGTGCGTGCTGCTGTTCTTCCGGCTGAACTACTTTAGCCGCCTCTTCGCCAACCGCTTCAGCCTGGTGGACAGCCTCAAGCAGGTGGGCGCGGCTTTTGGGGGGCCGGGTTCAGTAGCAATTCAGGGTCGTGATTGGGCCGTTGGCCCTTCGAATCCCCCCAGCCCCTCCCCCCAAAAAACACCCCAAAACGCCACCCCCCCCCAAACATCCCCCACAAAACACCCCCGCAAAACCCCGAAACACCCCCCCCCCAGGTCATCCAGGACGTGCGCTTCTACCTGCTGTTCCTGCTGCTGATGGTCTTCGGGTTCGCCTGCAGCTTCCACGTCCTCTTCAGGGACGACCAGGAGCTGCCGGTGGGGGGTGGGGGGTGCTTTGTTTGGGGGGGGGGGTAGGGGCGGGAGTTACCTTTTGTCGGTGAGGGTCCCAGCGCAGCGTGGGCCGAAACCCGGAAACCTCAACCCTAAACCCTAAAACCCAAACCTCCAACCCCGCCGCCGCCCCCCTCCCCCCCCCAGCAATTCAGCGACATAAGCCACAGCGTGCTGACCGTGCTCAACTACGCACTGGGAGGTGGGGAGGGTTGGGGCTGGGGGTTTTGGGGGGGGGGGGGGGGGGGGGGGTGGGGGGGGGGGGTTGGGGGGGGGGGGGGTGGGGGGGGGGGGGGGTGGGGGTGTGGGGGGGGGGGGGGGGGGGGGGGGGGGGTTGGGGGTGGGGTTTTGGGGGGGGGGGAGGTGGGGAGGGTTGGGGCTGGGGGTTTGGGGGGGGGGGAGGTGGGGACGGGGGGGTTGTGTGTTTTCAGGGTGCGGGTTTGGGGTTGGGTGATGCAGCCCCCAAACCAAGGCGCCGCCAGCGCTTCCAAGTCGCAACCGCCCCGCAAACGCCCCGCAAACGCCCCTCCTTTTCCCCCCAAAAGGCGTCCCGCTTTCAAACACCCCCCATAACGCCCCTCAAACGTCCATCTCCCTCCCCCCCAAAAAGGCGTTCAGCAGCCTTTTAACCGCCCCGCAAACGCCCCTCCCTCTCCCCCGCCCCCCCAAAAAGGCGTCCAGCTGTCGACGATGCTGGACTCCTCCAACCGCCCCCAAAGCACCCCCCCTAAATGCGTCCAACAGCCTTTCCAGCCACCCCCAAAACACCCCGCAACCCCCCCCCCCAAAAAAAAGGCGTCCAGCTGTCGACGATGCTGGACTCCTCCAACCCCCGCGCCGCCATGGGCCTCTCCATTGTCTACCAGTTTTCCATGAGCATGGTTTGGCCGTTTTGGCTTGATCTGGGGGCGGTTTGGGCCGGATCGGCAGGGGTTGGGGGCCGGTCTCGGGGTGGATTAGTAGCGGTTTGGGGGGGGGGGCAATTGACTGAAGCCAAAAAAACCTCCCAACGCCCCCCCCCCAACCCCCAACTCCAGGTGCTGATGAACCTGCTCGTGGGCGTTATGTGCGCGTCCGCCTCCAAAGCGGCGCAGCACGAAGACCTCAAGGCGCTGCTGGCGCGCGCGCAGGCGGGTGCCCGCGCCGCCGCCGCCGCCGCCGCCGCAGCCGCCGCAGCCGCCGCAGCCGCCGCAGCCGCCGCCGCCGCCGCCGCCGCCACCGGCGTGCTGTTCGCCGCGCTGCGGCCGCGGCCGCGCTGCTCGCTACGCGCTTGCCCTTTGCGTTCGCGGGCGGTTTCGGGGGCTTGCGGCGTTGCGCCAGGAGTGCCCGCGGCATCAGGGGCGCGGGGCTGACGAACTTGCGGCCGCTAACAGCCCCCGCACCCCTGCAGCGCCTTGCATAAACCCAGCCACCCCCCTGACATCAACGCCTCGCATCCTGGGGTTTACATAAAAACGCCTTTTACGTAATCCTAGCTCTTACTAAACGGCCCCCCAGGTGCTGGATGAGCTCGAGACCACTCTGCCCGCCTGGGTGGAGCGCTGGATGCTGGGGGGCAAGGGGCATCCCGCCTTTGTGGTGCGGGGTGGAAAGGATCGGGCCGCAAACAACATTTTAAGGGCCCCTTGGGAAACCCCTTTGCTTGGACCCCGCCTTTGTGGTGCGGGGTGGAAAGAATCGGGCCGCAAACACCATTTGAAGGGGGGCCCTCGGAGAACCCTTTTGCGCCTGCCCCGCAAAACAACCCACAAACCCCCCGCAAATCCCGCCCCCCCCAAAAACCGCCGCAAAACCGCCGCAGCACGTGCTCCGCCTCGACCCCAAATCCCTCGACTCAGTCGAAGGCGCGCAGCTCTGGCGCCGCACCAGCTCGGCCGCCGCGGACCGCGGCGCCGGCGGGCTGGGCGCGGGCGGCGGGGGGGCGCAGCTTGAAGAGGTGCTGTCGGAGGTCAGGGCGCTCAAGGCGCAGGTGGCGACGCTCAACAGCCTGCTGCACACCGCGGTGCCGTCGCTGCCGCCGTCGCCGACGCCGGAGCTTGACAGCCCGTGAGCGCCTGCGGCGCTGCGGCCCCTGCTCTGTGCCGTCGCCGCCGCCGTCGCTGCCGCTGTTGCCCCCGCGCTGCCGCTGCCGCTGCCGCCTCGGAGGCGCGGTCAGCCGCAGTGAAACCGGTGCGGCCACGGCGCACGGCCCGCAAAACCGTTTGCTTTGCCAGCTGGCAGGCACCACCTGCTTGCTTCGTGCTCCTCCCACACCCCCCCACTGCGGTGCTGCCCACAGGGGCAAGCGCCTTCCCGGGCTGCCCCTGCCAAACCCCCAACACCCCGCCGCGCTTTGATTGGCCGGCCCCGCCCGCTCCAAACGTTTGGCGTTAACAATAGCGCCATCCCGGGAAGTTTCGGGGGGTGCGTTCGCAGGGGGATTGAATCAGGCAAAGCCAAGCCAGTATTCGAAGAGCGAAGAAAGGACTTGTAAAAAAGCAGACAGTGCAGTCTTGGCCTACACAGCTGCTGTGCAGCGGCCAGCTAGAGCGGCGGCGGCGGCGGCGGCGGGGGCGGCGGCGGGGGCGGTGATAACTCATAACACACAACAGCAAAGCCGCCCTGCCCCCGCCAACAGCGCCGCCGACAGGGCCGCGCCTGCTGGGGAGTCCCGCGCCGCACCGCGCCGCGCCGCACCGCGCCGCGCCGCGCCGCGTCCGGCGGTCAAACCCTCTCGACCACCGCCGCCGGTCAAACCCGGTCAAACCCGGTCAAACACGGTCAAACGTTGTCCTTGTGGGAGTCCCCCACCCGCACCTGCGCCGCGCCGCCGCGCAGCGCCTTGACCAGCACCCAGAGGCTGTAGACCGCGAGCAGCGGCCAGCCCCACTTTTGCTGGCTGCCGTCGGCCTGGCTGAGCCAGTCGTTGAGGACCTCCATCAGATCGTCCCAGCCGGAGATGGCCACCGCGGCGGCGAGGGACGCGGTGGAGCGGCGCCTGGGGGTTTGGGGGCGGGGGATTTGGGGGGGCGGGGGGGTTTGCGGCTTCGCCGGGGGGGCGGGCGGGCCCGCGGCGGGACGGCCGCCGGCCAGTGAGGCGGGACGGGCGAGCGGCGCGCGCGCGCCGCTGGCGGCGGTGCTGCCGCTGGCAAAGGCCCTGGTACGGCGGGCAGGGCGTGCTCGCGCCGGGCGCCCGGCCGCGCGGCATGCGGCCGCCCCCGCTGCGCAGCGGCGGCGGCGGCGGCGGCGCGCACCACAGCTGTTGGCCCGCGCCGGGCCCCGCATCTGGTGAAAGGTACGCCAGCGCAAAGTCGCAGTTGACGATGACAAGCGTGCACGACATGAGCGCGTCGTTGGGCGTGAACTCGAGCGACAGCAGCGCGAAGACCACGAGCAGCGCGACCCACACCGCCCAGCGCGACGCGTCGATCGCCTGCGCGCCGCGGTGGAACGTGCGCCCGCCGAGCTGCGACATCGGCGCTGCTGCTGGCGGCGCTGCCGGGCCTCTCCGCCGCTACGGCCTTTAGAGGACGCGCCTCCCAGGCTGGGGAGGGCCGGGGAAGGGGGTTCGATTCGGACGCGGGGTGGCGCGGGGGCTGAGAGGCACTGGGCAGCTGTTGGTCGATGCTGTGCTGATTTACGCTGGTGCGAGTTCAAACAGCGAAATTGAAAACGGCACTGGATTGGCTCGGAGCGAACGGGCCGTAAAATGGCGGGCAGCAACGGGCCCCCGCGCCCCAAGGCCGCCCGGCCTTCCAGCAGCGGCAGCCTCCCCCGCAGCGCGATCATATTAGGCATTGTGGCCGGCCTGGCATCGATCCGTACGGGTGCGGGACGCGTGGGGAACGGGCCGGGGCGGGGGGCCGGCGCGCGCGCTCCGCGCTGGGGGGTGCCAACCGCACCGCGAGTCCGCTCCGCTCCCGCCGCCGCCGCCGCCGCAGGCTGGGTCGCAGTCCCGCTTCCCTACCCCGCCAATGGCAAGCACGTGCACGTGGCGCCCGGGGACGTGCTGCCCTGGCGGCCGCGGCCGTTCGAGGTGGGGGCGAGCGGCGCGGGCAAACCGGCGCGGCGTGAACAGCGCGAAGCGGCGGGGCAGCGACGCAGCGGCAGCTGCGCCGGGCCGCCCGCCGATCTCTTGATTGGGCGTGAGGGCGGCGGTGCGGTGCCGCTTTGGAGGGCGGCCGCGGCAGCGCAGTCGTAACCCGCGAGCGCGCGCGTCCCGCACGCCCCCGACGCGCAGGGTGAATTCGCGCACAACACCAAGCTGCAGCGGGCCACGCGGCTGTTTGAGGGCAAGATCCAGGGCTCTGGTGCGCTGGGCGAGCGCACTTGGCCGCTGGCTTTGGCCTCACAGCACGCACCCCTACAACCAGCAACCGCCAACACACACAACCAGCATCCCAGCACACTCACGCCAGCACGCACGTCACCGCCCACCCCCCCCAAACCCCAACCCCGCCCCAAAAAAGAGTCCGTCGCGGTGTCCCCCGAGGGCCGGCTCGTGATGCTCGACAAGTTCAACCGCGTTTGGGAGGCGGAGCCGGCGGCGGGCGGCGGCTACGAGCTCGGCGCGGCGCCGGTGGCGCACCTGGGGGCGGGGCGGCCGCTGGGGTACCACTTCGATGCGAACGGTGACCTCATCGTCTGCGACTCATACAAAGTGAGCGGCGGTTTGGGGGGCGGTTTTGGGGGGTGGTTGTTTTTGCTGCGGGGCTCGCCGGGGTGTGGGTTGGCCCGCTGCGGGGCCCGCAGCTGCAGTCTTGCAGTGGGCAGGACTGCGCAGCACTTGTTGGGCAGGAACTTCAAACCACCCACCCAACCAACCATCCCAATTCCCAACCCAACCCAACATCAACGTAACCCAAACAGAAATTTAAACCAACCCAACCCAAAACCCAACCCAACCCAACCCCGTTCCCTCCCAGGGCCTGCTCAAGCTGGAGCGCGCCACCGGCCGCGTGGAGCTGCTGACCGACCGCGTCAGCGACTCATCCCCTCTCGACCCCGGCAGCTTCATCACCTACGCAAACGACCTGGACATCGCCGCGGACGGGAGGGTCTACTTCACCTCGTGCTCCAACATCGTGCCGCAAAAGGGGGAGGGAGGGTACTGGGACACATACAGGCGCGCGCGCTGCGGCGGCGTTTGGGGCGCGCTCGCTGCCGTGGCTCGTGAAGCACGGTTGCTGCCGCGCCACGTGAGGCGCGCTCGCTGCCGCGGCGCTTGGAGCGCGCTGTCGGAGCGTGCGCGGAGGGCGGGTGCTGCGCGCACAAAGGGCGGCGCTCCTGACGCACCCCCTCCCCGCACAAAAAGCTGCCCCCCCCAACCGCCTCCCACCCGCCCAGGGGCTGGCTGCTGGATGTGGCCCAGGCCTCCCCCGAGGGCCGCCTCCTGCGGTACGACCCGGCCACCCGCGAGACCGTAGTGCTCACCAAGGGCTTTTACTATGGAAACGGCGTGGCGCTGAGTAAGGACGGCAGCTTCCTCCTCATGGTGGAGACCAACAGGATCCGGGTGCACCGCTACTGGATCAAGGGGCCAAAGGTGGGAGGGAGGGGGGACCAGTTGCGCTCGCGGCTGCACGCGTTCCGGGGCGGCGGCGTGCCGAAGCGCCGGCGCCTGGGCGCCGCCTGCGGCCGCCCGCGCAAAACGCGCGCGCAAAACGCGCGCCGCGGCCGCCCGCGCAAACCCCGGCTGACGGCGCCAAACCTCGCGCGCGGCTTCGGGGCGGGGCCCGACCGCAGGCCGGCACCAGCGAGGTCGTGATCGACCGCCTGCCCGGCGTCCCCGACGGCGTCTCTCGCGCCGCCGACGGCAGCTTCTGGCTGGCCATGCTGTCGCCCGTGCCGCCGATCGCCAAGCTCCTGGGGGAGCCGGGGGTGCGCGCGGTGTTCGCGTGGATGCCAGATTGGCTGCGGCCGCCGCCGCGGCCCGCGGGCATGGTGGCCAAGGTGGGGTGCGGGGTGTTGGGGTGGCCCCTGTGGGGCGGGGGACTCGGCCGCGCTCGGGGCGGAGAGCAGCGGTTTCACCAGAAAAGCAGGGGCCAGCGCCAGCCCGCTGTCCGCTTGCGCCCCGCGCGCGCAAGCCTGCGGCGAGCCGGCCGGCCCACGCTTGAACTGCGCACCGCCCCCCGCACACACACACACCCCGCCGCGGCGTCACCCCCAGATCACCGGTGACGGCGAGGTCCTGGACTTCCTGGACGACCCCACGGGCGAGCGCGTGGCCTACATATCGGCGGTGTCCGAGGCGGGGGGGCGGCTGTTCATCGGCAACCTGGTCAAGGACTACGTCAGCGTGCTGGACCTGGGCGGCGGCGGCGGCGGCGGCGAGGCGGGCGCGAGCCACTGAGCTTCGGGTGATGAGACCCGCCGGCAGCTCAAGCTGCGAGCGCTGAGACTGGCCGGCCGGGCGACGGGCTTTGCTCGACGTTCCACAGCTTTGAACTGCGATCGACGGAACCAACAAACGGCACGGGTAACGGCGTCGATGGATCGGCGTGCGGGCGCAAGCTGCAGGGACCCGGGGCCTTGGCCGCCTAGCTAGGGGCGCAGAACTGTGCGGGCCCGGCCCGGCCCGGCCTTTGCAATCCTGAATTGAATGCGCTGGGGATTGTGTTATACAGCGCGCGCGCGCGCTGCCGCTGGCCTGCCGAGCCGCGCGGCCGTCGGCGTGATGAGGGCGTCAGGCGGCCGGCATGTGGGAGGGCTGCGATGATTGCAAATCCCGGGCGCGGCGGGCGCGCGCGCCGCGCGGGGCCGGCGCTGGCCCTCGCGCAGCCCCGTATCGCGATCGGGGCGACCAATGGGCTTGAACGGCGCCGGTCTCGCCCAAGCTGGCGATCGGGCCCAGTTTCGGGCTGAGCAACCAGGGCTTGGCCACGACCTTGCGCGCCAGGCCCATCCCCCGGCTCCGGGTGGTCCGTTGCGATCAGAGCGGTTTTATGGTGCGTTTTCGGCCGCCGCGGCCCCGGTCCCCGCGCAGTCCACGGTTCCCGCGCTCGAGGGAGCCGGAGCAGCGCCCCCCGCTGGACACGCGCCCTCAAACGTTCGGCGCGCCCCGGACCCGGCCAATTCGATCAACGTTCGTTTCCCCAGCGATCCGCGTCCATATCACCCCCGCGCGCCCCTGCAACAACGCCCTGAGAACCTCCGCTGCGGCCTATTGTGAGGCCCCCCGCGCCCGTCCGGCCCCCGCGCCAAGCCCATTCGGACGTGGAGGTCCCTCCGGTCTTCCTGACGTGGCGGTCAGGCGCGTTCAAGGTGGGCGTCGGGCTGGGAAGAGGCGGGCTGGTCTAGAGGGCGCACGACCGGCGGGCTGGGGCGCCCGCGCACCGCCCCCGCGCAGCTCCTGCGACCTCTCGGACTTTCGTTGCGCCTACGTAGCAGCCGCGCGGGCGCCGGTCAGGGCTGAGAAGGTCCCGTCGCTTCTCGCGGGGCGCGCGTCAGCCAACGCGACCGCCCGCACCCCCGCCCATGCAGGCCCCCATTGAGCCCACGGAGGCGGACCGACCGCTTCTCGACAGCGCCCCGCGCCCGCCGGGCCCCTCGGCCCCGCCGACGCGCGCCCCCGTCAGCGGCGCGCCCGTGCCTCAGCCCCAGCCCCGGCGCCGCGGCCACATGCTGGCCGCCGAGCCGCCCCACGCGGGCGGCGCGGCCCGCCACCACCTAGCGATGGCTGCGGCCGCCGCAGCCGCGGGCTGCGGTGCCGCGCAGCCCAGCGCGGCGTCCCGCTCCAACAGCCCGTACCTGGGACCGCTCCAGACCGCCGCCGCCGGCGCGCAGCCCGACGCGCTGTCGCTGCCGCCCGCCGGCGGCCCGCCGCTGTTCAAGCCGCCGCACACGCCCGCCGTGGCCGCGCTTGGCGGCGCGCCCGCGCCCGGGCCGCACAGCGCCAGCTGCAGCCACAGCCACGCGAGCAGCCTCGCGGCCGCTGACGCTGCGGCGCTCCTGGCCGACGAGGCCTCCACCCCGCGCCCCGGCGGCGCGCTGCTGCCGGCCGCGCTCAACGCGGCGGCGGCGCTGCCACTGCCGCTGCCTCTGCCCCAGACCGCGGCAGACGAGCAGCGGCTGGCCCAGCAGCTGGCTCAGCAGCAGCTGGCCCAGCAGCAGCTGGCTCAGCAGCAGCTGGCCCAGCAGCAGGCCGAGGAGGAGGAGGACGACGCCGACGGCCGCGGCTGGCAGCACGCGCTGGTCACCTGCCCCTGGCTGTTCAAGCCCTGCCCCTCCTGCTGCCGCGCCCACACCGGCCGCGAGGCGCTGATGACCTACTTTGACCCCACCCGGCCGCTGGACCGCGGCCTCTGCGGCTTCTGCCCGGAGCGCCCCGCGCGCGCGGCCGCCTCGGGCACCGGACTGCTCCAGATCAGGCGCAGCACGTACCACGAGGTCGTCAAGGCCGCCGACCTGGGCCGGCTGGCGGACGTGCAGGGCATCCAGCATTACGTCATCAACGGCGCCAAGGTGCTGTTCCTGCGCCCGCGCCCGCAGCCGCGGCCGCCAAAGGGCGTGGCCGCGCCGTCGCGGTGCGTCGTGGACGGGCGGCAGCTGATGGACGCCGCCGCGCGCTTCTGCAGCCTGCAGGTGCGCGCCCGGGGTGTCGGGGGGGCTGTTGGGAAGGCTGCCGTGTTTGTGATCAGGGAGACTGGCATGCTTGGGCTTGATTGGGGCATCCCTGGCGGTTGGGCCTGTGGTTTGGGCCGGCGGTGGCGGCCCCGGTCTAGACCAGCGCGCCCGGCAGACCGGTCAGCCGCAGCCGCGCGACCCCCCGCCCGCCTCCTGCCCCCCGCACGAGCGCTCTCGCTTACCTAACACACACCGCCGCCGCTCCCCTCAACCCCAAACAACCGCCCGCAGTGCAAGCTCGAGGGCGAGGACCCCTCCTACTGCGGCCGCCACGCGCTCGCGGCGGCCCGCGCCCAGGTGGCGGCCGCAGACCTGGCCGCTGACCTGGCCGCCGCCTCCGCGGCCGGCGGCCCCGCGCTCGCGGCCGCCGCTGCGGCCGACGTTGCTGCCGCGGCCGCCGGCGTGGCCGCGGCCGCCGCGGACCAGGCGCCGCCGCGCGGCGGCAAGCGCGTGGCGGGGCTGATGCGCTTCGACGCGGCCGCCGAGGAGAGCGGCGACGATGACGACGCCGCCGCGGACCAGGCCGGCCGCGGCGCGTTTGGCTCCGACGCCGGCGCGCGCTCGAGCGGCCGCGGCAAGCGCGTGCGCATGGCGCACCCGCCTCACGGGCTCGCGCACGGGCACGCGCCCCGCGGCCACCCCCACGGCGCGCACGGCGGCGGGCACCACGCCGTCGCCGCCGCCGCGCTGGGGGCCGCGGACAGCCCCGCGAGCTCCCACGACTCTGGCCGCAGCAGCACCTGCCGCTGGCACGCGCGGCGGCGCAAGGGCGAGCCCGTGCGCGCGCCGCTGCAGTGATGCGGCCGGCCGCGCGCACACGCGCGCCGCGCGCCCCCCCCCCAACCACCCCCGAGGCGACTCCCACGAGCCGCAGAGCGAAGAGTGCAGCGACCGACACGCAGGACGACTGAGCGAGCTTGCCAGCGCGCGCCGCACACGCGCGCCCCCGTGCGCGCCGGCGCCGCTGCGCGCGCAATCCTTTGACCACGCACGCCCCTCTCGATCTCCCACCGCCCATCCCGCGGCCGCCCGGGCGGCGGCGTTTTGCCGCCCGGCTGCCTGGTCCGCGTTTCTGTACTTCAACCAGTTGTACCACCCCCCAGCGCCCATTCGTTTCCGCTCGCCTCTGCGTTCTCGTTCCTCTAGCACTCTAGCTGCTCTCTTCTTTCCCCCAACGCAACACACGCCTCGCCGCGCCCGCACGCGGCCCAGGCCCGCACCATCCCGCCTCTCTGTCAGAGGAGCATTCAGGCGCGCCCACCGCACCGTCGGCGCGGGCGCGCCTTGGTATGTCGGAGTTCACACACACACCCCCTCTTGGCCGCAGCGCGGCCAGCTCGCCGCCCCTGGCGCGGCGCAATGCCGGGCCGGGCGAGCGGCGGCGGCCGACGGCGACGGCGGCGGCCCGCGCAGCCGTCCCCACGAAAGCCTGGGGGCGCGCGCGCGGTGAAAAGAGGGGTCCCAGCCCCGCGCCCGCCGCCAAACGCGGGCCCCCGCGCGCCGTCGCCCGCCGCCGCCGGCGGGCTTGATGACGACGGCGACGTGGCTCGTGAGCTCACAAGGGCGCCGGCGAGGCGCCCGCACGAAACAACACCACACCTCGCACCTCGCACGCACGGGGATCAGCATCATGGGAACCAGCTTTTTGGGCGGCCGGACGGGGCATTGCCACTCTTCATCAATGCATGGGTTTTTAATGGGCGGACGGCTGGGGGCTGTTCACCTCACATGCAGTCGCATCGATCGGCTTCGGCCAGCGTGTGTGGATTGGTTTGCTTGTTCCGCGCGGCGCGCGCTCGCGCGCCGTGCCCGCGGCCGCGGCATCACCCCATCATCGCCGCGCGCCCGCGGGGCCCCGTGACGTCATTCCCCCCCTCTCAACGGTCCCCCTTGCGTCGTGTTGCCGGTCGGGCCCCCGCCCCGCTCCGGCCTTTTTGTACCAATAGCGAGCCGCGCGCGACCCCCCGCCGGGGCGCGCGGCGGGCCGCCCTTCTACAATCCTTGGCGGGCGCGCCTTCCTCCATAGCGGCTGCTGCAGAGGCAGTCCACCCTTCCGTTTCGAGGCACTTGGACACCCCCTCCCCCGTCGCTCTCCTGCTTGACACCCCACACCCGCCCAC
The DNA here is from genome assembly GCA_003203535.1 of Raphidocelis subcapitata. Classification (NCBI taxonomy): domain Eukaryota; kingdom Viridiplantae; phylum Chlorophyta; class Chlorophyceae; order Sphaeropleales; family Selenastraceae; genus Raphidocelis; species Raphidocelis subcapitata. Next base: position 402,405 of record BDRX01000030.1, read on the forward strand.
CCCGCAACGACCCCAAACGCGCACGTCGCACCGCCACGCGCCACGCACCCGGCGCGCGCGCCGCGCGCCGCGCGCAGCCGCGCTGGCCCCGCCTCGGCGGGGCCGCGCGCGCGCGCGCCGCCCGAGCCGCGCCCTGACCCCTGGGGACCACTGCACGCGCCGCCTCGGTGCGCGCACACAGTGGGAACGCCGCGCGCCGCCATCCGGCGCGCGGCCCCTTGTACCTACATCTGGCGGTGCATGCACCCCCGCCCCCCATCTTCCGCGGCGGCGGCGCCGCCGCCGCCGCGCGCGACTCGCTCCTCCCTCGCTTCCACCCCAATCCATTGAATCGCCCCCCGTTCGTTCGTTCGTGCCGCCCCGTGTCGTCGCCAGTCGTGTGTTTGGCGTGTGTCTGCCGCCCCCCCCCCCCACCGCCGCGTGCGCCCCAGCGCGCGCGGCGCCGTGCGCGCGTGGTGGTTTGTGAGAATGGGCCCGACCCCTTTGGGAAACGAGGGGCGCCCTTGACTACCTCCCATCATCATCCGCAGTGCATCCGTGCCCACCAGTATGCGGTGGCGCCGGCGACAAAGTCGAGCAGTACTAACGCGCAGCGCCGTACCGCCGGCGGCACAGTGCCGCCGCCGGCGGCGGCCGTGGTGTCGAGAAGCGCAGAGGGATGCGCCCGCATGCTTGTCTGTGCGCGCGAAGGCCCGTGCCCCCCCGCCGCGGCGCGCGCCGTTTCGGCGCGCGTCTGCGCGCAGCACGCGCACTTGCAACGCCCCGCCCCCACCCACCCCACCCTTTCATATCGGCCGTGCAGCCCGCACCCGCCCCTGGGCAATAAACCGTCGTGGGTGTAAACGCATTCTGGGTCCAGGGCCGTTGAGCGGCAGCTGACTTGGGGGGTGGGGAGGATGCTGTGGGGTGGCTGAAGCAGGGGCGTGTCCGCGTGTGCAGCAGGGCGGGGCGCACACAGGCGGCCCTCTGCCGCCGCATGTCAACGCGTCAACCAGAGGCTCTCTGGCTGAGGCAAAGGGTGTTTCCAAGCCTTTACACGTTTTGTCAGAGGCCGTGGGCACCTGTCATCGTTTGCAAAAGGCGTGCTTTGGCGTGGGCAAGGGCCGTGGCCGTGGCCGAGGCGCTGTTGCGGGGGGATAGGTGCACCGCGGTGCGCTGGGGCCGGCGCCCAGCGGGGGCCTGCCAGCTCACAGTGGGGTGTGGGCCTGGATGCATGGGGTGGGGAAAAAGGCGGGGAGAAGGCGGGCCTCGGCGGGTGGCAAAGCTAACGGATTGGGTTGTGGTGCGACGGTGCGAGGCAGGGCCGGCGGCCCGAGGGGTGGGCGCGCGCGCGGATCGGATTGTGTTTTGCAGGTACGAGGCTGGGCGCGCGCGGCCCTCGGCGCGGCGCGCGGGGATCGGATTGCGTTTTTGAAAGGTAACGTGTCTTCTTCTCCCAGTTGAAACGAGTCGTCAGGATCAGTCTCCAAATGCTTTCTCGAAGGCCTCGGGGCGGGCGGGTTTAGCCGGCCGGTGGGCGCCAACACGGGCGGCAATGGGCCGGCCGGCCGTCAGCCGGCACGCCGAAGAAGGCTTGCCGGCGGGCTGCAGCAGCAAGCCAAAGAGGGGGCCTGGCTGCTGGGTGGAGATTGGGTTGTTCCCATCCCATACACGGGAAGGGCAAAGGCGGGGCGGGCGATTGGGGGCATTCCCTGCGGCGGCGAACCGACGCCGGCGGCGGCGGCGGCGGCGTGGGACCGGCCTCTAATCGGCACTCGATAACGGCTCACAAGGGGGCGTCGGCCCCTCGTTTCTGCTGCTCCGGCGGCGGCGGCGGCAGGGCGCCGCTGCCGTCGCGACCGGGGGCGATCCAAGGGGGGAGGCAAAAGCTGCTCGCCGAGAGGGGGGCTGAAAGCGGCGGCACGCCCCCGGAAAGGCCGCCCGCGGCGGGGGGGCCTTCCAACCGGGCCGATAACAGCCCGTGGGCGGTTGTACCAAACAAAAAACCCTCAAAAACCCCTCAAAACCAAAAGGTGGGATAGCTCCTGTCGCGGCAAAAGTTGTTGACAAAGCCCGCCACAACCACCAGCACCACCGAGCCGACGGCGACCGTGAGGACGAACTGGAAGCCCATCCACGGGGCGGTGATGGTGGCAGAGCACGCGATGAGCGCCGTGGCGCCGCCTGGCGGGCGGTTGTTTTTGGGGGGTTGTTTTTTGGGGGGGTGGTTTTCGGGGCGCGTTTTTTTGGGGGGGGGGGGCGTGGTTCGAGTAAGGGGCCAAAAAAACTCCAGGGTGGGCGTGCCAACACCCCCGATGGCGGCGGGGAAAGTGTGGGGGCACGTGAAGCCGGTGTGGAGGAGCAGGCAAGGCCCCAACGCGTGCGGTGCTTTGCCCTCTCCCCCCCAGCGCCCAAACCCCAAAGCCCCACCCCCCACCTGGCGGATGCACCACCGTCAGCAGCTGCTGCGCCAGCAGGGCGAGGCTCATGCCCAGCGCGTTGGCCAGCCACGGCACGCGCGCCGCCAGCGCGAGGCGCACGAGGACCCCGACAATTGCGGACACCACCTGCCCGCCTATCACGTTCCAGGGCTGGGCGAGCTTCGACTCTGGCACGCCTGTGGAGGGGGGGCGGTTTTGGTACGGGTTGAGAGGTGTGTTGGGAGGCGGGTTGGGAGGCAGTTTGGGGGCGGGTTGGGAGGTTGGTGCGGGTTTGGTGCCGGGATGCGCGGCGGCGCGCAGCAGGCGCCGAAAATAGAGGAGGGTGGGTTGGGGTCGACGGCTCAACGCGCGCGCACCGTACACGAGCACGGCGGTTGCCCCAAACGACGCGACCAGCAGCGGAAAGTGCGCCGCCCTCCACAGCGCGCGGTCCAGCAGGCTCACGACGGCGATGCCCACAAAGGCGCCCAGCCAGGAGAAGAAAAGGTCCGTCGCGTGGGGCACCTGCGCGCGGCGGTTGGGGTGGGGGGAGGCAGGGTTTAGGGGGATGGGGCAGGTTGGGGGCGGCGTTTGGGGGGTGGGGCGGCGTTTGGGGGGCCGGGGCGGCGGCAGGGGCGCCCACGACGCGGGCCCGCCCGCCGGACTGCCCAAGCCTGTTGCCGGCCCGACCGCGCCGCGAGCCGCGGGCGCGGGGCCGGCGGGCCGGCGCAGCATCACGCGGCAGCTGGGGCAGCAGCCTGCAGCCGGCCCCGCTTTTCGGAGCGCCCGCCAAAACGGGGCTGCCCGCCGAAACCCCGCGCTCCCCAGCCCCACCTTCAGGCGGTGGTCGAGGCCGCCGCGGAGTTTTCTGAAGTAGCAGCGCACTTGGTGGCCCAGCGTGGGGCGCGGCGGCGGGTGGTCGTACGCGTCGTCTGCGGGGGGAGGGGGGCGGGTTAGTGGCGGTTGGGTGTGGGGGCGTCGGTTGTGTGGCGGGCGGGCGGGCCGGGGCGCGCGTGCGCGGCGGGGCCGCCGCCCGCCGCGGCCGCGCGCCGGCGCCGCGCGGCGCGCACCGAGCGCCTCCTGAACGCTGGCGGGGGGCTCGTCCTCCCCCACATCGATGTGCAGCGCGTACTGAGGGGGGGGGATTGTTTTGGATAGGGGCGCGCCGGGTAAGGCAGGGAGCCGCGCGCCGCTTCGCCGGGGGCGCGCAGGCCCAAAATAGCACCGCCAGCGCAGCAGGCGACGCAGGCAGCGCGAAGCAAGCGCGGCGCGGCGCGGCGCGGGCGCGCGCCTTGGAGTCCTGAGACACGTGGCTGCGGCCGGAGCGGACCGAGACGTCGACCGCGTCGGCGCGGTGCTGCGGGTGGCTGCTAATCGCCAGCGGGTGGCGGTGCTGCGGGTGGCCGGCGGCGGGGTGCTGCGCCAGGCTGCCGACGCTGTCCAGCACAGCGTCGGTGTCCCCACCCGGCTCCGCGGCGGAGCCCGAGGGCGCCGCGGCGGCGTCCTTCACGATCGTCATTTCCGCGCGGGGCGCGGGGAAGGCTGCTGGCTACGGGGGAGGCTGCTGCCGCGCGGGCTGGTCCGGAACCCAGCGTTCTTCTGGGGTGCGCAGGCAATCGCTTTTTGCACGCTCTCGCTGCCCTACTTGACCTTGCCAAGCAAGCGCCGAGCCTCAAAGGACGGAGTCACACCCGGGTGACGACTGTCGAGTTTGCGCCGGTTCGAGGCCTTTTCCCAGGACCGCGACGCTGAAAGCGATCGCAGATCGTCGCATTCAATGCCTGGGACGCGGCAGAGGCCGGTGGAGCTGCTCTATTCGCACCCTTGATCGCGCGGGGCCCCCGACAGAGCCCTCCCCAGAACCGGGGGAAGGATGCTGCTGCGGCTACTGAAGCGCGCGCGGGAGGACCTGGGCGGCGGCGGCGACGCGGTAGCGGCGAGCAAGGCCCGCCGAGCCGCAAGCAGCGGGAGCGACGGCGACAGCGACGGCGACGGCGGCAGCGGCAGCGGCAGCGGCAGCGAGAACGATGCCAACGACAGCAGCGACGGCGACGACGACGACGACAGCGACGGGGCCAGCAGCAGCAGCGGCGGCGAGAGCGAGCAGGAGGACGGCCGCGAGGTGGTGGAGCTGCTGTCGAGCTCCGACGATGAGGGGGGCGCAGCGGGGCCGCGCGCAGCCGACGGCGGCCCGCCAGCCGCGCACGCTGCCGTGAAACAGGAGCAGGACGGCTGCGCGCCGGCGGACGGCCAGCAGCATGCGCACGGCGATGAGCAGCAGCAGCAGCAGCAGCAGCAGCAGCAGCAGCAGCAGCAGCAGCAGCAGGAGGACGCGGAGCCCGTGGATGCCCCGCCCGCGGCCGCCATCGGGGTGCCACGCATCAAGCAGGAGCCGCAGCAGGGGGGCGATCAGCAGCAGCACCAGCGGCACCAGCAGCAGCAGCAGCAGCAGCAGCAGCAGCAGGAGGAGCAGCAGCAGCAGCAGACTGGGAAGGAGGCCCAGCACCTGGGAGCCCCCCAGGACCGCCAGCAGCAGGACCAGCGGCGACGCGGGTCCCCCGCGCCGGAAGAGGCCCCGCTCTTTCACGTGGTGGGTGTCACCCCTGTCTTTCGCAGGTCGCCTATTCGCGCTGCCATTGGTGTGGTTTGGGATGGCCAGAGGCGCACCGCTGCCGCTGCCGCACGCCGCTGCCGCTGCCGCTGCCCCGGTGTCATCAACACCCCACACTCCCACCCACCCCACCCGCCCGCGGCCGCCGCCCCTCGCGACCGCCCCCGCAGTCGCCGCCGCGCCCCTTCCCGGCCTCCCCCAGCGCGACCATCCACATCCCCGTGGCCGCGGCGCGCGCGCTGTTCCCGCAGTACATGACGGCGCGCAACAGCCAGCTGCTGACGATCGTAGTCATCGCCGCCGGCCGCCACGTCTGCGAGCAGCCGGTCTGGGTGCACTTTCTGCCCGAGCTGGTTATGGCGCGGTTCAGCAACGCCGTGGTGGGGCGCGCCGCGCACGCGGCCGCGGGGTCGCGCGGCGCGACGGTGGGGTGGCGGCTGGCGCGGCCGGGGCGGCTGGAGTGGCACGTCTCGGCGGACTGGGGCCAGGAGGGGGAGGGCGGCGGGGAGGCGGGGGAGGGGGCGCAGTCGCAGCAGGAGGAGGAGGAGGAGGGCGAGGAGGAGGAGGAGGAGGGCGAGGAGGGCGAGGATGAGGAGGGCGGCAGCAGCGGCGCCGAAGCGGATGACGGCCACGGGCAGACCAGGCGCCAAAGCCGGCAGCGGCTCAGGCTCAGCACGAGCGAGGAGGAGGAGGAGGAGGAGGAGGAGGAGGAGGAGGAGGAGGAGGGGAAGAAGGAGGAGGGGGAGGGGCACCTCGCGGTGTGGGGGGCGCAGCTGCCGGGAGCAGAGGCGGCCGCGGCCGCACCAGCGCCGGCGGCGGTGGAGACGACCACGAGCGTGCTGGGGCCTGGGGTGCGGGCGCCGGGGCCGGCGATCCACTGGCGGGTGAGCGGTCTTGGCTGGTTTGTGGGTTTGAAGGGTGGGGACAGGCCTGGAGAGCAGGCTCCGCCGCTGGGGTTTTGAGGGGGCTGCGGCGCGCAGTGCAGCGCGGGCAGGCCCTTCCCGAAACACCCCCCCCTCCCCCCTGGAAATCGAGCCCTCCCCTGAACACGCCCCCCCTCCCCACCGCCCGCCTCCCAAACAAAAACCCCTGCAGGCGCGGAAAAAGGGCGTGGCGATGGACAGATTCATCGTGCACCTCTCCGCCATAGTGGTCTCGAGGAACATGGCCGCCGCCTTCTGGCCCGGCGCCCCCCTGCCCATGCGCCTGAGGGTCTACGTCGCAGACGGCGCGGCGGCGCCGCGGGTGGCGGGGCCGGCCGCGGTCATCAAGACGGCGGGCGGGTTCAAGGGGCTGTGGCTCAGGGACATCGACCTGGCGCCGTGGTGGGGGTGGCGGATCTCCGGGTTTGCGAAGGACGCGGGGGATGGGTCTCTCGTCATAGAGGTCCAGCCCCCGCCCGCGGCCGGCGGCGGCGCGGCAGCGGGCGGCGGCGCCGCCGCTGCGGGCGGCCCGCAGCAGCACCAGCAGCAGCAGCAACAGCAGCAACAGCAGCAGCAGCTGCAGCCGCCGGCGCCCGCGCTGCCGGCCCCGAAAGCCGAGCCCCAGCAAGAGGACGGCGCGCCGCAGGGGGCGTCCGACCGCGGCGCGCCGGCCGGCCCCGGGCCAGGCGCGCCGGCCGCCTCCACGGCGGTGGCCGGCGGCGGGACCGGCAGCGGCGGCGGCGGCGGCGGCGGCGGCGGCGGCGGCGGCGGCGGGGGCGGCGACGGCGGCGGCGGCGGCGGACTGCCCTTGCTGCCGGAGCTCCAGAACGGCGCGGGGGACCTCGGGGCGGCGGCGGACGGCGTGGTCCAGGCGCTGATGGCGGCGCGGGGCGGGCCGGAGCTGAGGGCGCGCGTTTTCAGGGAGCTATCGGAGCTGCAAAGGGGCGGCGACGGCGAGCGGCAGCACCGATTTGTGGACGTCGCTTACAGGTGCGCGCGCGCGGGCGGGCGGTGGCACGGGCAGTGGGTGGGTGGGCGCGGTCCAGGCTTGCAGGGGTGTGCCGTTGACCCGCGGCGCGGTCGGAGTGCCGTGGCGCGTTTCGCTGCGCGCGCCCCCATCACTCATCACCATTCCAAAAACCGGGAACCGCAGGGTGCTGCGGCGGCTGTGCTCGCTGGGCGACCCGGCCGTTGTGCTTGAGTACCTGGAGTCCGCGTTTGGCGGGGGCCTTTGACCGCGGCGGGGTCAACGTTTGACTGCGGCTCCGCGCCCTCGCGGGCGGCAGGGTGTTTGGCCATCGTGGTGCTTGCCGACTGTGCATTTCTGCACCGTTTGCTCAAGGCTGCGTGTAATGCAATGCGTTTTCCAGGCGAATGCGCACGGAAGGCGGGGAGCGTGCAGCCCTGGGTCGCGCGCGCTGCGCGCACAGCTCCAGTGCCGGGGGGGTCGGCAACTGCGCCCGCGCACCGGCAAGGCACCAAGCGCGGCGCTTTCCAACCACGCCCCTCAATACGCGCCCCTTTTCGCGGTCGATCGGAACCCCTGACCGCAGATCGGCCTGCAGATCTGCGCGCGCGACGCCGGCCGGCCCTGCCCCCCGCGCCCCGCTGGCGCGCCTGATCGCGATCGCCGGCTCCTGAGAACCCCGTAGCCCCCCGCGAGGCGGCCGTCCAGCAGCGTCGGCGCCAGACCGGACGCGCCCCCCGCCGCGCCGCCCCGCGCCGCCGCGCCGCGCGCGCCCCTCCCCGCGCCATGGCCGGCGAGAGCAGCAGCGGCCGCGCGCGCGACGCCGACGTCGCCAAGTCGGTGTTCATCGAGGACATCGACGCCTACATGCGGGGCCGGGCCGTCGAGGACGTGCTCGTCGACCAGCAGGAGCGCATGCGGCGGCTGCGCGCGTACGAGGGCCAGACGCTGCAGGGCCAGGCCCGGCTCGCCGAGAAGCTGCCCGGCATCAAAAAGTCCCTCGAGGCCGTGGACGCGCTTGTCGCGAAGCGCGGCAGCGAGGAGGAGGCGGCGGTGGACTTTGAAATCGCAGACGGCATCTACGCCAAGGCCACCGTGCAGGTGGGGGTGGTGTGGGGATTGGGGGTGGGGGGGGGTAAAGTGGGCGCTGATTGGGGGTGTGTGAAGCACGCCCTGAACTTGAAGGAGGTGTGCTGCTCGTGTTTGCAGTTAAAGCCCCCGTTTTTGTGACCAGCAAAGCCCTGCCGCCTCCCTCCCCTCCCCTCCCCGAAGTCTGGCAGTCCACACACACAGCCTCCCTGCCCCTTTTGCCGCGCAGCGCCGCACCCCTCCCCCGTCCCGACCCCGCCCGCCCACTCACCCGCCCTCCCACCCACCCAAACCGCAGGACGTCGAGAGCGTCGGCCTGTGGCTGGGCGCGGGGGTGATGTGCGAGTACCCCCTGGACGAGGCCAAGGCCATGCTCGAGGCGAACAGGGTGGCGTGCGAGGCCAAGCTCGCAGAGGCCGCCGAGGAGCTGGGGCGGCTGAAGGACGCGATCACGGTGTGCGAGGTCAACACGGCGCGCGTGTTCAATTGGGACGTGCAGCAGCGGCGCGCGCGCAAGGTCGGCTGAGCGGCAGCGGCGGCGGACGGGGCGGGGCGGCTGAGCGGGGCGGCTGAGCGGCCGCGGCGGCGCGGGTTGCTCGCGTGAGGGCAGCCGCTGGAGCGCCCGCATGTGGCCCGATGAGACTTGTAAAGTGCTTTTGGTTGTTTGGAGCTTTGAAAGTGGGCGTTGGCTCTCTCTTTTACACTGTGGCCTTTTGCAGCCTCGTTCAAACATGGGCGGCGGCTCCACAGGGGGCCTTTGGGAGTAGGGAAGCTGAGCTGCGGGAACGAAACAAACCAGACCAGTGTTGGGCAGGCGGAGGGTGGTAGGAGGGCTGAGCAAGCAAGAAGGGGTGCGAGCTAAAAGCTAGCATCAAGCGACCCACAAAAAGCAAAGCCCCGCCGCAGAAAGGTCTCAACGCTCTGCAAAAGCCAAGCAAACCCTGCCCCACAGACAAAACACAACGCCGACTCAGCGCGTCTGCGCAGTGGCCTATCAGAACCCGCCGCCGCCGCCAAAGCAGCCCGCGAGCCCCCTGCGCAGCGCCTTGCAGCCCGTGCGCAGGGCCTTGGCCAGGGCAGGCCGCTCGCCGCTGGCCTGGCCAGCGCGCACCCGGCGGCTTGGCGCGCCCACGGCGCCGCCCGACCACCTCGCCTCCATCAGTCGGAAAACTCCATTCGAGGCACTGCGCCTGCTGCCGCTCCGCTGCGGCGGGACGGAGCCGCCCTGGGCCGGGGACGCGTCCGGCGCGCCGCCGCCGCTGCTGAGGCCGTCGCTGCTGCCGCCGCTGCTGGCACTGCGCAGCGGGGAAGCCTCGGCGGCACCGGCGGTGGGTGTGTCCGGGGCGCCGCTGTCACTGCCACCGCTGGCCGTCCGACGGGGGAGCGCCGATGCCGCGGCCTGCAGCGCCGCCTGCTTGGCAGCCGCGGCCTGTGCTAGCGCCGCATCGCGCTCGGCGCGCAGCGCATCCTGCTCCGCCGCGGCGCGCGCCACATGCGCCGCCGTCACCCGGTGCGCCTCGGCGGCGCTCTCCACCAGCGCCGCTGACTGCGCGCCTGCCGCCTCCAGGCAGGCCAAAATGGCGGCGCGCTCGCGCTCCAGCGCCGCCCGCGCCGCGCGCCCCTCGCGCGCCTCCTCCTCTGCGGCGGCGCGCACACCGCGCTCCGCCTCCAAGGCAGCGTTGAGCGCCGCCACCTGCAGCCCCAGCGCGGCCGCGCGCTCCTCAGCGCCCGCCGCCCGCTCCTCCGCCGCCGCCGCGGCCATCGCACCCGCATCCGCCTGCCGCTGCGCGCAGGCGCAGGCCTTGCCCTGGCGCCGCGCCTCGGCCTCCGCCTCAAAGGCGCGCAGCTCGGCGCACGCCTGCCCGCGCAGCAGCGCCGCCGCCTCAGCGGCCGCCGCGACGGCCGCGCAGCGGCTCGCTGCCAGAGCGGCGGCGCCCTCCCGCTGCCGTGCCACAGCCTGCGCGGCCTCGTCCCGCGCCCGCTGAGCAGCGGCCTCGGCTGCCTCCGCAGCGCACTCGGCACGGCGGCGCTCCGTCACGGCGCGTGCCTCGGCCTCGCGCGCCGCGGCCTGGGCGTTGGCCCGCGCCGTGCAAGCAGTGGCGGCTTCGGCCTGGGCAGACGCGACCGCCTGCTCGGCCGCTGTCGCACGCCGCTCTGCGGCGCACCGCTCGCGCTCCGCCGCCGCCGCAGCGCCCGTCTCGCGCAGCCGCGCAGCCTCGGAAGCCTCGGCGGCCGACCTGGCGCTGAGCGCCTCGCGCTGCGCCGCCTCGGCGCGCCTCTCCTGAGCCCGCGCGTGCTCCGCCGCAGCCGCAGCCTCCCACCGCAGCCCGTCCTCCTGCACGCGCGCCGCCGCCTGCTCGCGGCGCAGGCGCTCCACACTCGCTGCGGCCTTGCTGTGCGCCTTGGAGCGCTCGGCAAGCAGCTGCTCAGCCCGCTGCTCAAGCCCCTGCTCCCGCGCCGCCGCAGCCGCGGCGTCGCGGCGTGCCGCCGCAGCGGCCTCGTCGTGCGCAGCCGCCGCCTCGCGCAGGCGCTGCGCGGTCGACGCCTCTTGCTGGGCCGCGGCGGTGCGCGCCTGTTTGCTGTCCGCACGCAGCCGCCTGTTCTCCCCCTGAAGCTGCTCAATCAGCAGCTGGACGGCCTGGGGTTGGGATGGTTGGTGGTGGGAGAAATTGGGTTTTTTTGGCGTTGACGTCGAGGGCGGTTCACAAAGGGGGCAGCAAGCAGCCGAGTCGCCTGGCCAGGCCCCGCTCAATCCGTTCAAAACACCCCAGCCAACCGGGGACAGCAAGCGAAGCGTCAACGCAACAGCCCCGAGCGCACCCCCCCTCACCTCGCTGCGCTGGGCCGTTGCGCGCTCCGCCTCGCGGCGCGCGCGCGCGTCCTCCGCCTCGGCGCGCGCCGCGGCCTCCGCAGCCGCGCGCCGCGCCTCGTCCGCCGCCAGCGTGGCCTGCGAGTCCCGCAGGGCGCGCGCCAGCTCAGCCTCCAGGCGCTGAGGCATGGCCGGGGTGGGCGCGGGCGGACGCGCCCACACGGCAGGAAGCGGCGCCGGCGCGGGGGCGAGCCGGATGGACGCGGCGGGGGCGATGAGGGGTAGCCCCTGGATTGCGGGCGCGTGGGGTTGTGAGTTGTTTGACAGGGCAGTTTGTCAGCGCGGGCAAGCAGCTTGAGGCTAGCCAGCCAGCCAGGGCAAGGTCAGCTCGCAGCAGCAACACATGCGCACAGCTTGCACCAGGCACAAGCTAGAGAGCAGGGTTGGAAGCCCCCCTAGCTAGCAGGCAGGCCCGAGAAAACCCCCCAAACCCCCTCCTCCCCCCGCCCACCTTCACGCAGCGTGCGTCCTCATCCGCTGAGGGCGCCGCCTCGAAGAATAGGCCGGTGAGAGTCTCGGACATCAGCGTGTCGCCCTTGTTCCGCTTCAGCGCCGCCGCGTGCTTGACGGCCTGGCCCAGGCTGCCCATGCGCTCGACGGCGTCGTCGTCGAAACGCCACCACGCCCCCTCCACCTCGCGGTACGCCACGAAGTGGTGGCCGGGGCAGGTGACAAAGCCCACCAGGTTGTACAGCGCGCGCGCGCCGTCGCGCATCGGGCCGCCGTGCAGCGCCCCCGTCAGGTCCAGCGTGGGCTGCAGGCCCAGCAGCGCATTCCTCAGCCGCTGCGGCGTGGAGCGGTCCTCGGGCATGATGAATGTGCTGTCCCGCACCGACAGGATGGTGGGCAGACGCGCCACCGGGAGGTGAGAGGTGTTCTGCGGACGAGGCGGGCGGAAGGGAGTGGGGGGATTTGGGAGGGGAGGTGCTCAGCTGCGGGACGGTTGCCCAGAGCAAGCCGGGGTGTCAAGTGTCAACCTCCACGCAGCGACGGCACTTTCATGCACGCAGTCCCTACATACCCGCATCAAGCGCGGCCCCCGCCAGCTGAAACGCACCCCCAGGTGGCCGCACACGCAGCCGTAGGTGCAGAACGCCCCCGGCGCCGCCAGCTGCTGCTCGATGGGCGCCTCCGGGTTGCCCAGCTCCACGGGCTGGGACCACCCCGCCCGACCCTCCGCCGGGCCGCGGAGGCGGCAGCCCTCGCAGGTCGCCGGCCCCGCGCCGCGCAGCGTGTAGAGGGAGGAGAGCGCGCCGCCGGCGGAGCGGCAGAGGGCCTCCAGGATGGCGGAAAAGGCGGCATAGGCGCAGTCAGTGGCGTGCGCGTCAAACCCGCCGCCGCCGCTCGCCCGCGCGTGGGCCGCAAGCGCGCCGCGCAGCGCGGCGGCGTCTCCCGTGCGGCCGCCGCTGCGGGCCGTCCGGGGGAAGCGGAGGGAGGGGGGCGAGGGGCGACTGGGTCAGTTGGGCGGCGGGCGGTGATGGCGGGGCGGCCAGCACTTGGTGCGGTGCGGCTGGGGGCATGCACGCGAGCAGCCAAAGCGCAGCTGCGATGCCTTCCCCCCCAAACCAGCCAGTCATCCTGCCCAGCCCAACCGCACGGCTGGCGGTTGGCCCCCAAACCCCACCTGAGCGTCCCCTCCAGCTTGGCCAGTGCGGCGTGAACGGCGCGCGCCGCCGCCTCGCTCGCGTCCGCCGAGGGGCCCGCGGGGGGCCCCCTCCTCACCACATCCCGCAGCTCCGGGTACCTAATCGCTATCTGAACGGCGGCGTTCAGGTAGCATTTGCTGTTGCACATGTTAGACAGCCCGCACGGCGCTTTGACGGAGCTGCCGGCGCGGGCGGGGGAAGCGGCCAGGAAGTTGTCCAGCGTCACAACCTGCAGGTGGGTGGGTTGCGGGCCACGCGGCGGCGTGCGTGTTAGGCCGCATCACGTGGGAGGGGAAGGCGCAAGCGCCCCCAGCGGGAAAAGCAATCCGCAGGCCGCCCTTCCCCGGTTTGCGGAACACCAAGCACCAACGGCGGCCTCACATACTGCGGCGCCTGCTGCTGCTGCTGGTCAGCCGTCTGTGTAGCCAGCTGCCCCGGATGACGGCCTGCACCGCCGCCCTTCTTCTTGCTCCTGCCGCCCATGCTGGGGCGTGACCGCCAGCCACGGGCAGGCACTGGCAGACGTCCCGCCCGCAAGCCGCGCCTGCGCCTGCAGGGGTGGGAGGGGTGGGTGAGGCACAGGCCGCCTGCCGCGCCGCGGCAACGCTTTGGCGGGTCGTGGCGCGGCGGCGGCGCCTCCGGCCGCGGATTTCGCCGCCCCGCCACCGCTTGCCACTGCACAGCGCGCCCCCACCGCGGGGCCCCAAAGGCGCCTCTTGATCCTATCCACGCCCAGCCGCGTCCGCGGAGGCCCTGAAACGCGGTCAACAGCGTCGTCTCTGCCCCCCGGAGAGGCATCCGCCCTCGCTCCGCACCCCCACTCACCGGCCTTCTGCGCGACGTTCCTCGGTGAATGCCTCAAGACGCAGGTGATTGCGCCGGCGAAGGCGTCCCGCTCGGGGGGCCTCGCACGGGTACCCAAACAGCTCCTGGCTGCGAGGCGCGCAGGGAACGCAAAGATGGAGCGCGAAAGGCTGCAAAGCCCAACACCAGCGAGAACATACGGCCGCCGGAGGGGGAGGGGGCGCGCGACAAAGCGGCGCCCTGCTGTGCGGCGCCCGACGGGGCGCCGGCCCGCTGCCGCCCTGGCGAGCACCGCTGCGGTGCCGCCGCGTTGCGCACGAAGGGCCACCGATGTATGAGGCCGCTGCCCATCTGCACCACCTGCGGCACAGCCGCCAGGCGCAGCCCCGCGGCCCCGCAAGCCGCCCACCTGGCATGAGCTCGGTTGTCGTCGCGGCAGGGGCCGCACACGGCCGCCGCCAAGCTCCCATGCCATACGGAGCTGCCCCGCCTTCCTGGGCGCCGGCGCCAGTGCCGCTCGCAAGTCGCCGCGGCGGTCAAGGCGCGCGGGGCGACTGGGCGGCTGCATGCTGTCGACGAGCGCCCTCTGCTTGCTTCTGTGCGCCGGGCACTGCGGCGGCGGCATGCGCTGGCCCTGGGCACCTGCTTCTGCTTCTGCTGCCTGCACCGCATGCTGGGCTTCTGTCCTTGCCGTAAACCCTGTTTCGCCGCCTGCAAGCGCTGCCTCGCCAGTCTGATCGTCAGGCCGGGCGCGCGCGACCAAGATCAGCAGCGCTGAGCGCGCTGCCACAGGGCAGAGAACGATGGTGAATCAAAGCAAACGCCTTGACCTGAAGGGCAGCAGCTGAAAAGGGGCAAGGGCCCCCGAGGCGGCGGGCAATGGCTCCCGACACACTCCTATTCTTTGGGGAGCTCACAGAGCCCCGCTATGGCGACCACGTGCAGGAGGTGAGAGCCTCGTCCTGCTCTGGCTGCCTGCTGCAGGGTCGGGGCCGATTCGGGCGCGCCGCGCCGGCGCAACGCCGCGCCGCTCTTGCGCCGCAAACGCAATCGGCCGCTGCTCCCGTTTTCCCGGCACTCGGGGCACAGGTCCTCTTCTCGCAGCCGGTTACGGTCACATCGCTGGTGCTGTCCGTGCCGCACCAGCAGCCGCTGCCGCCTCAGCAGCAGCAGGACGGCCCGCCAACGCTGGCGGCCTGGGGCCGCGATCTGTCCACCCCCACCGCCGCCCGCTTCGCGCCGCTGCTGGCCGCGGGCAGCACGCTCACGTGCCACGCCGGCGCGTCTTCGGCGACGGCGTCAACGGCAGAGGTGAGGCAGCGCACGGCGCCGCACGCCTCGCGCGACCGCACGGCGCCTGCAGCAGTCTCGTGCGCCCCGCGCCCAACGTCGCCCCAAGCTCGCTCGCCCCCCTCTACCCCCCCCCCCCGGGCCCGCAAACTATCGCAGCTGTTCCCCACAGATCACCTCATCATCCGGGGCCGCTACCGGGCGGTCACTTTGGCGCTGTACGGCACGGCCTGGGCCGCGCCGCCGCCGGCCGCCGCCGCGGACGCGGACGCGGACGCCGCCGCCGCGCTGCCAGCGCCGCTCGCGCTGGCCCTCGCGGACGACGGCGCCGCGCTGCCGCCCCCGCCGCTGCGGTTCGACCCCGGCGGCGGGCCCGCGGCCGCGCCCTTTGCCTCGCTGCCGCCGCAGCTGGCGGCGCTGCTGTGCGGCGGCGTCCAGTACTGGCGAGCCGTGCGGCTGAGGCTAAAGTGGATCCAGGCGCGCCCGCCGGGCCACCGGCTGCGGGGGCTGATGGCGGCCGCGGACGCGCTGCTGGCCGCGCAGCGCGGGGAGCGCGCCGCTTTGGACGCAATCCTTGCGCTGCAGCCCGCGCAGCTGCTGCCCGGCGGCGGCGCGCCCATCGCGCCGCCCGCGCTGCCCAGCGGGCCGGCGCCGCCCGCCGGCGGCGCGCCCGACCGGCGGCGGCGCGGCGGCGTGGCGAGCGGCGGGGCCGCGCCGCCGGTCGAGCCGCCGCCGGCGTGGGATGCAGCGGCGGAGGCCGACGCCGTTGACATGGCGGCCGCGTGGTCGGAGATGCTGCTGTCCCCCCGCACGCAGCCGCCGCTGACGCTGGAGGTCGCGGTGGCGGGCCTGACCGCCGGCGTGCTGCTGGCGTCGTCGCCGGCGACGGCGGCCAAGCTGCTGATGCCGGCTTACAACGGGAGGTGGCTCATCCGCGCCGTGCGAGGTGGGGCTCGCCGGCGGGACCGCGCGGCGGAGGGGAGAAGGGCGTGCGGCTTCGCGCGCGGCAGCTAAGCCCGGCGGCTCTGCCCTGCGCACGCCTGTCGCCCTGCTCTTGCTGCCGCATCGGTCGGCCCCGTCCCACCTGCCCCGCGCGGCAACGCCCCCCCCCCCTCACGCAGGCATGCTGGCGCTGCCGCTGCTGCCGGGCATGCTGCGCCGCTACTGCCTGGGGATCCTGGAGATGCTCACCGCCAGCTGCGGCCCCCTGGCGCTGGCCGTGCTCACGAGCTCCAGCCGCCCCCGGGCCGCGCGCGACGCGGCGGGCGCGGCCTCGCCCGCCGCGGCTGGCGCGCTGCGGGGCCAGGCCGGCGGCCGGCCGGGCGAGGGCGAGGAGCGCGGCGAGCCGTCGGGGGCCAACGGCGCGGCCGCGTCCGAGGCGGGCGACGGCGGCGGGGGCGGCGAGGGGGGGAGCCCCGGGGGCGAGCGGCCAGAGGGGCGGGTGGATTGGGAGGATGCGGGGGAGGCTGCCGCAATGGCCGAGGCGGGGGCGGCGGAGGCCGCGGGCTCGGGCGATGAGCGGGACGGCGGCGGCGACGGCGCGGCGGCGGCCAACGGCGCGGACGGAGGCAGCGACGGGCCTTGGCAGGAGGAGCGCGGCCCTGACAGTGGGGCTGGCTCCGGGCAGGACGGCAGCGGAGGCGGCCGCCGCAGGGATGCCAGCGGCAGCTCGTCGCCCCGCACCAACAGCGGCGACGACGTCTCGATGCGCGACGGGGCCGCTGGCAGCGGGGGTGGCAGCGACGCCGGCGGCGACGGCGGCGGTGCCGCCGCCAGCGGCAGCGAGGCGGGCGGCTCCAGGAGCCCGCAAAGCAACGGGGGCCAAGGCACCAGGGGCAGCGAAAGCCCCAGCAGCAGCAGCCGGCGCGCCGACAGCGGCAGCAGGAGCCGCAGCCGCCGCAGCAGCAGCGGCGGCAGCGAGGGCGGCAGCGGAAGCGGAAGCGGAAGCGGCAGCGGCAGCGGCGGCAGCCGCACCCCCAGTGTGAGCAGCCGTGAGGAGTCTGAGGAGGAGGACGACGACCCCTTGGGCCTATTCAACCCCGAGGACGTGAGTTCGGGGGTGGCTGGTTGGCTTTGTGAATCACGAACCTTTACGAATACCGCGCCGCGTGTGTGGTGTGTTTGTTTGTGTTGAGGGGGGGGGTGTGGGCGTCCCATCAGGGTGCAGGCAAGCGCACCTGGGCTTTGCCCACAGTTGGGGCTGCCTGCCATCCAATGAAGGCAAGGCCAATAAGAAGGTGCTGACCAAATGATACTCCATGCTCGCAGTTTGTGGACGAGGAGTTCGATTTTGACGAGGAGATCGACGGCGGCGGCTTTGGCGGCGAGCCGCAGGACCCAAACCCGCCGCCGCAACAGCAGCAGGAGCAGCAGCAGCAGCAGCAGCAGCAGCAGCAGCAGCAGGCGGGGCAGGGGAGGCAGGAGCCTCAGGCGCCCCCCGCCGCGGCCGCGGCCAGCGAGCGCGCCGCGGGCGCGGGCGCCACGTCGCCGGGGGCCGCGCCCGACGCGCAGCGGCGGCGCCGGGGCGGCGGCGGCGGCGGCGGCGGCGGCGGCGGCGGCGGCGTGGGGCGCAAGCGCAAGCAGAGGACCGGAGATGAGCCGCTGCTCAACGGCAACCCGAAGACGGAGGAGGAGGTGGCCGCGGCGGGCGACGACGGCCGTCTACTGTATCCGAACCTGCTGCAGCTGGGGCTGCAGCGGCCGCTGAGGGACGATCTGGCGGGCAGCTTCTCGGTGGGCGGCGGACCGCCTAGGGGGGGGGCACTGCCGCTGCTGCCTGTTTTGACTGGGCTCGCCTGTTGCTGCCTTTGACTGCTTCTGGCAGCCCCTCTGCTTCGCGCTGGAGCGCAACCTGCACAACCCAAAGTCAACATGCGCGGCACCCTCCCCCCTTTTTCCGCGCAGTGCCTGCTCCGCCGTTTCAGGGCCTTCTCAGCCGCAGAGTCCTTGAGCGCCGCGGTCGCCCCCCTCCTCAAAGCCCCGAAGGGCAAGGAACCACCGGCGCTCGAGCCGCCGGCGGCCTTTGCCGCCCGCCTGCGCGCGGTCGCGGCGGCCGTGGGGATCCTCTCCGGCCAGGTCCTGCTGCCCCTGCCCCCGCCGCAGCCCCGCCCCGGCGGCGCCGCCGCCGCGACGGGCGACCCCGCCGCGCCCGCCGCGCCGCAGCCGGGCGCGGCGCCCGACGGCCTCGGCCCGCCGCGGCACGCGGACCCATGCGTGCTGCAGCTGCTCGCCGGCTTCCGCGTTTTCGAATCCGCCGCCGCGACAGCCCACGCGGCGTCCCTCCAGCTCGGCGCCGCGACGGCCGCAGGGACTGCGGCGCCCGGCCCGGCGCCGTCGCCGCTCGAGCAGCTGCGCGCCGAGCACCGCCGCCTGGTTGCGGCGCTGCGCGGCCTGCTGGGCGCGCTGGTGGCCGCGCCCGAGGGCTGGGTCTTTGCCCGCGAGTGCGCGGACGCCCTCGCCGCCCTCGCGGCCGCGCTCGCGCCGGCGGGGCGCGGCGGCGGCGCGGGGCCGCTCGGGCCGCCGCCCAACTCGCTGGGCGCGCGCGGCGCGGCGGCAGCGTTGCGGGACGCCGCGCTGTCGTCCCTCCTGCAGCGCGGCGCTGACGGCGCGCCGCCCGCCGCGGAGGCCATCGCCGCCGCGCTGCGCCGCTCCGCGCTGCTCGCGCGCGCCGCCGGCGCGCTCGCCGGCCCGCCCGGCCCCGCGCGCGCCTCGGCGGCGCTCGCGCTCGCGCAGGCGCTCGGCGAGCCCGCGGCACGCGGCGCGGCGGTGGCGGCGCTCGCGGCCGCGCCCGGCGCGCTGCGCGCGCTGATCGGGCTCGTGCGCGCGCACAGCGGGCTCTGCCAGATTGCGGACCAGGACGACGCGCCGGAGCTTGCCGGCCTCGACGCCGGCGCCGGCGATTACGGCGCCCCCGAGCCGTCCGAGGCGGCGGCGCCGGCGTACGAGGCGCTGTACGCGACGCCGCTGCTGCTCGAGGTGCTGCGGGACCGCGCGCCGGACGCGCTGCTGGGGTGGCTGCCGCTGTCGCTTGAGGTGACCGCCGCGGTGTGCGACGCGCTCAAGAAGGACGCGGCGGGCGGCGGCAAGCGGGCCGAGGCGAGGCACAGGGCGGAGCTCCAGGAGGTGCGCCCCTCCGCCCCTTCGCCTGCCCGCGGCTCTTTGCTTGCTTCCTGCTTCTTGCCTTGGGTGTTGTTGGCCTCGTTTCGACCCATTCTGGAGCGCGGCGCCTGAGCCTCTGGGGCCGCCGCGCTGCGCCTGCCGCCCATCCCTCTGCGCTTCCCCCCCCCCGACCCCCCCCCCCACTCGGAGCGCAGGCCAAGGGCGTGTGCGAGGCCGCGCTGGCCTTCATGACCCGCGGCCCCACCGAGCTGCTGGCAAAGCTGGACGACCGCCTGCCAAAGCTCCAGCCCCTCGACCCCGAGGACGCCGGCGCCGCCGCGCCCCGGCGGTTCGAGGCCGAGGCGGCCCTCGACCTGCTGCAGTCCCCCGAGGCGCTCGGCTGCGCGGTGGGCGCGCTGCACCTGTTCCGCCTGCACGTGCAGGCGCCCGACGCGGCCGCAGCGGCCGCGGCGACCGCGCGCGGCGCCGCGGCGCCGGCGTGGCGAGGCGCGGCGCCGGCGCCGCCGGCGGGCGCGGGGACGGGGTCCGGCATCGGCGGCCTGCCGCTCGGCGCGGGCGGCGCGGTGCCGCCGCAGCCCGACCCCGACAATCTGGCCAGCCCCGACGAGGGCGCGGCGCTGCAGGTGGTGGAGCGCGCGCTGCGCGCCTCGGCCGTCGCGCTCGACGCCTCGGCCGGCGACGCCGCGTGGGCGCTGCGCGGCGGCGACGCCGTCGACGACCTCTCCCGCGCGCGCGCACGCCGCGGCGCCGCCGCGCTCGCCGCCGCCGCGGCCGCCGCCGCGGCGCAGCTGCTCCTCGCGCTCGGCGGCTCCGGCCCGCTGCCGCGCGCGGCGGCGGCGGGGCTGGCAGAGGCGCTCGCAGCCGCGCACGCGCGCGCGGCTCTGTCGGTCGAGGGCCTCGGCGCGATGCTGGGCCAGGCCCCCGTGGGCCCCGCGGCCGCCGACCTGCTGGCGGCCCGCCACGCGCTGGCCGTCGCGCTGGCGGCGTGGATGCGCAACGGGTGGGAGCCCGCGGCGCTCCTGGCCGTCGCCGGCGTGCCGCACTGCTGGTCCGCCGCGGCGCAGCGGATGAGCGTCTGCCCAGAGCTCGCGGACGCCGGCGTCGCGCCGCCGCTGCCGCCGCCGCCCCCGCCGGCGCCGGCGCAGTCGCTGGCGCTGCTGCTGGCCCTCGGCGACGTCGCACCCGGCGAGTGGCCGCCCCCCGGCGCGTCGCAGCGCGCGGTGGGGTTGGCGCGCGCCGCCGCGGCCCGCCACCGCGCCGCGTGCGCCGCGGCGGCCGAGGCGGGGCGGCCCCCGCCGCCGCGGCTGCCGGCGCCGCCGCCGCCGTTCCCGCGGCCGAGGCACGAGCAGCTGCGGGTCGCGATAGCTTCCGTCCTGGAGCAGCCCCTGTTCAGCGGGCCCTTCCTCCACGCGGTCGCGTTTGCGGCGTCGTCGGACGTTTGGGTGCTGCGCTGCGCGCTGGCGCGGCTGGTCGCCAAGGCCAGCGGCATCGGCGGCGGCATGGCGCCGTTCCTGGCGACCCACGTGAGCGAGCGTGGCTGTGTTTTGTGCGTGCGCGTGCCAGTGTGTGTGGGCGTGTGTGTGCTTGTCGCAATCAGCTGTCAAGAGCAATCAGCCATCAGCTCTCTGGCGGTCCAAAACCCTCCTCACCAACACCTCAACTCACACCCCACCCAACCCAACCCGCGCGGCAGCTCCTCACCGAGCTGAAGACCACCATCAAGGCGGGCCTCGCCGGCGACGAGGCCCGGCGGTCCGCCGCCGCCGCCGCGCCCGCGGCCGCCGCGGCGCAGCCGTCGCTGGCCGACGCGCGGCGCGTGCTCGAGATTTTGGTGCCGCTCGTGGGCAAGCCGGCGCTCAAGGCGGCGTTCAACGAGTGGGGCCTGTTCCGCGCGCTGGCAGTGTGAGTGCGGCTTTTGGGGGGGAACAGGGGCGGCGCTTTGCGGTGTCTTGAAGGTGTGTGTGTGTGTGTGTGTGTGTGTGTGTGTGTGTGTGTGTGTGTGTGCGTGTGGGCTGATGGGGTGTGAGGAGCGCTCGCACAGGCGCGGTGCGGCGCGTCACACCCCTCAGCTCCGCCGCACCTCGCCGCCGCCCGCAGCTACCTTCACCACACCGCGCCCCGCGCCGCGGCGGAGGCGGAGGTCTCCGAATGCACGGCGATGGCTCTTGAGGTGACCTGGGGGGGTTGGGCGGGTCTTGAGGGCTGAAAGGGGTGAATCGGCCACGCATACGCGCAGGCACAAGCACGTGCTGAGATTGCCCCAGCACTCCAGTCACGCAGGAGCGAGTGCAAAACTTGATTGCCGGCACTTGATAACACGCAAGCCCCCGCCCTTTGCTCCTCCTTCCCCCAGGTGATGGCTGGCCTGCTGGACCCTGCCGTTTCCCTGGCGCCAAACAGCGACATGTGAGGGGGCGGCTCTGCTCTTCTTGTTGGGAGGGGCGCTTGTGATGGCGCTGTGTACGGCGGGCGATTCGCGCGCCGGCGCTGCCCCACCCCTTACGCTCGCGCAACCTTGCATTGCCCCCAAAGATGCAGCCCACGCGCCGCTCGCGCGCATGCACCCCCGCCCCTCCGCCCAAACACCGACGCAACCACCCGCCCCTGCGCCCGCCCCTGGTCGCCCCGCAGCCACCAGCGGCTGCAAGACGACCTGCCCTCCAAGGGCGACGCAGCCTACGGCGCCGCCATCATCCTGCACCACCTGCCGGCGCTGGCCCACCTCGCGCCGCGCGCCGCCGGAATGCTCTCCTCCACCGCCGCGCGCGCCGGCGCGCCCGCGGCGGCGTCGGCGCCGGCGCGCGCCGCCGGGCTCGCGCAGCACGCGCACGGGCGGCGGATTCTTGCAGAGGCTGCGGGGGTGTGGTTCAAAACCGTCAAGAAGGCGCTGCCAGCTTCGCACTCCGAGGCGCTGACGTGGGGCAGCGGCCAGCTCGAGGCGGCGGCGGCCGAGCGGTCGGAAGCGGTGCGCGCGATCTGCCGGGAGGTCGGGGAGGTGCTGCTGAAGATCGCGGCGGCCGAGGAGCCCGCCCCGGCGCAGCCCCTGGAGCCGACGCGGGACGTGCGGGCGCGGTTCGTCGAGGCCGCGCGCTCCGCCGCCGCCGCGGCGGGCGGCGGCGCGGCGCCGCCGGACGACGGGGTGTCGTCGCTGCTCGCGACGCCCGCGTGGGAGCTGGCCTGCGACGCGACGTGCGCCGCGTTTTGGAAGGGCACGCGCGCCGCGCGCGCGCGCCCGCAGCCGGCGCAGCCGCGCGCAGAGGTCGGGGACGCCGCGCCGCCGGCGCCGGCGTCGGCGCTGTTCGGGCCGAGCACGGTGCCGCGGCGGAGGGCCAGGCGGGACAACCAGGCGCCGGCGGCCGCGGCCGCGGGGCTGCGGCACCACAGGCAGGCAGGCGCCGTGCTGCCCGAATACAGGGCCGTCGCCCCCGTGCACCGTGAGCCAGGTGGGGCTTTGGGGTTTGCTGTTGCGATGCGCCGAGCTGCGGCCGCCTGGGACCATTCAGCGTTCTGCAGGCGGCATGGGCTCCCCACGAGCCGTTCACTGCGAGATTTGCCGCTGTTCTGTCTGTGGCAAGAGCTAAAGCTTACAAACCCCCTCCCCACCCTCCCCCCTGCAGCCCACGTCCCGGCCGCCGCCGCCGCCGCCGCCGCGCCGCCGGCCCCCGACTCCCCGCCCGCCCCCGTCCCGCTGGCCGGCCACCGCGTCGCCCGCTCGCTCATGCTGAACGACGGGCAGAGGAACAGCCGCAAAACGATGGCGCGGCACGTGGACGAGTTCGAGGCAGAGGCGGCCGGCAGGGCGGGGGGCGCGGGCGGCGGGGCCCCCGCCTTCTCCGCCCAGCAGCAGCAGCAGCAGCAGCAGCAGCAGCAGCAGCAGCAGAGGGGCCAGCGGCAGGCTGCGGGCGGGTTGCCGCGCTTGCAGTCACCCTCAGCGGCGCCCTATATGCAGGCGCTGCCCGGCCCGCCGCCGCCTGGCCCGGCGCCGCCGCCGGGCCCGCCGCCGCCGTCGGGCGCGGGCTGGCAGGCGCAGGTCGCAGGGTTCGCGGCGCCGCCGCTGCCGGCGCCGCCGCCGTTGCCGATGTCACCGCCGCCGCAGCAGCGACGGCAGCAGCAGCAGCAGCTACAGCAGAGACAGCAGCAACAGCAGCAGCAGCAGAGTCGCCAGCCACCTCCGCAGCACCAGCAGCAGCAGCAGCAGCAGCAGCCAACACCCATCACACCGCCCACGGCCGACCCCCCGCCGGACGATGAGTACGGCGCCCCGGGTGACGCCGCCGTCACCGGTGACGACTGGGACGGCGACTACGCGTTTGAGCTGCCATCTGGGGGCATGGGCAGCGAGGAGGTTGAGGATGGGGCGCAGGACTACGCAGTCACAGAGGCCGGCGGCCTGGACGGGCTTTGACTGCCTCGGCTGGTCAAGGCGGCTTGGACCGGCTCGGCTGGTCAACGCGGCGGCAGCGGGGGCGTTTTTTTGACCGCGGCGCGTCCAAAAATCGCCACGCTGCGTGAGCGTGTGCGCCCCTCGCGCCGTGCTTTTCGGTTTTCCTTTGCAATTGCTGTCTTGCAGCACCCGTACGGCCGCGCCCCGACTCGGGAGCGGCGCCCGCCACGCCACGCTATCAGGGCGTGCCATGTAAACCGCCCGGGAAGCTGCCCGTCGTCAGCGTGGGAGGGGGCTTGGCTTGCTGCTTGGTTCCCGTTGGCGGCCTCTATTCGCCAGTTATACCTGTTCTGCAGCTAGTGGGGTGTGCCGTATCCCCCGGTGGGGCCAGTGGCGCAGTGCGGCGGGTCGGGCCCACGGGCGACGCGCCACATGGCGGCGGGGCGGGGCGGGCGCGCAGCTGCGCGCGTTGCTTCCAGCCCTTACGGAGCCGGGCCGGATCGGTTCTACGGGCACAGCGCATTCGTAAAAATACCTACTAAAACTCTACGCCGCGGCGCGCTGCAAAGCACATGAGCGCCGAGAACCAGATCCTCCCCGCCAAGCTCCGTCACAAGCGCTCCGCCTCCGAGCACGACGAGGGCCCGTCGGAGGGGCAGCAGCACACCGCGCCCGCGCCGCAGCCCAGCCGGCACTCGCGCGACGTGCGCGCCGACCTGGCGGAGGACGGCGGCGAGAAGGCGGCAAAGGCGCTGCGCATCACGACGAGCAAGATCGGCGGCACTGCGCAGCCGCGCAAGCCGCGGATAGGGGCGGACTTCCAGGCCATCATCCCGCCGCTCGCGGGGGACGCGGCGCGGCCGCTGGCGGCGCTGCAGCGCGCGCGCGCGGCGGGCGGCGCGGCGGCAGCGGCAGCCGCGCAGCAGCCGGAGGAGGCGGCGCAGCTGCGACCCGATCAGCAGGGCGCAGGCCACATGGCTCAGGAGTGAGCCGGAAACGGCCAGCCACAAGCCCCGGGGGGGGTGGGCGCGCGCGGCGACCCCTCGCGCGCGCGCGAGGCTGCCTCGGCCGCGCGCGCACCGCGCTGAAGCAGCAGCGCCCCGCCGCCGCCGCGCGGCGCGGCGCGGGCGGCCGGCGCCATGTTTGCGCGGCGCAAGACCGCTAAGCGGTTCAGTCTGCTGCTGCTAGAGGATGAGGAGCTTTACGTCGAGGACTGGGTGGCGACCTGCAGGTGGGGGTTCATTCGGGAGGGATCTTGATTGCTGCACCTTTTTGGGTTTGCACCGAATGGGGAGTCAGACAAGGGATGCATTCAATGGTTGCTGCACTCGAAGCTCCCAGTTTCAACCTTGTCCACAGACCCGGATCTGTCAGCGGCAGCGCATGCGGCAGGCGGCGTGCGGACTCACTCTGCACTGCCTCGCCCGCCGCCTCCTCCCCACCAACCACCCCGCGCAGGTGGCCCGCGTCCGTGGAGGGCAACTGGTCGGGCGCCGAGCGGCTGCCGGGGCGGCTGCGGCTGGCCACGCGGTCGCTCTTCTTCGATCCGGACGACACCCGAGTGCCGATCGTGAGGTGAGGCGGCGGGAAGCTTCCACCTCCCCCCCCCCCCCAAAATGGCTGTGCCTGTGCCGCTGCCCCTCTTTTGCGCCCCACCCTCAAACAATGCACCCACTCCGCCGCTCCCACCAAAAACATCCCCTCTCCCCCCCAAACGCCATTTTGCGCCCGCCGCCCGCCGCCGCCGCCGCCGCCGCCGCTTGCAGGCTGCCGTTTGCGGCGCTGACTCGGCTCGAGGCGGAGGGCAGCCGCGCGTTTGTGCTGGCCACCACCCACGTGGCGCGCATGAAGGCAAACTGCGAGGACGCGCCCTATGCGGTGGACAAGGTGGGGGGGGGGAAGAGCTTGCTGCTTGCTGCTTGCTGCTTCAAAAACCTGCTTGCTCTCGGGGTTGGAGGCTGGAGGTTGGAGTTTGGAGTTTGGGAGGTGCGGTTTGCGGCTGGGGTTTGGGCTTGGATGCGTAAAACGCGAAACCGCACCGCCAAATGAGCCCCCTCCAAAACGAACCGCGCCCGCAGGGCAAGGCCTCTTCGTGGGTGTTTGTGCTGCCCTACGCGCGGTTGGAGGAGGTGCTGCCTTTGGCCCACGAGTGCCTCGCGGCCAGCCGGCTGCCGCCCGTTGAGCGGTGAGGGCGCGCGAGCCCGGACGCAACAGAAACATCAAAGGCCCGCTTTCAGCCGGGCCACATGCGCGCCGCGCACCGAACCCCCCGAAAGCAATGCGTACGTAACCGCAGAAACCAACAACAAACCCAACCTGAAGCCGCAACCCCCCAAACCCTGAAACCCAAACCACCCAAACCCGAAAGCAAATCCCCCAAACCCCCAAAACAAAACCCCGCAGCGCGCGCTTCCTGGACGCCTCCGCCCGCGCCCGCGAGGACGCGGCGCGCTTCGACCCCTCCCGCCTCTGCGATTTCTCGGAGCGGCTCCTTTGGGAGGGCCCCGCGGCGCAGCTCACGCCGCTGTGCCGGGAGCCGGGGCGGATGGCGGTCAGCGACGCGCGGCTCTACTTCCAACCCCTGCACAACGTGGCGGGTGGGGGCCCTGTTTTTGGGTGGGGGTTTCCCGTTTGGGTTGTGGCGGGTGGGTGCTCTGTTTGGGCCGGTGCTGGCTTTTTTGTTCGGGTGGCATGTGGGTTTTTCGTTACAGGTTTGGCGGGTTGGTGGTCTCGTTTCGGGGGGACTCCCCCCCTCTCCCCCACCGCTGACTGCCCCCTTCCCTGCACAACCCACACCTTCCCGCTTCACCCCTCCTGACCCCGCCCCGGCTCTCGCAACCCCCTCCCACGAATGCAGGCGACACCCCGGTGCGCAGCCACCCCCTCGCCGCCGTCGCCGCCGTCGCGCGCCGCCGCGCGTCGCTGCGGCCGCAGGGGCTCGAGGCCTTTTTCGTGGCGCCGCCGCCGGGGGCGGCGGGGGCGGGGCTGCCGGCGGGGCCTTTTTGGGACGCGCCCTCCGCCTTCTTCGCCTTCAGGTGGGCGTCTTTTTGTTTGTGTCGTGCGTTTGTGTTTTTGTGTTCATTTAACCGCGCTTTTTGTGTGGAGGAGCTTGGCCGGCTTCGCTGGGCTTCGCTGGGCTTCGCCCACTGCCCCACCCAACCGGCCCCACCCAACCGGCCCCACCCAACTTGCCCCCAACAAACCACCCCCCCCCCAAAAGGTCGGAGGAGGACCGGGACAAAGTGCTCTCACTGCTCCGAGCCCAGCCCGCCCTCGGCGCCGCCACCGCCGCGATCGCGCGCGCGCAGGCGCCCGCCGCCGCCGCCGCCGCCGCCGCCGCCGCCGCCGCCGCGCCGCCCCCCGCCGCGCCGCCGCCGCACGACGCCGCGGCGGCGCTGCTCGACGCCGGCGCGGGCGGGTGGCTGCGTCGGGTGACTGTGGCCTGGCAGCGGGGGCGTTTGACCAACTTTGACTATCTTCTTTACCTAAACCTGGCAGCTGGCAGGTCGTTCAACGACCTGGCGCAGTGGCCGGTGTTCCCCTGGGTGCTGGCTGACTACTCCAGCCGCGCCCTCGACCTGGAAAACCCGGCCAGGTGGGGTTGACCCCCGCTTGACCCGATTTGACCTCCGTTTGACCCCTGTTTGACCAATGCATCGTGCGCAGGCCGTGTTGGTCGCGCACGCCTGCGCATGCGAACAACACAGCCGGCCGTCCAGCGCAGCCGCGCAAAAGGCCCCCCCCCAAACGCCTTCCTCAACCCCTTACCTCCCCACCCCCCCAAAGCTTCCGCGACCTGTCCAAGCCGATGGGCGCCCAGACCGAGCCCCGCCTCTCCGAATTCCGCCGCCGCTACCGGGAGATGGCGTCGCTGCCGGCTGAGCTGGCGATGGGGCCGCCATTTATGTACGGCAGCCATTACTCAACGCCGGGGTGAGCCTTCCGCTCCGTTGTTGTGTTGTCTTCATAGCGTCCGCCCTGCGGTCGATCCACTCCTGACACACCCAACAATGCTGTCACTACTAGCTTGGCTCACGTTTATGCGGTCAGCCAAAGAGCTGGCTCGGCACACTTGGTTTCAAACAGCCTGGTCCGGCTCACGTCAGCTTGCTTTGAGTTGTGTCACTTGCCACGTGGCGCCCCCGCCCCGCAAACCTTCAGCACCCCTCCTCAAACAACACCGCCGCCCGCCCGACCCCCCAAAAACAAAACCGCCGCCCGCCCGCCCCCCGAAACACCCCCCCCCCAGCTACGTGCTCTACTGGCTCGTCCGCGCCGCCCCCGCGCACATGCTGCGCCTCCAGTCGGGGCGCTTCGACGCGCCCGACCGGTTGTTCGGGTCGGTGGCCGAGGCGTGGGGCAGCGCGGCGACGGGGCCCAACGACGTGAAGGAGCTGATACCGGAGTTTTACATGCCAGGTGGGTTTGGCTGTGCAGGGCCGGGTTTCCATGCGTAGGGGTGGGGTTTCCATGCGTAGGGGTGGGGTTTCCATGCGTAGGGGTGGGGTTTCCATGCGTAGGGGTGGGCTTGCTGGCAGGGTTTAGGGTTTAGGGCTTAGGGCTTAGGGTGAGGTGGCAGGGCGGGGCTTGGCGGCGGCGTCGGCGGCGCAGCCACACCGCGTGGCGCGCCCGCACCCCCACCAAACACACAAACACACACACAAACCCCCCCCCCCCCCCCCCCCCCCTCCCAAACCCCCAAAGGCTCCGACTGGCTGCTGAACCGCCTTGGCCTGGCGCTGGGCGTGCGCCAGAGCGGGCGGGCGGTGGGAGATGTGGAGCTGCCCCCCTGGGCTGAGGGGCCCGAGGACTTCCTTGCAAAGCACAGGGTGGGGGACTGGGGGTTTGCTGCTGCAAGGGGCAGTGCCTGCTGTTTGGTTTGGGCAGTTTGCTGTTCGCAGGGCCTTTCTGTCACTCACTTGGATGTTTTCATCGGGCAGTTTGCGGGGCTGCTTGTTGTCCGTTGGGCAGTTTTGTTTGTCGAGGGGCAGCCGCCCCTCCAGAGCCGGCGGCCTGTGGCAGGGCGCGCCAGTGCTGAGGCGGCACTGCCTTTCTGCTGTGTCTGCCCTTGCCGTCCTCGGGCCCGGGCTGCTTGTCGTAGCTGGAAGTGGATGAGGTAGTCGCCAGCCACGACGAGCAGCCCGTGCACGACCGCGCCAAGTACGTCTGAAGCCTCCTGAGTCGCATACGGCAAAAACCCTAAACCCCAATCCCAACCCCAACCCCAAACCCAACCTTAACCCCAACCCAAACCCAAACCCAAACCCAAACCCAAACCCAAACCCAAACCCAAACCCAAAATTAAACCCCAAACCCAGGCCGCGCTGGAGTGCCCCTTTGTCTCCTCCCGCCTCCACTCCTGGATAGACCTTGTGTTTGGGTTCAGGCAGTCCGGGCCCGCCGCCGTCGACGCCGACAACCTGTTCCACCACCTCACCTACGAGGGGGCCGTGGACGTGGCCAAGGCGCGGCGCGCGCTTTTGTCTGGCGCATTTCTGCGGCGCCTTTTTTGCGGCGCCTTTTGTGGCTGCTTTTCGCGGTGCACTTTTGCGGCAGCTTTTTGCGGCGCCTTGTTGTGGCCCTCGCGGGCGCATTTTGATGCTGAACCGCAATGCCGCCGACCGCAAAACCGGCCTCGACCTACCTGCCGACACCGAAACACAGCCAACCACTCTTACCCGCAAATGATATTGATAACGCCGCAAACACTGAAACGCACCAGGTGGAGGACCCAGTGGAGCTCAAGGCCCTGGAGACCCAGATCAACGAATTCGGGCAGGCGCCCCGCCAGCTGTTCACCGCGCCGCACCCGCCCCGCCTCGCGCTGCCGCCCGCGCCCGACCCGGCCGCGGCCTTTGGCGGCGGCGGCGGCGGCGGCGGGGGCGGGGGCGCGGGCGCCGGCGCCGCGCGGCTGCGGGGCGGCGGGGAGGACGCGGGCGGGCGGGCGCTCGCGCTGTCGCTGCTGCACGCCGTTTTGGAGGCGGCGGCGGCGGCAGAGGGGGAGGAGGGCGGCGGCGGCGACGGCGGCGGGGGTGGCGCCGACAGCGGCGCGTCAGCTGCAGCGGCGGCAGTTGGGGCGGGGCTGGCTGGCGGGGGCAGCGGCGGCGGCAAAGACGGCAGCGGTGCGCACGCGGGCGCACAGCCCACCTCATATGAGCGGGACCCCTCGCCCCAAAGCCCCGCCGCCGCCGCCGCCGCCGCCGCCGCCGCTGCCGCGGCAACTGTGCCGCGCAGCGTCAGCCCGGCGCTCGCGCCTGGCGGCGGCCCGTCGCGCAGCGTCAGCCCGGCCCTCTCGCCCGGCGGCGGCCTGTCGCTGGCCTGGGTGCAAGAGGAGTTTGCGCGGGGCCTGGCAGTCTCGACGGGCGGAGACGGCGACGGCAGCGGCGGCGCGAGCGCCTCGCCGACCGCCAAAGAAGGCGGCAGCGACGCCGCCTCGCCGGCCGCGGCCGCGCGCCCGCCCTCCCTCTCGCCCCCGCCCGCCGCCGCGCCGCCGCTCGCCACGAGCGCGCAGCCGCCGCCGGCGCCGTGGCCGCCTGGCATCCAGGAGCGCCTCTGCCTGCGGGCCTCGGTCCGGCTGCAGGCCGAGCCGCTGACCGCCGTCGCGCTCAGCGCGGCGTCCGCCTCGGACGCCTCGGCCTGTGTCGTCGGCCACGGCGGCCTGCTGCGCGTGCTGGGCGCGCCGGCGCTGGGCGCGGTCAGATCTGCCAAGCTGCGCGACGATCTCCTGTCCCTCTGCCTCCTGCCGGCCGCCGCGCACGGCGGCGGCGCGCACGGCGCGCCGCCGCAGGCCGAGGCGGGCGGGCAGGGCCACGCGCCGCCGTCGGCGCTGCTCCTCGCGGGCTCTTCCAACCGCGACGCGCTCGCCTTTTCCCCCGTGGCGGGCCGCCTCCTCGGCCGCTGGCCCGCGCACGACGACGCCGTGTCGTGCGTGCTGCCGCTCGGGCGCGGCGGGGGGCGGCTGCTGACGGCCTCGTGGGACTGCGGGCTGCGGGTGTGGGACACCGCCGAGGGGCGCCAGCCATGGGGCGCCGCCGTGCCGCTGGCGGCGGCGGAGCTGCGGGGCGCCGAGTCGGGGATCTGGGCGGCCGCGGCCAGCGCGAGCGGGCAGCTGGTAGTCGCGGGGACTGAGGAGGGCGTCGTCGCGGCGTGGGACCTCCGCAGCGGGCGGCAGGTGTGGAGCACCAAGGTGGGTGGGGCGCAAGCGCGGGCCTGGTTGTTGCTTGGAAGGCTGCTTCGCGTTGTTGGGGGCGTCCAGGGTGCTTGCCCGCCGTGGCCTCTGCCCTCGCTCTCTGCCCTGCTGCATCGACTGGCCTGACTGTGACGCCCCCCGAGAAACCTCCGCAACACACAACCGCCAAACCTCCCTGAACCCCAACCGCCAAACCTCCTTAACACGCAACCGCCAAACAACCGCCTCAGGTGTGCGGCGACTACGTCGGCGGGCTCTCCCTCTTGCCAGACGGCGCCTACGTCGCCGCCGCCGCCGCCGACGGCGCGGTGCGCCTGCTCGAGTGGCGCCGCGCCGGCGACGTGGCGGTGTCCGCCTCCTGCGGCGCGCCGCTGCGGTGCTGCGCGAGCGACGGCGCGCTGCTGGTCGCGGGCGGGGAGGGGGGGCGGCTGCACCTTTGGGACGTCGCCTCGATGACGGGGCGGGCGCGGCCGGGGGCGGGGGGGCTCGGGCTGCTGCCGGGGCCGGAGGGCTGGTACCCGCCCCTGGCCTGCGAGAGCCGCGCGCCGGTCAACGCCGTCGCCGTGCTCGCGCCGCCGGGCGGGGGCGGCCGCTGCTTCGTGGCGGCCGCGCAGGACGACGGCGCGCTCGCGCTGTTCGAGGCGTAGGCGTAGGGGAAAAAGCGCGGCGCGGGGCACTGGGCGGCTGCCGGCGCGAGGGGCTGCCGGGCAGGTGCTGCGGCCACCGGCGCGCAGAGTCAGCGTCAGCGGCGGCGGGTGCCTCGCCGGCTCCCACCCCGCGCCCCGGTCAAGGTAACACCCCGCTCTCGAGGCTGCTTTATTCCGTCGACTGCATCGAACGGGGCTTTTCAGGATCGCGGTGTGTGTGTCTGGCCAGGCCGCATTTCACAACCAAGGGTGTGTGGGGGGAACAAGGGGCAAAGGATGCCCGCCCAAAGGTGTGGCAGGCGCCAGGCCGCGCCGTCGGCCCGCAAACCAGGGCGCCAAAGCGGCGCCTGCCCTCCCCCTTTACCGCGAAGCAGCCCCCCCCCCCCCCGCCGACAGCAAGGGAGATCCGCGAGCAGCCAAGGGGCGGGAAGCAAAGGGGGCCTCACGCGAGGGCGCACAGCATGGCGCGCGTGCACTGCAGCTTTTCAGACGCGCCCAGGGTGAGGTAGGCCTGGTAAGCGTCGCTGCGCCAGTCGCCGGCGGCCTCGATACACAGGGTGTGCACCCTCTGCTCAAACGCCCAAGTCGCGCCGCCGCGGCGCAGGCTGTGGGTGGAAAACGCGGACGGATCAAGCCCCGCGGCCGCCACCAGCCCCTTGATGCCCTCCGCCAGGATCGAGAAGTTGAGGGGGCAGAGGCGGCCGCTGGCATCGAAATAGCAAAAGGCGGGCGCGTCCGGCGGCGCGGGCACCGCCGCGCGGTACCCGCGCCACGGCCGGACGGCAGGGGTCGAGGGGGGCGCGGGGGCGCGCGTCCCGGCCACCAAAACGTCGTGCAAGCGGCCCTGGAACTGGAGGACCTTGGGAAAACGGATGCGGGCGCGCGGCGCATACGCGGCGGCGTCAACCGCCACGTCAGCGCGGGTAAGGTGCTTCCCCTGCCCGAACGGGGACAGGGAGCCGGGAGCGAGGTTGGAACGGCGGAGCATGCCGAAAACGCCGACGACGCAGCAAGCGAAAACTGCCAGCCATCCAGCGGCTGCCCGCGGGCAGGCGGCGCGCGAACTGCAGCAGCAGCGGGGGGCGGATCGGCAGCTTTCGCTGCGCCCCCTCGCCCTTAAGCCGCCGCAGCCCCGCCAGCTGGCGCTGCAGGTGCCTGAACTCGGGCCAGGGCAGGGGGATGTTGTGGCTGCCGTAAAAGTGCTCAAGGCCCTTCAAATCGTTGGACGCGCCGGCCGCCGTGCATGAGCGGGCCAGGAAGGCGGGGTAAACGCACGGCACCCACTCCGGGGGGCGCTGCAGGTGTGGGGCTGCGGTGCTGCGCGAGCGACGGCGCGCTGCTGGTCGCGGGCGGGGAGGGGGGGCGGCTGCACCTTTGGGACGTCGCCTCGATGACGGGGCGGGCGCGGCCGGGGGCGGGGGGGCTCGGGCTGCTGCCGGGGCCGGAGGGCTGGTACCCGCCCCTGGCCTGCGAGAGCCGCGCGCCGGTCAACGCCGTCGCCGTGCTCGCGCCGCCGGGCGGGGGCGGCCGCTGCTTTGTGGCGGCCGCGCAGGACGACGGCGCGCTCGCGCTGTTCGAGGCGTAGGCGTAGGGGAAAAAGCGCGGCGCGGGGCACTGGGCGGCTGCCGGCGCGAGGGTCTGCCGGGCGGGTGCTGCGGCCACCGGCGCGCAGAGTCAGCGTCGGCGGCGGCGGGTGCCTCGCCGGCTCCCACCCCGCGCCCCGGTCAAGGTAACACCCCGCTCTGGAGGCTACTTTATTCCGTCGACTGCATCGAACGGGGCTTTTCAGCACGCGCGCGAGTCGTGCCACCCCGCGTCCCCGAGCAGCAGCCCGGCCGAGCAGCCCTTGAGCCCCGCGCGCGCCCTGTATCGACGGCATCGGTCCCCACAGGATCCGAAGGCAGCGGCCCGCAGCCCCCGGCCAGCGACAAACCACGATGGCCGCCACCATCCTGCCCGCGGTGGACCGCCAGACGTACCATGACACGCTGCAGGTGCGCGGGATTCGCACGCGCTTCACGCAAGAGCCGCCGCAGGCTGCAGGGGCCCGCCGCGACCGGCGGCGGTCCTCGGCCGCTTTGGCGATCTCTTTCGGCTCGCCGCCGACGCCGCGCGCCCCGCTCGCCGCCGCGCTGCCCCCCCGCCCCCCAGGTCGTCAAGGGCTTCTGCGCCAAGGCAGACGGCAAGGACAAGCTCACCGCACTGGTCCAGGTGCGCGCCGGGGCCTTGGCCCGGCCCGCCGCGGGCCGCGGTCCTAGCCGGGCCGCCACTTGCCGCCGCCACAACAGCCGGCGGCCGCCACGCGCGCACCCGGCCAACCCACGCCGCCCCGCAACCCCTCCCCCCAACCAATGCAACCCCACCTTCAGTACGCGTGCCTGTTTGCGTCCGCGGGCGAGCCCGGCAACCTGAAGAAGGTGCAGGCCAGCGTCACCGCGGCGCGCAAGGTGTTCCGTATCATGCGGGTGCGTGGGGGGCGCCGGGCGCTGGGCGCTGGGCGCCGGGCGCTGGGCGCGCGCACACGCGCATGTGCGGTCTGGGCGGAGCGGTCTGGGCGTGCTCTTCGCCTTGAGCTGTGATGGGATTGGAACGACGCGCCGCCCTGCACTGCGTTGTTGGTGTCGGGACCGGCGGGCGCAGAGGCCCCTCGAGTGCGCAAGCGGCCTCCAGCTGGCGCCGACGCCCCGTCCCCGCCCGCCCGCCCCAACCCCCACAGCCCCTCGAGTCCCTGACGCCGCTGCTGATCCAGCCGGGCTTCCAGGGCAAGCAGGCCTGGCAGCTGGAGGCGATCGCCAAGGTGGGGGCTGTGCACGGGGGGGGGGGGCTCAATGGTTTTGAAGGGGCGGCGTTTTCTTTGAGGGAGCGCCGGTTTTTAGGGGCCCCGGTGCCGCCCTGCATTCCATTCCAGTGGCTCTGCACAATTCGCTTCAACGTTGAAGCGCACCCCGGCAAGCCCCTGGCCGCAGCACGGCTCGAAAGCTTCAGACGGCACCCGACTCAAAACCGGCCAACCGCTGACAAACCGCCAAACCGCCCCCCTCCCCCCCCCCCTTCAACGCGCAGCTCAAGGACATCCTGATGGCCGTCTACTTCTCCGCCGACCACATCGTGTGGGCCTACCAGATAGGGCTGGTCTCAAACAAGACCGTCGGCGAGCGCGCCCAGAAGCTCAGCCTCTGGGGCTGGGCCCTCGGCAGCGTGTGCACCGCGGTGCTGGAGACCATCGCCATCCTGGAGGCCGCCGCGCCGCGCCGCGAGGGCGAGAGCGACGCAGAATGGGAGAAGCGCCAGGACGCGGCGCGGCGGGAGACCAACGGGCGGCTGCTGGTGCTGTTCCACGCGCTGGTGCAGGCCGGCACCGCCGCGGGGCTGCTGCAGGTGGTCACCATGCGGCCCCGCACCGTGGGCTTCCTCGGCACCCTGGCCTCGGCCATCAACTGCTACTTCCTGCTGCCCCCCTTCCCGCGCCGCGCGCCCAAGCCCGCGCCGGCCCCCGTCCCGGCGCCCGCGTTTGCGGCCGCGCGCGAGGCGGGGCTGCCGGCGCTGGAGCCGGCGGCGGGGAAGCTCGTGCCCAAGATGGCGTGATGAGCCCGCGCGCGGCGCAGACGGCGG
Source organism: Raphidocelis subcapitata (assembly GCA_003203535.1). Lineage (NCBI taxonomy): Eukaryota > Viridiplantae > Chlorophyta > Chlorophyceae > Sphaeropleales > Selenastraceae > Raphidocelis > Raphidocelis subcapitata. The sequence continues at coordinate 436,954 of BDRX01000030.1, forward strand.
CGCGGCGGCTGCCGCGGCGCTGCCAAAGGCCGTGGGGCGGCGCTGCCAGCGGCGCGGCGGCCGCCGCTGTCAAAAGGGCCGGGCTCGGGAGGCGCGCACAACAGCGCACCCCTTAGAGGGTGTGCTGCAGGCGCCGGCCGACGTCGCCGGCGCGCCCCTCCCCCTGCCGATGCCCCAAACCCCCCTGGGCCAACCCCCAAACGTTTGCCAGCAGCGGCGGCCGCTGCCGCCGCCGCGGGCACGCGAGCGCGGCCGGCCCCCTTCGCGCCGGGCCTGCACCCGCGCGCTCTCGGCAGCGTCCATCGCGGCATCGTCAGCGGCGGTGCCGCCGCCGCTGCCCCGCCGCAAGCTCGTCGGCGCGGCTGCCTTGTGTATCCTTTCGCCCACCGGGGCGCCGGCCCTCCGCACGCGGGGCCCGCCGCCGCGGCCATTTGACCGCACACTCAGGTGCCAAATGGCCGCACGTGGCTCCCCTGCGACCCGACAGGCCCCTGGACGCGTGCGCCCCGCTGAGCGCGCCCATTCCGCTCCCCTTGCCCCCCATTTGCCCCCCCCCACCCTTGTGCCCCCTCGCCCTCCCCGTTCGATGCCTGCTGCCAGGGGTCTTGCCCGCGCCCGCACAGCCGGGGCGCGGCCGCAAACCCAACTAACCGGCGCGGGGGCGCGCGCAGCACCCATAATCGGGCGCACAGCCGCCGCCCCCCGCCCCTGGCCTGCCTTTCCTTTGCAAGTGCCCCTCCTCTTGCCACAGCCTTTCACGCTGACCCCAGTCAAACCTTGAATATCCGGAATCGCCGGACACCAAACACGTAAAGCGCGCGCTAGCACGGCTGGCTGCAAGGCAGGGAGCAGGGAGCAGGGAGCAGTCGCCAGGGTTTTTGCAGGGCGGGCGGCGGCCGACGGGTGGCGGCACTGGCGGCGCACCGCGCACCGGTGCCGATCCAAAAGCCTAGAATCATAAAGCGTTTCGCAAGTCCTTTGCGCCTATCCTGGCGGCTAGCAGACCTCGGCAAGCAGCTCGTGACTATAAACCCGTCCAGATCGCTCCTGACCGCGGCCTTTGCGGTTTCGAGTGCCCAGAGTGATGCATTGCGCAGCCCCGGAAGCGCTCGTCCGGCCGCAGAGGGCTCACGCGGGCTCACGCGGCGGCGCTCGGCTCCCCGGGTGGCGCAGTGCCGCCTCCGCCCGTCGACGCAGCGGGCGCGCCGCGGCTGCCGCCCCCGACCGCCCGCCGATGCAGGAGCGGCGCATCGAGTTCGCCAATGCCCGCGGTGAGCTGCTCGTCGGGACGCTGCGAGAGCCCAGCTGCCCGCCCGCCCTCGCGCCGCGGCCGCCAGCCGCTGGCGGCCCTCAATCCAGCAGCAGCGGTGACGGCGGCAGCAGCAGCGGCGGCGGCGCCGCGCCCGCGCTGGCCATCCTGTGCCACGGCTACATGTCGGACCGGAACTCGGAGCTGCTGCTGCGCATCGCCGGCGCCCTGGCGCGCGAGGGCGTCGCGACGCTGCGGTTTGACTTTTCAGGTGGGGCTCGCCCCGCTTGAAAAGCAGCGCGGCTGGCCAACTTCAAGCGCAGCCACGCCCCACCCCTTCCCCTCCGTTTGCAACGCCTAGCACCGGGCATTGGCAGCACCCAACGATCGGGCCGCGGGCGCGCGCGAACCGACCCCAGGAAACGGAGAATCGGAGGGCCGCTTCCGCTACGGCGGCTACCGGTCAGAGGCGCGGGACATCGCCGCGGCGCGCGCCGCCGTGGCCGGCGAGTTTGCGGTGGTGGGGCTGGTGGGCCACTCCAAGGGGGCGACGGACGCGCTGCTCTACGCCTCTCAATACGGCGACATACCCAGGCAAGGGGGCGCGGCCCCTAAACCCGAAACCCCACTTGTTTGAGGCGGCCTCTGAAGTTACAGGGTTGGGGTTTAATCCCCCCGCCTGCGGGTGTACTTTTGCCCGACCTTTCAAAGCCTCCCCAGGCTGGGCTCCTGATTCTGAGCTTGCTGCAGCCAGATCAATTGCGGGGCGTCGCCGGGGCCGGCCAAAACGCGCCGCCGCCGGCCCGGACAAACGAAAAACCACGCCGCAGGGTCGTCAACCTCGCCGCGCGCTGCGACGTGCGCGGCGGCGTGGAGCGCCGCCTCGGCGCGGCCGTGCTGCAGCGCCTGTCGGAGTCCGGCGCCGTCGAGCTGCGGGGCCGCTGCCGCGCGCGGGGGGAGTTTGGGTGGACGCTGACGCGGGATGATCTGGAGGACCGGCTTTCCACGGACGTGGCGGCCGCGGCGGCGGCGATACCGCCGGGCGTGCGCGTCCTGACGGCCCACGGCACGGGTGGGGCCTGGGGGGAAGGGGAAGAGGGGGGGCGCTGGGGGTGGTGCGCGCTTGCTTGCAGCTCGCGCTTGTGCGCATGCGCGCCCGCTGCGTTTGGCCAACTCGGTGTGCCGCGCACACCCTTACTTTCCTCCCCCCTCCTTTCCAACCAACCACTGCGAAAACTTACAAACCGCCCACCGAAACCCTCCCAAACCACCACCCCCCGCAACCACCCCAGAACCCGCCCGCAAACCCGCCCCCTCCCCCTCCCCCCCAAAAACGCCCCCCGCAGACGACGCAGACGTCCCCGTGTCAGAGGCGCGCCTGATCGCGTCCCTCGTGCCCTCCCACGAGCTGTTGGTCATCGAGGGGGGCGACCACCTGTTCAGCGGATACGCGGAGCAGATGGCGCTGCTGCCGAGGGTGGCGGAATTCGTGCTGGGCGCGTGCCGCCGCGAGTAAAATCGCCGCGCCGCCTCTAGTAAGCGCCGCACCGCCGCGAGCAAACGCCGCGCCGCCGCCGCGAGTGAACTCGCCGCGCTGCCGCGAGCAAGCGCTGCGCTGTCGCGAGTAAGCGCCGCGCCGCCGCTTTGGGCCGCAATGCTCTGGGCCGAGGCGGCGCGCGCGGGAAGGGGGGCCGAGGGGCTTATTACACTGCGTCACAGAGGCGTTTGGGGAGGCTTGAGAGGGAGGCGGCAGAAATTCTGCTGAGGGTGGGAGGGAGGCGGAGGAAAGTAATGGCGGCAGCCCGCGCCTTGATGGCACGGGGCCGGCAAACCATTGGTGCTTGCTGTGTCAGCTGCGGGCAAGTGCTGGAGGCTTTGGTGCGGCGGCTGCGGGGCGTTGCTGGTCTGCCAGGCAAGGCAAGGCAAAGCAAAGCGGGGGCTGAGGGGGGTGCGCACCTCCCGCGTCGCTCGGCCAAAGCTGCGTGCGGCGGCCGCCGCGCAGATTCATGGCGGCACGCTGCAGGCACACAGGCGGGACGGGGCCGGAAAAAGCGCCCCGACAATGTGTGTGCTTGCCCTGCGTTTTTGCCAGACGCGCGTGTGGCGCAGACGCACCTTGGGACTGCTGGTTGCATTGGAGGGGAAGGGCAGCTCCAAAGCAGTTTCTGGAAATAAAACGGGCCAATAAAGGGGGCACACAGAGGCGGCTGGCTTGGTTGGCGGTGCCGCAGGTGCGGCGGTCTGTAGGCAAGTGCTTTGTGTGGGAGGGGCTGGCCGAACGCGCGCAGCACAAAAATGCGCGCCTCCCGGGCCTCTCTGTGTGGCTGCCTATTGGGCTGCTGCCTGACTGGCCCGGCTGAGCCAGTGCTGGTTGCGTGGCGGGCGATGCTTGTGTGTTTGGCAAAGGCTGCCGGGAGTAGGGACAAATATATATCTGTGTGTTTCTAAGGAACAGAAGCTGCTGCGTAGGTCCAAAGTCAAAGGCGCCGCCATGCCATTTGACGAATCAGCGTTTGTCAAGGGTCGCCCAAAAATCGGCTGCGCGAGGGCTGGCCGCGGCAGCGCGCCCGGGGGCGGAATTGCGGGAGGGGGCGCACTCACGGCCACGGCCGGCCTGGGCCTGGCGCTCGCGGGCCGCCAGGTCGCCAGGGTGCTGGCCGGGGACGGAGCGGCGCTTTTTGCAGGGTGCCGGCCGCCTCACAGCACCGCGCTGTCCTGGTGGCCGTGCCGCAGCATTGGGGACGTCGAGTTCGACGCCAGCGACGCAAACGGCGGCGCCTCGGCCCCGCGCGCGCCCGCCTCGGACGGGCCCGCCGGCGCCTCGGCGACCGCGGCGGCCGCGGGCTCCTCGGCTGGCAGCAGCTCCACCATCCGCTTGAAGCTGCCCCCGCCGGGGCCGCCCCTGCTGGCCCTGAACCCCCCGCCGGCGCGCTCCTTGAAGCTGCCGCCCAGCGCCTTGAAGCTGCTCGCGCCCGCCTTGAAGCCGCCCCGCACCGACTCCCTTATCGCCGCGCGCCGCTCCGAGATGCCGATGAGCAGTTCCATCGCCCAGGCCGCCGCCCAGCAGGCGACGATGATGGCCGCGGTGATGCCAAACATCGTCGCGGCGCCGTAGCGCTGCATGTTGAAGCCGCCGATCAGGCCGCCGATGCCGGGGCCGACGCCGGCGAAAAGGGCGCTGAAGACGGACTGCATCGTCGTGTTGAGGCGCGGCGGGGAGATGCGCTTGCAGTTCACGATGCCCGCGCCCCAAGCCGTCGCGAACGTCACACCTGGGGGAGCGTTGGGGCGTCGGTTGTGAGCGGCGAGGGGTTTGGGTCGCGGCCTCGGCAGCTGCGCAACAGACTGCGTCACAGCCACGCTGTGCCACGCTGTGCCACGCTTGCCCGCGTTGATGAGTGAGGACGCATGAGCAGACGCCCCGAGACAGGCAGCCGTGCGTCGATTAGATCGTCGCCCAAAACACCGGAGCAGCACGGTGTTGAGCCGAAACAAAGGAACGGCTGGCCCCCTTGACTCACCCTGCAGCAGCTCGACGGGCAGCACACACCAGGGGCTGGGCGCGTTGCGCAGGAAGGCGTAGCACGCCAGCCGCAGCGCCAGCAGCAGCATGGAGCCGTGCATCACCAGGGAGACCGGGATGCGGGCCAGCAGCACCGACTGGAACTGGAAGGCAGGGCCCTCGGTGAGGATGGAGCACTGGGGTTGTGAGGGGGGTGTTGCGGTTTTGGGGTTGAACAAGGGCGGCTAGGTGTGAGGCCCTGTGTTATGGCGGCGCTCTCGAGCTGTCAAGCCCCCAGGTGCGCTCTGTTTGTTCCCAAACCCCAGGTCGCAGCTCGTACATACTGCCCCCCAAACCCGACTGCGCCCCTATCAACGCCCCCTCAGCCGACCCCCGACCCACCATGAGCATGACGCCCATCAGCAGCTCGTCCGCCCCCATCTCCCGCACCAGCAGGAACGCGAACGAAACCTGCGTGCCGATGCCGTAGCCGATGACCAGCGCCCTGAACATGAACACCAGCACGCGCGGCTGGCGCAGCAGGCTGCCAACGCCGGCGTCTTCCGGGACCGAAGCGCCCGGCGCGGCGGCCGGCGGCTTGCAGGGGCCCGGGCAGGAGCAGTCCCCGCTCAGCCGCCGCGCGGCGCAGGGCGCCGGGGCCGGCGGCGCGCCGTCCGAGGCGGGCTGGTGCGCGTCCGAGGTTGCCGAGTCGTAGCAGCGCAGCTCGTGGGCCAAAAGGGACCGGCCCGCGTCGCCCGCAAGGTTTGAAAGCACGAGCGCCTCTGGCGCGCAGCTGCAGTTGCCGCCGCAGTTGCCGCCGTCGGCCCCGTCGGCCGCCGCCGCTTCAGGCGCAGGCTCGCAGGCGGCCGGCTCGGGCGCGCACGGCTCCTCTGGGAGCGGCGGCACCTCCCCCAGCGTCTGCAGCTTGCACGCGCCGAGGCGTGGCAGGTCGCACGCGCTGTCCCCCCGCTGGTGGAGGGTGGCCGGCGCCTCGGAGCTGGGCGCAGCCAGTGGCGCCGGCTGCTGCTGTTCCCCCTCTGGCGGCTGCTGCTGATCCGCCGCCGCCGCCGCCGCCGGGGTGGGCTCCCGTTCCGCGTCAAGCAGGGCGGCCATTGACCGCGGCGTGGTCGGGCAGCTGCTTCCGCTGTCGATGTGCACCGGCTCGAGCAGCGGCGCGGGCGGCTGGTACGCGCGGATAACAAAGGGCCGGTCCTGCTGCTGCTGGGGCTGCTGCCGGGCCGGCTCCACCGGCTGCAGCTGCAAGTGAGCCAGCAGGTTGCTGCTGGACGGCACGCGCCCGCGCGTCGACAGCGTCAGCAGCCGCGCCCGCAGGCTGCCGTCGTGGTCGCCCGAGGGGTGGCGGGAGTGGCGCGGCCCGGCAGGGGCCTGGGCATGGGGCAGCGGCGACTTGCCGGGTCCATGCGGGCTGGCGGCACGCGCCGCCTCCACTGTGGCCTCCTTCATGGTCCTGGTGCCAATGAGGTCCTGTAGGCGGGGGGAGGAGGGAAGCGGGAGCAAAAATGAGGTGTCTGATCAAATCAAGTCCACAAGCCCTTTGCAAGGAAGCACACGCAGGCGCGTGGCGCAACGTCCTCGCCGCTTGCCCACCTCGCCGGCGTCCTCAAGCTGCGCCGCCGCCGCGGCCTTGGCCTTGAATTCCGCCTCCTTGCTGCCGCTGCTGCTGGGGTTGCTGTCCCGCGGCGGGGCGGCGGGCCTCTTGGGCCCGGGGTTGAGCAGCCAGGCCAGCGGCAGGCACGGCACGCACATGCACATGTATACGAGGATGCCCCACTTGACGCTGCTGTGGCTCAGCAGGCCGCCGGACACCACCGCCAGGCTGCCCCAGGCGATGGAGGCAAAGACACTGGAGGCGGGGGTTAGGGGAAAGGGGGGATGGGCGACCCCATGTACGGACTGCGGCAGCGCGCACTCGGGCGCTGCAGAGACCGGCCCGAGCGCCGCGCCCCCCCCACTCACCGCTGCTTGCCGTAGTCGCCGTCCCGCTTGCACTTGGCCACCACCGAAGAGTCGGCGATCACGGCGATCGGCGACGCCACGGCGTCCGCGAGCAGGATCAGCGGCGCGACGATGGCGAAGCGCGCCGGCACGAGCGCGAGCGAGCCGCGCAGCGCCGAGCTCACGACAAAGCACACCATCAGCATGGGCTTGTGCAGCTTCAGGCGGTCAACCACGGAGCACAGCGTGAGGGAGCAGGCCGCGGAGATCCAGGGGCGAAGGCCCTGGACCAGCCTGGAGGGGTGGGGGGCGTGGGGTGTGGGGTGGAGAGGGCAGCGAGGGTGAGCTGGCGCGGGCGGAGCATGGGGCGCATGGCGTCAGCTGCGCACGGCTGGGGGCATTGCGACCAAATTTGCCCATGCATGGGGGCGGTACGCATGCAGTCGGTTCGGCATGGCAGGGCGCGGCAAGGTGCGCGCAGCGGGTCCGCGCGCGGGCGCTGTGTCAGCGCAGATGCGCACCCGACACGCCACGGCTCCCAGCCCAGGTCGCGCTTGAGGAACAGCGGCACGTACGGCATGAAGAACACAAGGCCGCCATAGAAGAAGAAGTACCAGATCCTGCGCGCGCAGGGCCGGGGGTGGAACGGCGGGGCCGTCGCAATGGCCTGCCGCTGGACAGCGCGCCATGCGAGCGCGCGCAGCAGGGGCACGCGCTCGGACACGGACGACCAAGCACCAGCTGCCTGCAACCACGGTTCCGCATCGCCGTGCGCTTACTTGGCAATCAGCATGTCACGGTCACTGAGGCGCCCCATCCTTGCGGAGCTTTGCCCGGCAGGGCGCCGTGCCGTGCGCCGGGCGAGGCGCACAGCTGCCGCTGCGGGCGCGAGGGCCCGCGGTCCGGCCCCGCGGCCCTCCAGCACGCGTCTAAGACGGTCTTAAAAACCTGCTTCACCGTTCCACGAGGTCGTGGGCGCTGTGCGCGGTCTAGGCGCAGTGAAACAGATTGGCGGGCTCCCTCCGCGGGCTACCGAAACGGCTGGCGCAATAAGAAGTAACTTAAGCGGATTGATTATACGTTTAGGGAGCGCAGATGTCAGCCAGACAGTGCGGTTCGTCCTTTGGCGCGGACACCGCACCGCCCCCCGGCCGTCGCGTTCGCCAAAGGGAGCGATGAGGAAATGGCTCGGCCGGGTCGATTGGATAAGTTTTATTCCGCCATTTCGAGACGCTCCAGATGTTCCTGGGGCCCCTTTGCAGGTTGCCCTGCCTTGAGAGGTTTCAGCGGTTCTCAAATTGGCAGCGCGCAGCGTGCAGGGCACAGGGCGCAGGGCCTGCCTCCGCGCTGGCACGGCCCCGTCGTCAAGCCTGTGCGAGCTGCCGTGCACGTCAGGCGTGTCCCCGGCTCAGGGCGCCGCCGTTCCGCCGCTGCACAGCGGCACCGGCGGCAATGCATGACCGCAGCGGCGGCGTCGATACATCCCAGCCTGCCCCAAACCAAGCAACCAACCAAAAATGCACTCCATTGGCCGCGCACATGCATGCTTGCGGCCGCCGCGCCGGCCCCTCCCTCCTGCCTGGCATGCTGGATTAAAGTTGCTGTTTGCTTCGGCCAGGACGGCCAGGCAGGCCAATCCCCGCGCCCAGGCCGGCGATGGCTGCTTGTAGCGCGCTCTTGAGAAACCCCTCTTGGGCCGCAGCCGCGGCGTGCAGCGACCGCCCGCTCTTGCGCGGCCCGCTCGTGCGCGTTGCACCTGTCGAAACCGAAGCCGGTGACTCTGCGTCCTTGCGGCCGCAATGCCTCCTTGGCCAAGCTTTTGCGGTCTTAATTGCGTTTATACCTACACGAGCACGGCGCAAAGCGCTTTGCGGCCGTGAATTTGCGTGTGGGCGCGGAGCGAGAAGCCCTCGCGCCCACTCTTGAGGCCGCGGCGGCGTTGCAAGGGATTAAAGACACCTATAAAGAGGCTCCAAACACATAAGGACCAGCGCGAGTCACATAAGGGCCTGGCGCCACCGCTGCTCACCACCTGCCCGCGTCGGGCTCACCGCGACTTTCTTCCGACGACGGCGTCCGCACGGCTCGAACACGCCTCGGGTTTTCGTTTTCAGCTCAAGTTATTCGTTAGAGACCGGTGAGACGCTCGCTTGGACCCTGCAGGCGCTGCGGCGGCGGCAGCGGCGGGTGCGGCGGGCCCGTTGGCGCAGTGCAGCAGCAGCCCGCGCGTGGCGCAGTGGCTATGCCGCTGCTGTCCTAGCAGACCACCCCCAACCCGCCTTAAATTCCCAAACGGGTCAGGTATCAGCCAAGATGTCGTCCATGTACTATCTGGCCTTTGCTTTCCTGGCGACCACGTCAATCTTCTTCATGCTCTGGCACTGCCGCATCTCGAGGGCGCGCGCCCAAGAACGGCGGCGGCTGGAGACCCAAGACTCATCGGACGACGACGCGCTCGCCGCTTTGGCTAGCGCCGCAGCTGCTGCGGCTGTCGTCGGCGACCAGCGCGGGCCGCGCGGCGCGCCGCTGCTGCTGGTGCGGTCGCTGCCGACGTTTGTTTGGGGGACGCAGAGCGCCAAAGGCGACGGCGACCGGATGACAAGCGAAAAGGTGCGGCCGGCCGGATCTGGGGCTTTATAGGGGAGACTGGCTAAGTACAAGAGCTGCAAACCATGCCCCCAACGCTGGCTGGCGCACGGACGGCCTTGACCGCATGCAGCCGACCCCCGCCCTTCCCCATCCCCGCCGCGCAACGCAGCTTGGCGCCGGCGGCTCGACCGAGCTCGGCTGCTGCGACGTAGAGCTCGGCCTGTGCGGCGCTGACCAGCGCTGCGGCGCCAACGCGCGCGCCGCAAGCAGCGAGGGAGATGAGGAGTCGGCTGAAAAGCTCCGCCGCCAGCGGGAGTGGAGGGATGGGCGGGGCCGCGAGGCGCAGCCGGCGGCGCAGCCGCGGGAGGAGGGGCGGGACCAGCAGCAGCACGAGCAGCAGCAGCGGTGGGCCGAGCAGCAGCGAGCCGCTGGCGGCGGCACGCCCCGCAGCGGCGGGGCGGAGGCCGAGCCGGCGTGCAGCGGCGGCGGCGGCGACGACGGCGCGGCGAGCGTTGCCGAGTCGGCGGAATCGGAGGAATGCAGCATCTGCCTGTGTGGCTACGCCGACGGCGACGTGCTCCGGCAGCTTCCCTGCCGCCACGCCTTCCACGCGCGCTGCATCGACACGTGGCTGCGCAACCACTCGCCGACGTGCCCGCTGTGCAAGCACCAGCTCTGGGACCCAAACCCGCTGTCGGTGCAGCACGCGCTGTGGGGCTACCTGGAGCTGCTCAGCCTGCGGCGGCAGCAGGACGAGGGGCGCGCGCGGCGCGCGGGAGCCCGCGCGGGCCGCGAGCCTGCGGCCGCAGCCCCCGCCGCCGCCGCGGAGGCGCCGGCGTTTGGGGGCGTGCTGGGCGGCGCGCGGGCCGCGGCGCTGGCGGCGTCGGCGGCGAGGGCCGAGGCACGGGGGGGCGGCGGGGGCGGCGGGGATGGCCGCTGACGAGGCGGGCTGTCGCCCGCGCCGCGCCAGCAGCGGCGGCGGCCTTGCAGAGCGCGTCGCCACTTGCCGCGCCCGCCTCGGCGTGTGCCGTCCCAAATTCACTTGATTGTCCACGCTCGATCTTGAACAAACGCCCCGCCGCCGCTTGTGCTATTTCAAAGGATCCCCAGCCTTCCAGCAGCTCCAAAACGCGGCTGGCGCCCCCGCCGCCGCACCGCCGCCGCTTGAGCAGCCTTCCGTCGCGGGCCGGTGGGCGGCCTTCCGCGCCCGCGCGCCGAGCCACACACCGCGGATCGCCGCGCCGGCGGCGCCGCGGGCCGGTGATGGGGCGATATTGGGTTCGAGCTGCTGCGCACGAATTAAATTTCTCGACTGTAAATCGAAGGAAACACCAAAGGGCCTCGTCATCACGCGCGCATCTCCACCCTTCATCAGACCGCGGTTTGACGGCAGCTCGGCCTGCCGGCCGGGTAGATTTGTGAAGCGCGCAACGTCAGCTCATAGGGCCGGCGGGTTGGGCCCGGCAGCGCGCTGGGTGGCGACTGGTCGTCGACCTCACGGGACGCGGGCTGCCTGCAGACCACGGCCCGGCCAGGCGCGTTGTCCGCGAGCGTGACAGTCGGCAAGGTAATGGGAGTGTCGATCGGCGCGCGCCACTGGCCGCCCGACCCGCCCGCGCCGCAGGCTGGGGCCGTGCCGCGCCGCGCGCCGCTCGCCGGGCGGGCAGGCCGAGCGGTTGCATTCGCCTACCCGCTCGAATGGCCCGCGAATTGGAGATCCCCGACGCGCTCCACAATGTCAATTCAATTCAACGGCCACTGCCTCGCCGCGCGCAGGGGGCCTCCCCGCCGGAACGCAGACCCTCAGACAGCCCAAACCCCCTGGCGGCGCCGTCCCCCGCCCCCGCAATGGCGGCGCCCCGCGGCCGCGCCACGGCCGCGGCCTGGACCCTTCTCATTCTGATTGCGCCCCTCTGCGCACACGGGGCCGCCGCCGGCGCAGCAGGCGGGCGCGGCGCGGCGGGGCCGCGGCGCGCCCTCCTGGGCGACCCTCCGACTGCGCAGCCGCAGCCCGCGGGCCCGGGATCTGCGCCGCCGCCGCCGCCGCCGCCGTCGACGCCTCAGCAGCAGGATCAGCAGCAGCGGGCCGCGCAACCGCAGGCGCCGCAGGCGCAGCCCCAGCAGCAGCAGCCCGGATCGGACCCCGCGGCCCAGCCTCCCCAGGCGGTAGTGCAGCCCGTCCCCCGCTACGAAGACCTCGGCCCCGTCTCGGCCGCGCACGCCGGGCAGCTGCTCGTGGGCGCCCCCCCCGGCCCCGCCTCGGGCCCCGCGCCCCCCGCCTCGGACCCCGCCCCCGTCGCGCCGGGCGCCGCGGCGGTCACGCCGTTCCCAGATCTGCCGCTGCGGCGGCCGCCGCAGCTGGCGCCCCACATTTACCTGATGAGCCTCGCCCTGCTCGTGGGGGGCCTGGGCGTGCTGCTCACCTGCCACTGCATCCGGATGTGCCGGCTGGCGCAGCGGATGGAGCCGGGGGCGTTTGCCGCCCTCGAGGGCCGCCTGCCGACCGCGCACCCGCAGCGGCCGGCGGCGGCGGCGGCGGCGGCGGCCGCCGCGCGCGGCACGCCGCAGGCCGTCCTGGCCGGGCTGCCGGTGGTCACCTACACCGCGGCGTGCCAAAAGCGCAGCGGCGGCGGCGGCGGCGGGGCCGGCGGCGGCGATGGCGCCGGCGATCGCGACGCCGGCGACGGCGGCGGCAGCGAGGCCAGCTCTGACGGGGAGCCCTGCGCCGTGTGCTTTGAGGACTTCTGCGCCGAGGACAGCTGCAAGCTGCTGCCCTGCGGTGAGCGCCCGCGCCGCAGCGCTTTTGGCAAGGAAACCGGGTCACCTGGCACGTGCCCGAGTTTGGCGCTTGCCCATGCCTGTGCTGCCATGTTTCACGTGCTGTTGTCCAGTCCCCTGAAGCTGCTGCTGACGTTGCCGACCCCCCCCCCCAAAAAAAAAACCACCGCCAGGCCACTTTTTCCACTCTGTCTGCACCGACGGCTGGCTCAAGGTCAGCCGCGTCTGCCCCTGCTGTCGCGCGTACGCCTGGCCCGGCGGCGCGGACGAGAAGGCCGACGCGGCGGCCGCCGCCGCCGAGCGCGAGGCGCCGCGGGAGCCGCTGTTCCCGCTGTGGAACGTCGGGGACGAGCGGCCGGCGGTCCGGTCCTTCCAGGACGTCGTGCCAGAGGTGGTCCTCACCTCCCTGGGCTTTGCCCACACCTACCAGCGCATGCGCGAGCGGCGCGCCGAGGCGGCGCAGGCGCGCGCGCAGCGGCGGCTGCAGCGGCGGCTGCGGCGCGCGGCGGCGCGCGGCGGCGGCGCCGCGGCGGCCGCCGGCGACGGGGCGGCAGCTGCTGCGGACGCCGAGGCCCCTGCCGCGGCTGCGTCCGGCGCAGCAGCAGCTGCCGGCAGCGGCGCTGTATGAGGTTTGAGCCCCGTCGAACGATCAGATAACACACCCACGAGACGCGCTTCCGAGACACACCCACCACCCCCACACTGCCCCCGCCAACGGGCCGCCCCCGGCCCCCAAGTTTTGTGTCGTGCCCCCTGCGCGCGCCTTTTGGTGCGTCGCAGCCCGCCACTGCCTCGGATGAACTGAATCGGAGGTCCCTTGAAAACCGTGCGCCCCGCTGCTAATGCATGCTCCCCCCCCCCCCGCTTGCGCGCGCGCGTTGGGCGCATTCCGCCGCCGCTGCCGCGACGAAACACCGGGCCCCCTCCCCCGCTCCCCATGCGCGCCTAATCCGCGGCGCCCGCACTGCACCTTGCCATGCCCAGCCCTCCGGCGGGCAGCCCGCATCCGTGCACACCCAGGCTGCGCGAAACGGCGCCGCCCCCTCTCCTTCCACTTGCGACACCCCCCACTTCCTGTGTGCCACTAGGGGCTTGCGGCGTGTGCACCCGTCCACGCCGCGCCAAATGCCGTTGCCAACTTTATTCCGCTGCAAAGGGGCGGCACCGCCCTCCCCAGTCTCTCCCCTCCTTCAAATTCCTGTTACTCTAATATCTGTGCTGGGCCCTCCCGTTTCCCCAGCTCCCTGCGCCGCAGCTGGGACGTGAGTCTTTACACGGGGCGGACACGGGTTGGAGGGGCGCGGTGCGGGGGGCGCCCCCCCCAAAAAAGCTGCGGCAGGATGCACAAAAGAGGCAGCGCGCGGGATTGAAGGCAGCCGCCTCAGCGCGCGCGCCTCAGGGCACAACAAAACGGGGGAAAGAGCATTGCCCCCAACAGGCTGCCGCCGGCACAGCGGCCAGCGGCGGCGGCGGCGGCCGCGCGCGCGCGCGGGCGGGCGCTGGGGGCATCAAAACTCGATCCGGTAGAGCGGCCGCTTCTCCCGCGCCTTGCCCTGCAGCGGCTCGATGGTCCAGGTGCACGCCTGGATCGCGTCCGGGTTGTCGCCGGCGCACATGCCCACCAGGTGCTCCGCCGTCACCGGCGCGGGCTTGCCGAACTCGAAGATCGAGGCGGGGCGCGCCGGCGCGGGCGGGAACGCGGCGTCCTTGCCGCCGGCGACCGCCTGCCGCCGCGCGTCGTCCGCGTCGAGCTGCTGCTGCCGCGCCTTGGGCAGCGGCTTGGCCTCCGCGGAGCTCTTGCCGAAGGGCCACCACCACCCCATCTCCGGCCGCTGCTGCTGCTGCTGCCGGGGCTCGCCTGCCGTGTGCTGAGGCGCGATCTGGGCGGGCTTTCAGGGGCTGGGCGGTATGCAAACGTGGCACCAAATCGTTTGGAGTGTGGCGCGCGCTGAGAGGGCGTGAAACATTTTGCCCGGCAGGCACCGGCGCACTCGGCGACGTTTCTGCGCACCCCAGCAAGCTTGCGCGGCCCAGGGTCGGCATGAAACGCCCCTGAATGCTCATTACACGAGGACAGGGCCCCAGTGCGCGCGGCTGCAACCTTCGCGAGCCGCTCCCCGGCCGCCGCCGGCCTCCCCGCGAGGCTCGGTTTCAAGTCGCCTGGCCGTCCTCGGCCCGGGTTGCCTGACTACGGTACCCGCAACCCCCCCTTCACCCCTTGACGTCCACCAGCTCCACCTCGAACTCGAGGGTCGAGTTTGGCGGGATGCCCGGCAGCGACTGCGTGCCGTAGGCCATGGCGGGGGGGATGACGAGCTTGCGCTTGTCCCCCACGCGCATGCCGTCCACGCCGCGGTCCTGGGGTTTGGGGGTTTCGAGGGGATTGGTTCTGACTTTTGAGGGCTCGAGATTGGGGTGTTTGAGGGGAGGGGGTGGGCGGGAGGGATGCTGGGGCGCAGCATTGCAGGCAGGCAGCCGAGGGCGCGGCCGCCGCGGCGGCACGGGCGCCTGGCCCCCCGACGGCAACGGAAAAGCAAGCCGCCGCAAAGCCGCCGCAAAGCTCCCCCAACCCCCAAACAAACAAACGCTCACCCAGCCCTTGATGACCTCCCCCACGCCCAGCCTGAACGCAAATGGCTTGCCCTTGAGGTTCTGGTCAAACACCTTGCCGTTCTTCTTGAGCCGCCCGATGTAGCGCATGGACACGCGCTTGCCGGGGCGCGCGACGCGGCCGTCGGGCTGGCCCATCTTGAGGTCGTGGATCTCAAACCCGTTTTCAAACACGCGCGGCTTGGCGCGCTTCGCGGCGGCCGAGCCGGGCGTCTGCTGCTGCTGCGCCTGCTGCTGCTGCTTGTCCGCCGGCTGCGGCGTCTTGGCCGCAGCCTGCGGCTGCTGCGCGGCGGCCTTGGCCGGCGTCTTGCCGGCCGTCGACGCCGGCGCGGCGGTGGCGGGCTTTTTGGTGGCCGGCTCGGCCGCCGCCTGCGCCGCCTTGCGCTTGTCTCCGGCCTGCGGCGTCTGCTGCTGCTGCTTGGGCTGCTGCTTCTGCTGCGGCTGCTGCTTCTGCTGCTGCTTCTGCTTCTGCTGCGGCTTCTCCTCCTCGCTCTCCTCCCCCTCGTCGTCCTCGCTGCCGCTCTCTGCGGGAGCGGCGGCGGCAAAAGCGGGGCGAGTCGGTGCGCGGCAGCGCTTGGCTGCGGCCGGCGGCGCCCGTGGACGCACGACAAACCCACTGCGTTCGAGCCCCCTTGACAAACCATGAAACCACTTCGGTTGAAAGCCAAAAGCATCGCATTCGAGGCTCACTCACCGCCCTCGTCGTCCTCGTCCTCCTCATCTGACTCGCTCTCCTCCTCGGCCGCCGCCGCCACCTGGCCCTTCTTGGCCGCCTGGAGGGGGGACGCAGGCGGCACGGCGGGGACGCGGGCGTTCTCAGGGGTTGGCTGAAAGCGAGCAGTGGCGGCGCCAGAGCCCGCGCGGAAACGGCTGCGAAAGCCTGCCCTGCCAGCTGCCCTGCCAGCTGCCGCGCCCGGTGCGCTCCGCATGCCACCTCTTCCCCCCCGCAAGGACAAACGCAGGCGCCGCTCCCCCCCTCCCCGCCGCCCTCAACCCGAGAAACCGCCCGCCCAGGCAGCGCACCGCCGGCTTGCCGCCCTTGCCCTTGCCCCCCTCCTCCCCGTCGTCGTCAATCTCCTCAATCACAACGGACGGCTTCCCGCGGCCCGCGGCCGCCGGCCAGCCGTAGGCGGCGCCGTCGTCGTCGCTTTCCCCCTCCTCGTCGTCGTCGCTCTCGCCCTCCTCCTCGTCCTCGTCCTCCTCGTCAGAGTCCTGCGGGGTATTTTTTTTGCAGTTTGTGGGGTTCAATTACGGGCGGTTGGCTGCGCGCGGTCATACCCTGCAGCGCTGCCGTTTCCAGGAGTCATGCGTGCGCACAGGTGTGGGTTGCAGAGGCGGGGCTGCGAGCGCCGCGGGGCGCGCCCCCGGCGGAGCGCCTCCCCAGCGGCCCGCAGCTGGGGGCTGTTTAACGGCCCACGCGGCGCCCCCCGCCGCTCACCCCGTCCATCAGCATGGGGTGCAGGCGGCGCATGTAGTCATCCTCGTCGTCGTCGTCGCCGTCATCCTGAAAGGGGGAGGACGATGGGGGAGGCTCGGTTGGAGGGGGGCAGGGGTTGTGCTGAAGGCGGGAGGGGCCGGCAGGAGGCCGCTGCTGAGGGGGGCAAGGGTGCCGCCTATGCTGGTCTTGTGCATCCAAATCGTGTGCAAAATGCCCCACCCTCCTCGATGAGCGCCGCCCCCGCACCTCGTCATCAGGGCCATCCAGGGCGCCAAACTGCGGGGAGAAATACCTGCGGGGCCGATCCAGGGAGGGGGCGCGGCCCACCGGCGTTGGTGCGCGCTGCGCACTGCCGACCAGGTTGCCCCGCCGCCCGCGCCCGTCGCCCGCTGGCAGCCCGGGGCTGGCGCAGGGAGCGCAAGCCGGCGAGCGCGCAGGGCGCGCACACACACATACACACACACCCCGCGCCGCGCCGCGCCGCGCCGCGCCGCGCCGCGCCGCGCACCCGCTGAGGTGGATGGTCGCGCTGCCCGCGACGCTGAACTCTGCGTAGTGGGTGATGAACTGGTCCAGCGCGACCGTGTCCAGCCGCCCCGCGCACAGCGTGCACAGCACGGCGGGCTCCTCGTCCTCCGCAAAGCGCACCAGCAGCGACGCGCGCGTGCCCTCGGGCGCGTCGTGCGGCAGGCAGGCCTGGGAGAGGTGGAGCATCGCCTCGTCCGGCGGCGGCACAAACGCCGCCGGCTTGCCGGGGCGCACGGCTGCGCGGTAGAACATGGCGGCCTGGGCTGCGGCTGGGCGTGCAGGAGGCGGATACCGGGCCCTCGTCGGGGCTGGGGAGGGCGCTGGCGGCCGGGGCTGCGACGAGCGCTCGACGGCAGCGCGTTCGATCTGCCGGGTGGCTGCAGCGCAGGCGGATTTTTTTGAGTGCCCGAAAACCAACGCGCCCGGGGAAAGGGCGGAAGAGCCGACGAAGCTTCGGGGCACTCGCGCCGCCGCAAACTCACTCGCCGCTGGCCGCTGCCCCGCGAGGCCCGTCGGCCTTTCAGGACGGAGCCATGCACCCTCCATTGCGATCTGAGCGGCGCGGTCGCCTTGGGAAGCCCGCTCCTGGCGCGGCCGGCGGGCGGCCGTCGCGCCGTCGCGCCGAGCAGCGGCAGAGCGTCCGCCGTGGCGGCTCGGCTGTGTGATCGCACGCCTGTGACAGAGACAGCGGTATGATAGATCGAAGCGTGCAATGGGGGCTTGCGGCCATGAACCGCGGCGTGGAAAAAGCGCCGGCATCGGTGGCTTGACCTCCAAGTTTGACTGCACGCCGTCGCGCCGCCTTGGCAATGGGGGCAGGCTGTGGCGGGTCCGCCACGCCGTCTGGGGCGGCTCAAACGGCCGCGGCCAGCAGCGGCCAGAGAAGCAGCGGGCGGTGGCCGGCTGCGTGCATGCGGCGAGTGCTTGAGACCGCCGGCCGCGCGCGCTCCGCATTGACACCGCCGCGCGCGCCCCGCACGCCCTCAAACGGCAATGGCGCGTTGCCCCTCGCGGCAGCAGGGGCCCACTCCTCTTTACCGGTGACAGAAGCTGGGCGCCCTCAGATCAAAAAGGCCGCGGGGCGTTGGGAGTTTGGGGCAGGCATGTTTCACCCCGCCCACGCGCCCTACGCGACGGGCTATGGAGGAGGTTCCAGCTTGGCGCAGCAGCAGTCGCAACAGCAGGCGCAGCAGCGGAAGGAGCCCCGCTTTACGGTGGTGTATGCCCACACCGACGAGGACCTGGTGCGCCGCGGGCCGGGCCGCATCCCAACGGAACCCACATCCCCGTATGCATGCTCGGGAGGCGCGCCAGGCGCCTGGCTGACCTGGCCCGGTGCGCCCCGACCCGCCGGGGCGCCACATGCGCGATCGCCGCACCGCGCCGTGCGTCCATCCGCCCCCGCCCCCGCCCCGCCCCGCAGCACTGCGGCGCCGTCGAGTCGATCGTGGCGACGAGCAGCGGCAGGCTCTTCACCGGCTCGCGCGACTCGACGATCCGGAGGTGGGGGGAGGGGGCGAAACAGACGCAGTCGCGCGGCGGTGGTGGGGTGGTGTCTGCCGCCGCAGCGGTTTCCGCGGGCCGCCGCAAACTGCCCAGCACGCATCGACATGTGCTTGCCACGCCGCGGCCAGCCAAGCGGCGCTTGCGGCACCCGCGCCCCCCGCCGCCCCCGCAGATGGGACTTTGGCAGCGGCCGCCCCGCGTGCTCTGCGCGCTTCGAGGGCCACGTGGACTGGGTCAACGGCCTCGCGCCGGTGGGCAGCGGGCTGCTGGCCAGCTGCTCCTCGGACCGCACCGTCAAGCTGTGGAAAGCAGACTCCAACGGTGCGCGATGGAAGGGAGGGGAAGGGAAAGGGGGGCCCGGGCCCCAAACTGCAGCGCACGCCCGTGCTGGGCGCAAACGGCGCCAACGCAAGCACGCCAACGCACAAACGACGCAACCGCAACCGCGGCGCCGCGCCGCCCCCCAGGCGAGTGCCTCCACACCTTTGCCGACTGCCACAGCGACTACATCACCCGCGTCGCCGCCGCGCCCGCCGCGGGGCTCGTGGCGTCGGCGGGGCTGCGGTCTGAGGTCTTCTTATACGATCTGGGCGCGATGAAGGCGGTGCCGCTGCGGCCGGCCTCCTCCTCCTCCTCCCCCTCCTCGCCGCCCTCCGCCTCGGGCTCTCAGGACGGCGGCGGCGCGGCGGAGGGCGGGGGCGCGCGGGAGAACGGCGGCGCGGGGGTCCGCACGGCGGCGGTCGGCGGCGGCGGCCTCGGCGGCGGCGCGGGCCCGCAGCAGCAGCAGCAGCAGGCGGGCCACCACGCCCCCGCCGGCCAGCACCACCACCACCACCACGCCCAGTCCAGCGGCCCCAAGGGCTCCATTTACGCCCTGGCCATGAACCCCAGCGGCAGCCTGCTGGCCACGGGCACCACTGAGAGCTTCATCCGCGTCTACGACCCCCGCAGCCACGCCAAGGCCATGAAGCTCAAGGCAGGAGGGGGGGGGGCGGGGGGGAGGGCGAGGGGGGGAGGGCGAGGGGGGGAGGGCGAGGGGAGGGGCGCAAAGAGTGAGGCAGTGCCGGCCTGGCCACTCCAGGAGCGGGGGCGCCCAGGCAGCGCTGCAGCTGGACAGAGGCGGCGGGCGGGCAGCCCGCCGGGGAGGCGGCGGCACACCCCAAAACGACTCGCTGCGCCCCCTTCACCGCCGCCGCCCCCCCCCCCCCCCCCCCCCCCCCCCCCCCCCCCCCCCCCCCCCCCCCCCCCCCGCAGGGCCACACCGACAACGTGCGCGCCCTGCTGATGAACGACGCCGGCACGCTGCTGCTCAGCGCCTCTAGCGACGACACCGTGCGGCTCTGGGACATGCGACAGCAGCGGTGCATACAGGTGCGCGCGCCGCGGGCTGCGCCGCGAGCCGCTCCCGGCGAGGGCGCCGTCGGCTGCGGGCTTTGCCACCGACCCCCGGGGTCCGTTGAGCACGCTCCGTCAGCAGACTGCCGTAGATACGACAGCCCGCTTTCGCCGGGCGCGCAGCCGCGTGGCGCGCCTCCACGCGGCCGTGGCGCAGGCGCGCCGCCAGCGGGCGCCCGGCTCCCTCCCCCCTCACAGCCCGCCGCCCCGCCCCCCCCCCCCCGCCGCGCGCCAGACGCTCGCGCTGCACACCGACTCGGTGTGGTGCCTCGCGGCCACCGCCGATTTTTCCACCGTTTTCAGCGGCGGGCGCGACCAGCGGCTGTTCAGGACGCACCTGGGGCGGCGGGAGACGCAGCTCTTCGCGCAGGCGGACGGGCCCGTGCGCGCCATGGTGGGGCGGGGCGAAGGGGGGCGGGGAAGCACGCGGGGGGGGGGGGGCTGCTGCTGGAACTGGCTTGGTGGCTGCCGGGTCTGGGTGCTCACCTGCAGACTGCGCGCGCGCATGCCGGCATGCATCACCATTCAGCAATGGACGCAGCGCGGTTCGTGCAGCGATGTGCGTCAACGCAGGGATGGCACCCACCCAACCGCAACCCGCAACCGCAACCCGCAACCCCCAACCGCCGCCCAGGCGCTCACGCCGGACGAGCGGCGGCTGTGGGCGTCCGCCAGCACCCCCGCCGCGGTGGCTTACGACGCGCCCCCCTGGCCGTCAGAGCCGGACGACTCGGGGCCGAGGTGCGCCCCGCAGCGGCGCGCCGCCTGCCGCAGCTGGCCTCGCCCAACCCCCCGCCAAACACCGCCGCTGCGCCGGGGGTGACGAATTTCTGAAAGGGCAGCCCAGCCCCCAAATGCGGCCCCGTTCCGGGTGCTCTCGGGCCCACCCCACCTCGCCCCCCCAAACACTAACCAAACACGCACTCGCGCCCCCCCTTCGATAAAAACGCACACCCCCACCCCCAGGAGCGCGTCGCTGTCCCGCTCCTTCCTGGGCGGCAGCCCCGCGCTGCGGCTGAAGCAGGGCAGCGACCTTTCCACGATGGCGCGGGAGCAGCGCTCGCTGCAGCTGCCCGTGGTCACGATACCGGGCGCGCCGGGTGAGCGGGGCGCGCGGTGACTAATCATGCGCTGCGCCTGCGCGTCAGCCGCTCCGTCCCCCAACTGCTGGCCGTCATCAGCAAGCCCTGTTGTTCCCGAATTAACAGCCGCAAGTATCGCAATTAACAATGGGCAAGCCCCACCCCATGGACCCCACACCCGACCCCGCAACCGCCGCACAGAATAACCCCCTCCCCCCCAAAACAAACACAACCCCCAGCCCTCGTCGCGTACCGGGTGCTGCCGGACAAGCGCCACGTGCTGACTCAGGACAGCCGGCGCTGCGTGGCGCGCTGGGACGTGCTCAGCGGCTGCATCGTGGAGAGCTACGGGGTGGGTGGGGGTGCGGTAGGGGTTGCGGTTGCGCCGGGGGCCGCTGGGGCTGAACCGCTGGAACAACCAACCAACCAACGAAACAAACAAACAAACAAACAAACAAACAAACAAACAAACAAACAAACAAACAAACAAACAAACAAGCAAACAAGCAAACAAACAAGCAAACAAGCAAACAAACAAACAAACAAACAAACAAACCCGCAGCCAGTGGACCTGCTGGACCAGGAGCGCGCGCTGTGGCGCCCCGTCAGCGTGCCATCCTGGTTCTCGGCAGACGTGCGGACGGGGCGGCTGGCGGTGCACCTGGACCCGCCCGGATGCTTCTCGGCAGAGACCTACGCACGTGAGCGAGCCCCTCGCCCCCTAGCTTTCCGCTGAACAGCCGCCCTCAGCCTCCAACCCGCCGCAGCACTGGCCCCAGCCTGCCGCAGCCCCGCCCCAAAAGTGCCACACCGCCCCCACCCGCCGCACCAGCGCTGCCTCGCACCAGTCGCAACACCCGCGCAAACACCCCTCCCCCCCCAACCCCCCACCCCACCCCCCCAGTGGACCTGGGCATCACGGGGGCGCAGGACGACGTGAAGCTCAACCTGGGGGCCTGCCTGCTGCGCAACGCGCTGCGCCTCTGGGCGCTGCGCTACTCTGCCGCGCACATGAGCGGGGCGCCCATCCCGGGCCTGGACGACGCGGCGTGGCCGGAGATGCCGCGGTTCTCAGAGGCGCGGCCGCCGGCGGGTGCGGGGGGGGAGGGGGGGGGCGGGGCGGCGCCTGCAACAGCGGGGAGGGCCCGGGGGCTGCGCTTGCCCGGCGGCGACCGCCGCGGCGGGGCGCGGGGGGCACTTCACTTTGCGGCACGCCGGGCAGAGTGAACGCCAAGCCGGCTTTCCTGCCTGCCTGACTGCCTGCCTGCCCCCGCAACAGCGCGCTTGCACCCATTGCCTGCCGGCTGACCGCCCCCCAACGCGCCCCCGGCGACCCCGCCCACCCCACCCCGCCCGCGCAGTCATCAGCCAGGACGCGCGCGGCGCGGCGTGGCGGCGGCCCTTCACGGCCTTCACCGGCGCGGAGCCGCCCGACGCGCACATACCCGCGTGGGCGGCGAGCGCGGTGCTGCACGCCACCTTTCCCTACGTGCGGGAGCTCAAGGCCGCGTTCGTGCTGCAGCCGGCGGAGGGCAGCGGGCTGCCCAGCCTGCTCCAGAGCCGGCTCAACGCGCCGCGCATCCTGCAGGTCAAAAAGGTGAGGGGCGGGGGGGGGGGGTCGCTGACGGGGGACCGGACTGGGTTCCCCACCAAACGCGGCACCTGCCCTGCCACTTGACGCCTTGAACACCCCCCCCCCTCCAAAAGCATAACGCACAAATCTGGCTGGCCAATGACCAGTTCCCCCCCCAAACAAACAAACAAACAAACAAACAAACAAACAAACAAACAAACAAACAAACAAACAAACAAACAAACAAACAAACAAACAAACAAACAAACAAACAAACAAACAAACAAACAAACATAAACTTCAACCCCCAACCGAACAACCGCCCCCCAGGTGGTCAACTACTGCGTGTCCAAGCTGGCAGAGCTGGGGGTGCCGCTGCTGCCCCTCGACGTCACCTGGGACCCGGCCAGCCGCCTCCCGCCGGCGGAGCAGGGGCAGGGCGACCAGGGCCAGCCGCAGCAGCAGCAGCAGCAGGCGCAGCAGCAGGAACAGCAGGGGCAGCAGCAGCAGCAGGGCCAGCAGCAGCAGCAGCAGCAGCAGGAGCAGCAGCAGCAGAATCAGTTAGCGGGGCAGCTGCCCAACCAGCCCCAGCAGCCCCAGCAGCAGCGGCAGCAGTACCTGGAGCTCACCTGCAACGGAATGGTGGGGCCCGCGGGGGCCCTGCTTGCCGCGTTAAAACTGCGAAAGAGGGGGTGGAAATCGCACGCCTGAGCTGGCAATTGATCTTGGAAGCTCCTGCTGACGGCTCATGCACTGCGCACTGGAAGCGGACGAGGAAAGCATCCCCGCCCCGCCCCGCCCCAAACCCCTCGCCCCCGCCCCGCCGCCGCCCCGCCCAAACCCCCAGGCCGTCCCGTGCGAGCTGTCCGTTGCCGCGGTCAAAAAGTTCATTTGGCGGCGCAGCGACGACGTCGTGTTCCTCTTCCGCATACTGGACCCCGCCGCGGCGGCGCAGCTTCCGAAAATCGAGCCCGAGTGATGAGGGCGCGCCCGGCGCCCGCGCGCTGTGCGCGCGCGCGCGGGTGCCGGCCGGCGGTCGACTGCGCGGGCGCCCGGTTATCGCGCCCGCCTGTAAACTGCCGGGCCGGCGTGGGGCCCGCTGCCAGGTCGGGGTGGGGGCGTGCGGCGGCGGACTGGGGTCGGATGGCTCGTCGGCGGCGCCCGCACCACCGCCACACCACCGCGGTACCGCTCACCCTGGCGCACCGGTGCCCACTCCGGCGGTCATATGTTCCTACGAGGGGTTCTGCAAACCAAATCGCCGCTGCAAATCAAGCACCAGCGCGCCAGCAACCGCCACCGGCCTTTTTGCGCCCCGCCCGCGACGCTCCGGCAGGCAGGCAGCGCAGGACGGCGACAATGCTTCGCAGCCGTGCAATGGCGCAGCGCGTGGACGGCAGCGGCGCGCGGGCGGTGAGGATCAGGCGCTCGCGGGTCTTTCGTGGCGATCTGTGGCCGTGGCAGCAGGCAAACGGCGCGCCCCTGCGTACTCACGCGCAAAATCCTTCCGCAGGCACACCCAAACCGCGGCGGCACCGTGCGGCGGCGAGTTGCAGGCGGTGCGTTGCGCGCAAAGCCTGGTCGGCGGGGCGGGTGGCGCTGCGCGTGCTGCATCCGGCGCCGCACGCAGTCGCCGCGCAGTCGGGAGAGGCAAGAGAGCAGGCCGTGGCAACAAGCGCAACCGCTGACCTCCCCTCCCTCCCACGCATACGCAGGCAAGACCTCGTTCGTCGGCGCGCGTGTGGCCGCGCCGGGCGTGAACAACGGCAGCATGCGGCGCGCCCGCATGGCGCAGTGGCTCGACAACAGGTGGGCGCCCCGCCGCGGCAACGCCGCACGCGCACGCATGCGCAATCTCATTTGGTCGCCCTATCGTGCTGCATGGGATCCCCCTACAACATGTGCAGCATGCGAAAACACCCGCGCCGCCCCCGCCCCGCCGCAGGGCCGAGGCGGAGGTGCCCGTGCCGCTGGAGGTCTGCTGGGCGCTGTGGGACGACCGCGAGCGCATCCCCCAGTGGATGCCCTGGATCAAGTCGGTCAAGGTGCTGCAGGACGACCCGCGCCTCTCGAGGTGGACGCTGTCGACGCACCAGTTTGGAAGGTGGGGGGGCGGGGACCTTTTGGGGGGGCCTTCCGCCCGTTCAAGGCGGGGCAGCCGGCCAGGGAGCGGCCCGGCACGCAGCAGGGGCGGCGGCCGCGAGGTGCGTGGGTGGCGGAGGGCGGCAGGGGGCAGCGCAGGGTGTGCGGCAGGCAGCAGAAGCAGGGGCGCGCGCCTCGCTCACAACCCCGCCGCCGCCGCCGCCGCCGCCGCCGCGTGCGTCTCTGCCCAACCGCCAGAGACTGGGAGTTTTCGTGGCTGGCGCGCAACCTGGCGCCCGTGCGCAACCAGAAGATCCACTGGGCGTCGGAGCCCGGCAGCGCCAGCCTGCCCGGCCTGTCCATCGCCAACCGCGGGCAGATCCGCTTCGTGCGGCGGGGGCCGGCGTCGACGAGCGTGTCGCTGAGCATCAGCTACGAAGTGCCGGAGCTGCTCGCGCCCTTTGCAAGCGTGCGCGGGGGGGCCGGGAGGGCTGGGAGGCGGGGCTGGGGGGGGTTGCAAGGGGGTCGCGAGGGGGCGGCAGGTCGGTCATGCGGCGTGACAGGACTGTGGGACCCCCGATCGCAACCAAGCCAAGCCCCACAGCACCAACCCACCCCAAACGCCGTCGCGCACCGGCGCCCCCCCCCCCCTCGCTGCCCGCAGGCGCTCACCCCCGTGGTGGAGGGCATCATCGGGCGCGACATGGAGCGCTTCCGCGACTACGCGGTCAAGTACGCAGCAGCAGCGGGCGCGCCCGCACCCGCAGCAGGACAGGCAGAGGCGTGAGCCACGGGGCCCGGCCCGGGAGCAGCGCCGGTGTGTGTTGAGTTGTGTTTTCCGCGTGTGTGTGCTCAGTCCGCTTGGGATTTTTGCTGCGAGGGCCCTGCCTCTGCGATGAGCTGCCCTCCCCTTCTGCTGCGCACCAAGAGAAAATGCTGTCTGCAAGCCTGCCCTATGCAAACCACAGTGCAATTCACGCGCACGCGGAGCGGCGGAGCGCTGGGCGGGGTGGGCCAGCCGGTGGGCACTCTGCAAAGCCAAAAGGCTCCTGCTGTTCGGGTTTACTCCATTACCAGCCTCTCTACCTGCTGCTGCTGCTGCTGCTGCTGCTGCCCCTGCTGCACGCTGCGCGCCCTGAGATCACCAGATCGCACCCGCGGGCGGCGTGGGCAGCTGGAGCTAGGCAGGAGCCAGGGACGGCCGAGGCGCCTTGAGGGCAGCGACTCTGCTCCCAGGGCGCGGCCCTCGCCTCCTGTGAAAAGGGGCGGGAGGACAAAATGACCTCGATCGACACGGAAAAGGCCGAGCGCCGTGTATGGCTCGTGCGGGTGCGTGCACGGCTTTCCAAAGTATGCTCTGGCGCCGTCTGCGGGCGACCACTCGCCCTGGGGGCAGGGCGAGGCCCACAGGCACCCCGAGCGGGGCTCGCCGCTCGGCGCCGCGCGTGCTGCAGCGCGCTGCACGCGCTTCGGCCGGCGTCGCCGCCCTGAAGCCCTGCCGCCGTGGCCGCCCCCCGACCTCCAGGTGCCCCCCTACATTGCGGAACGCTGGAAGGCGGCGTGCGCCCAGAACACGGGCGGCGTGGATGAGGACGCAGCTGAGGACGGCGCCGGCAGCAGCCTGGGGCGCATCAGCATCACCTCCCTGCAAGACGTGCGTGCCGATCTGGATTCAAAAGGCGGGGAGAAGAGGGGCGCATGCAAGCAGGCCGACGCAGACGCGGCGGCGCGCGGCAAAGGCGCAAGCAAAAACACGCCCCGGGCAGCGCACGTGTGGTGCCGAACACAAACCCCCCGCTCCTCGCTGCCTCTTTACACCCCGCAGGGCAGCACCCGCACGATGCTGGAGCTGCCAGGTGCGCGCTGTGCAGTACCTTTGACGAGGGAGGGCCTCTGGCCACCTGGCCACTCCCTCCTGGCAGCGTTGACTCAGCCCCACGGCCCCAGCCCTGCACCGTCCCCACTCCCCAGCCCACACGCCGCACTCAAAACCCCCCAAACAGAGGGCATGTGCGACGCCGCGCTGCCGCGCCGCTACACGCTGCAGCCGGGCACCGACGTGCTGGACATGAGCGTGCTGTCCAGCGAGGGGGACGAGGGCGGCGGCGACGGGGAGGTGCCGAGGCTCGTGCGGCCGCGTGAGTGGGCGGGGCTGGGGGGGCGGGGGGCCTGCGGGGGCTGGGGGCCTGGTGTTTGGGGGCCTGGGGTTGGGGCCCTGGGGGCGAGCAGCACACAAAGGCAGGGGGCAAGCCCCGCTCTGGCGAGGGGCTGCGCTGCCACCCTCCCCACAAAACCTGTCCCCGTCCGCACAGAACCGCCCCCTACCCCAAACCTTTCAAATTCCAAACCCTTCCTCCAGGGCTCGACGGCGTCGTGTCCCAAAAGCACGACGCAGTGCCGGCGCAGTCCGCGCCCGGCGCCGCCGCCGCCGCCGCCGCCGCGGGCGGCGCGCCGCCGATCGACGCCGCCTACCGCGCGCTGACGCGCAAGCGCACGCTCGCGTCGCTGCAAAAGGGGCGCAGCGTGGCGGTCATCACCGACGGCCGCGCGGCGCAGCGCCTCTACCAGCAGCAGCACAACCGGGCGTCCCTGTACGTCAAGTACACCCAGGCGGACAAGGAGGAGTTCGAGGCGCGCTCCGCGCGCGACCTGGCCTCCAAGGCCGGCGCCGGCAAGCGCTCGCGCATGGAGCGGCCGGAGCTGGAGCAGCTGCTGTTCCGCCTGTTCGAGCGCCAGGCGCAGTGGGCGCTGCCGGCGCTGCAGAAGGAGACGGACCAGCCCATCGGCTGGCTGAGGGAGGTGCTGGGCGAGGTGGCGGTCACGGTCAAGCGGGGGCCGGTGCGGGACATGTGGGAGCTGCAGAGGCAGTTCAAGGTGGCGGGCGGCGGCGGGGGCGGCGCAGGCGCCGGCGCGGGCGGGGCGGACGGGTGACGACGCGGCGTGTCCGCGCGGGCGTGTGCGTCCGGCTGCTTGGCTTTTTTAGGCGCGCAGACGCTAGAGGCGACGCTTCCGCCCATTCCCCCATCCCGCTTGGGTCCGGCTCCTTTTCCGACCCGCTTTGTGCGCACGGCGGCAGTAGGGGCCAGCCAGCTGAGACACGCTGGTGGCCGCCTCGAGGGCGTGCACGAGTCCCCCCCGCGTTGCTTCCGGGGCTGTAAATGGGTTTGCGCAATCGCAGGTTACAGGGTGCAGGAGGGCTGGAGTACAGATGGTGCGGTGCGGTACAAGGCTTTGGTTTGGACGCAAGAGCGGGGGGACAACGCTCCTGAAAACGCTCCTCTGCCGAGGGTGGGCGCTTGGCACCCCTGCTGCTGCCGGCCGCTGCAGCCCCGGGGAGGGCTGGGGCCCGGCGCGCAGTGTGCCCGCAGGGGGGAGGCTGCATGCATCGCAACATGCAAGCAAGCAACGAACGAGCTTGAAAAGGGCCGCGCGTGGCGTCTCTAGGCAATGGCGAGGGAGGGTCTCGGTACAGCGCGCGCACGCCGTGTTGCACAGCACAGCACGCCGTGCGGGGGGAGGCGCGGCTGCGGCGCGCCTCCCCCCGCAAACGGGGGCGGCACAAGGCACAGGGTGCGGCGCGGGCGGGGTGATACACAGCTTTGAAGCAGTATCGCGGGGAGGGAGGGCCGCACGCAGCGGCGGCGCTTGCAGGGTTTGGAGGAGTGGAATGGGAGGCGCGCGCGCCCCGTTGGGAGGGTGGGGGCAGCCAGATGCGGACATGGGGAGAGACGGGTACAGGCGCGCGCACGGCGCGGGCCACAAAGACAGTCGGGAAATAATAAGGTGTAGGGGGAGGGGGGGAGGTGTTGAATGAAGGGGAGGCTGCCTCACGCCGAGCCCCCGTTGCCGCCGGGGCGCCAGTCGCCAAAGCCGTCAAAGCCGCCGACCGCCGGCGCCGCGCCGCCCTCCCCGGGCGCCGCCAGCTCCTCGAGGCGCAGCTGCAGGCCCGGCGGCAGCCCGGACTGGCGGCCCGGCTCCAGCGGCGGGTGGGGGCCGTCGTACACCGCGCCCGACATCTCGTGGAAGAGCTTGAGGTTGTCGATGAGCTTGTGGGTCACCCGGCAGCGCCCGCAGCGCGCAAACACGGTGCCCTCGCGCCACGCGTGGATGTTCACCGGCCGGATGCTCGTCGCGCCGCAGCGGCGGCAGGTGAACCTGGGGGGCGGGTTTTTTGGGGGGGTGGGGTGCGGATGCGGGGCTTTGCGTTCAGGGCGAGGGGCGCGGGTGGTCGGCGCCCCGCGGGTTGGCTTGCACAGGGGCAGCAGGCACTGGACACGCAGCGTGCGCGCTCGCACCAACCCCAGCCCCCCCGCCCCCCCACCACCCCCGCCCCCACCCCCGCCCCCCTCACTTTATCTTGTGGCCGCGGCGCGGCGAGGAGGAGAAGGACTCGTACACACCGTCCGCGCGCGGCGCGCCCGCGGCGGCGGCGGCGTCCCCGCCGGCCCCGCCGGCCGCCGGCGAGAGGCCCAGCGCGGCCGGCGCGGCCGGCACGACGCCCATCTGCGCGCGCGGCACGATGGCAGTGGTGGGCGCGTCGAGGGCGGGCAGCACCTCGGCCTCGACGGCCTCCGCCTCTACGAAGCCCTCCCCCGTGAGCGCGACGGGCTCGCCGCCCAGCGGGACGATGCCGCGGGGGGTGGCGGGCAGCACGACCAGCGCCGCGTCGCGCAGCGAGGCGGGGCCGGGGGCGCGGCGTGGGCCGAGCGACAGGCCGCCGGGGCGGCGCCACGGCACCAGGCCGGCGGGGGCCGGCGGCGCCGCCGCGGCGGTCGCGGCGGCGCGCAGGACGAAGTTGCCCCCAAACAGAAGGGCCGGGCGGTCGCCGCCCGCCGCCTGCAGCCACAACGTGTGCTCGTCGTTCAGCATCACGGGGCGCGCCTCGCCGTCGCCGCCGCGGGGCGCGGCGGCGGCCGCGGCGGCGACGCGCTGGCGGTGCGCGCCCCGCTGCGGCGCCGCTGCTGCCGCTGCCGCTGCCGAGGTGTCGTGTCCGGCGCCGCTGCAGCGGCGCGGCGCCCGCGCTGGCACGCTGGCGCAGCGCCCGCACGCACTGCCACGCCTCTGGAGGGCGAGCATCCTTGTTGGTTCGCCGCAAGAGGAGGGGGGCGCGGCGAGCAAACTCTCCCGCGGGCCTGCGAAAGGGCCTCCGAAAGGCGGGGCTCAGCGTCAACGGTCCAGGAAGTCGTTACTCGTAAAATACAAGCCCGCCTGCCCCCGGCGGAGGTCAGGTCTGGAGGGGCACCCCGCGCACCCGGCCCCTCGATTCCTCGCCCCTCCCCTGAACCGAGAACAAAACGCCGATCGTGCGGTTTCAATCGCACAACTAGCCAAGCGATCGGCGTACCCCAGGCCCCCAGCGCCACCCGCGATCGCGCAGCGCGCCCCCTTTTCAGCTTCCGTCTGCCCCATTGGGACGGGCAGGAGTGCTTCACAGCGATCGAGGGCAGCCAGCGGCGCGCGCTCGACCCTGCCGCAGGCGTGCCGCGAGGCGCCAAGTTGGGCGCGCTGCGCGCTGCGCCGCCGCCGCGGTCGGCGGCCACCGCCGCGCCGTGCGGCCGTGCCGCCGCCGCGGCCATGTGGTGGCCTGTGCGGCGCGTCTTCCAGGCGCTGCTGCTGGGCCAGCCCGTGCCGCAGCACGTCGCGTTCATCATGGACGGCAACCGGCGCTACGCCGACTGCGCGGGCGTCGCGCCGCTGGACGGCCACGCCTCGGGGTACAAAAAGGTGGCCGTCGAACGCACCCCCCGCCCTTTGACGCATGCGCGATCTGCAGGGACGCTGGGGGGTGCGCGCAGCGGCGCCCACCGCCCGCAGCAGCGCCCAGCGGGGCGCTGCAGCGCTGTCGTCGCACGCCCGGCTCGCCCACGCGCCCTCCCCCACCCCCAAACAAAACCCAGATGGTCGAGGTGATCAAGTGGTGCTTCGAGCTGGGCGTGCGCCACGTCAGCGTGTACGCCTTCAGCATCGATAACTTCCGCCGCAGCGCGGACGAGGTGGAGGGGCTGATGCGGCTGGCGGCCGACAAGTTTGACGAGCTCACGCGGGTGGGGGGTGGGGGCGTGTTGCCCAGCGCGCGCGTGCGCGGGGGGAATTGGTGGGAGCGCTGTAGATGCGGGTTTGGGCGGACCAAGCCAGCTTGGGAAACGGGGTGCAGCGCAGAAAGGCGAGGGGGCGATGCACAGCCGAGCGGCGGCTGCCGCTCACACCCCGCATGCGCGCCCCGCCCGGCCCGCTACCCAGCCCCGGCGCCTCCCCCACAAACACCCACAAACAGCCCCTCCCAACACACCCACGCCCCGCAGGACGAGGGCGCGCGCGCGTGGGGCGCGGAGCTGCGCATCATCGGGGACCTGCAGCGCCTGCCCCCCGGCGTCGCGGCCGCCGCGGCGCGCCTCATGCGCTCCTCCGCCGCGCTTGCGGCCGCCGCGCCGCGCGGCGCGCCGCCGCGCGTCGTGAACGTGTGCTTCCCCTACACCTCCACGCAAGAGCTGGCCGCGGCGCTGGGCGCGCTGCGCGCGGGGCTGGCGCGCGGCGCGCTACTGCCCGCGGACGTCGACACGCGGCTGCTGCTGGACGCCATGCACACGCGGCCGCAGGCCGGCGCCGGCAGCCCGCCCGTCGACCTGGTGCTGCGCACCTCGGGGGAGGAGCGGCTGTCCGACTTCATGCTTTGGCAGTCGGGCGGCGCGCTGCTGACTTGGCTGCCGGTGCTGTGGCCGCAGCTGGGGTTCCTGGACCTGCTGCGCGCGCTGCGCGCGTGGCAGGAAGCCAGGCCGGCGCTGCGCGCGCTGGAGGGGGCGGCAGCCGGCGCGGCGGCGCGCGGCTGCAGCCCACCGCCGGCGTCCGACGCGGCCTGCGGCGGCGGCGGCGGCGGTGGTGCCCCGTGCAGCTGCTGCAGCTGCGGCAGGCCAAGGGACGGCGGCGAGGCCGCAGCGGCGGGCGCCGCTGCGCTCGCGTCGATCCGCGAGGAGGCGGCCAGCTGCGCGCCCCACCCCTCGAAACAGCTGCGCACGGAGGGCTTTTTGACGGGCCTGGAGGCGGTGCGGCAGGAGTGGATATCAGAACAGCATATGTATCAGCAGCAGCAGCAGCAGCGGCAGCAGTGCGGCGGCACAGCATACAGTGGCGGGGGCAAGCTCGCCGCGCCCGCATCGTGAACAGCACACAGGACAGATTGCAGCGTTCTGGAACAGCGGTCAAATGCCGCATTGACCAGCAGCACTAAGCAGAAGCAGAAGCAGTTCGCAGCACAGAGGCACGCAAGCTGAAAAGCCCCGCCAGTAAATTTGCGCGACTGCACGCGTGTGGCACGGCAGCAGGGGCGGCGCAGGCGGCGGTGCGCGCGCCCGGGCGACTGGAGGGGCGGCACCCGGGGCACTGCCGACCTCAATGGGCTATCCCGGCCGCTTTTTCGCATCTTCGAAGCCCCATTCCAGCCGCCCAAACTCGCTCCTCGAGGCCAGATCGCGTGGGAGCCTCCACTCACACAGCCGCGCGCCGTGTGCCAGCAGCCATGGCGGCGAGCAAAGCCTCGAGCGTTTGCAGTTCGGGCGCCGCGTTCAGGGCGCTGCCTGCCGCACCACGCAGCGTGCCGTTCAGGAGCGGCGCTGGTCGGGGCGCGCCGCCGCGCGTGTCCGCAGCGGCGCCCCAGCAGCGGCAGCAGCGGCAGCAGCGGCCCGCGCGCGTCGTCGCCCGGGCCAGCAAGGACGACGAGACGATTGAGCGCATGAAGCAGGACGCCGAGGGGAGTGACATCTGGGGGAGCGAGGTCTTTGCCACCCTCTTCAAGGTGGGCGGGCGCCTCATAACGAGACTCTCGTCCGGCGCCTGCAGGGCAGGGCTGCTGAAGCCCCGCGCGGAGCCAGCGCCTCGCAATTGCGAAGCTGTTTTGGCTGTTGTTTGAGAAAACCGCCCATGCGCTGCACCGGTTGTCGCCCCCTCCCACGCCGCCGCTTTCGCCGCTCCGCAGGTGGCGGTCGTCGCGGTGGCGGTGGGCGTGGTCGTGCTGCTGCTGGACGCAGCGCAGCCAATTGTGGAGACGACGATCGAGCGCTTCCCCACGCCTCAGTGAAGGCCCGCCGACGCCGACGCCTCCGTGCCCGTCCCGTCTGCGTGCGCGCCTGCTGCTGCAGCAGCCCGTGTTGATTGGGTGCAAAGTTGGTGGCGCGAGCGCCAGTTTTGCAGATCCTGTGTTGCTCACGTGTCCGCATAGCCAGGTTAACAGTAACACGCCTTGATAATGCTTGGAGAGTAGGGTTTAGGGATGGCAGCCGTGCGTGAGGTTTGTCCGACGTGCTGGGCTGCATGGGGCGGGGAGTCACAACAGTGGCTTGCGGTGGCCAGCCGGGATGCCCAACACGCGCGCGCGCGCACGGACGCACCGACACAGCCAGCGTTCAAGCCCTTGCTTGCCGTGCTCCTGGCGGGCCACACGCACAAAGACAATGTGCTCAGGCCCTGGCTGCGCGCGCTGCCGCCCCCCTCCCCCCCCCAACCTTCCCGCCCGGGCAGCCGGCAGCCGCGCTTGACCGCGCGGACCAACACAGTCCCGTCCTGCCAGCACACGCGGCCGTCGCCACCCGCAGCGGGTCGGCCTAACGGGGGCCCCACTGCGTGCCGCGCCCCGCCAGCACCGACGGGGCACGCACACTCATCTCGCGGCGGCGGCCGGGGGCGCCGATGCCCTCCGGCCGCCGATCCCCCCCCAGCGCGCGCGCGCAGCGACGCGCAGCCATTTGCCGTGCTCTTTGCAGCCAAACGCAACGCGCGCGCCCTGCCCTGGGGCCGCGCCGGTCGTGGAGGAGTCACCGCGGGTTCGAACACAAGCTTGCCATCCAGGCCGGGCCGCCGGCATCACAAACGAAAACGCTCGTCGTGAGCTTCTCGCTCGGTCGGGAGCGCGCGCCCACAGCCAGCCAGCCCCTTACGTCCTTGGCCGCGCGGGGCTCTTTGCTGCCGCCCCGCGGCCCACCCAACCCGCCGCCCGACGCGCCCAGCACGGCCAAAACAACCCTGAGAACCTCTAGGCCGCGTCCGGACAGCGCGCGCGCCCGGACAGGCCGCGATCGGCGACCTCCGATACGGGCGCGGGCGCCATGGGCAGCACGCCGAAGGGCGCCCCCGCGGACGTGCGGCCGCGCATGATCAACATCGTGGCAGAGGTGGGCCCGCGCGCGGGCGGGAGCGCGGTGCCGCGCCGCGGGGCGACTCCGGAGATTGGCTTGCCACGCGTGCAGCCAGCACGGCGTGACCCTGCAGCCGCACCGCCACCCTCGCCGCGCAGGCGGACGACTCGCCCATTTGCTGGGTCTGCCTGGACGGGCCCGCGCCGGACCGGCCGCTCGTTCACCCCTGCCGCTGTCCAAGCTGGTGCCATGCACGCTGCATCGCGCGGTGGCAGCTGCAGTCTGCCGGCACCAGGTGCGCCGGCTGGCGGAGGGGGGCCAAGGGGTGCCGTGGCGCAGGGATCGCCGCCGCTGGCGGCCCGGTTGGCGGGCGGCGCCGCCGGCGCTGCGCGCGCTGCGCTCTCGGTGATGACGCGACCTCCGTCACCCGCGCAGCCCGGGGCAGCAAATACCGTGCGCCGCACGCGCTCGAGACCGCGCGCACGCGCGCCGTCTGTGCCGCCCCGTACGCCCTGCCCTGGCTTTTTCAGGGGGCGCAGCACCGCACCGCGCGCGCGCCGCATACCGCACCGTGCGCGCGCGCGCCTCGAACCGCGCCGACCCCCCCCCTCCCCCCCTCCCCCCCTGCCCGCCCCGCCCCGCCCGCAGGCGTGAGACGCACTGCGACTTTTGCCGCGAGGCCCTGCCCGAGTGGAAGGACGTGCTCACGCCCAACAGCGACACGACCAGCGCGCCCGCGGTGATGAACGTCAACTTTGACAACAAGACCTACAGCTTCACGGTGCGGGGCGCGGGGGCGGGGGAGGGGCGGGCAGCGGCGCGCAGAGCGCAAGAGGACAGACACGCCCCGGGGGCGCGCCACTCCGGGCGCCCACACGCCCCCACGGCTCCCGGGACTCGGCCGCACCCCGCTCGCCACCCAGACACCCCGGCGGCCCGCAAAACCGGCGCACCCGGCCCGCCGCCGCCCGCAGGTCGCCCCCGGCTCTGACGGCTACCGCCAGTTCACGCAGGCCATCCGCCGCGCGTTCCACCTGCCGGACGACTCTGAGCTCAACATCACCTTCACCTGCGACGAGCCCAGCTCGGGCTCGCTGCTCACGCTGTCGGGGCCCGGCGCCTACGACGCGGCGGTGCACTGCGCCGCCGTCAGCGCGGCGCGCCGCAGCTCGCTCAGCGGCTCGGACGGCGGCGGCGGCGGCGGCGGCGGCGCGGGCGGCGAGCGCGCGCAGGTCGCGCAGGGCGGCGCCACGTCGGGCGCGTGCCCCTGCCCGCCACGCCTGCGCGTGCCGGAGCGGCGCTCCAGCAACAGCGGCGCCAGCACGAGCAGCAGCGCCTCGCCGCGCTCAGAGGCGGGCGACGCGGCGGCGGGCGCGTTCGCGCAGACGCCGGGCGCCGCCGCGGCAGAGGGCGCGCAGCGGGACGCGCCGCCGCGGGGCGCGGGCCCCGACGCGGGGCGGCGCGAGCGCGGCGGCGAGCGTGGGGGCGAGGGCGGCGGCAGCGGCGGCCTGAGCCTGGGCCGCAAGCTGCGCAACGCGCTGAGCGACATGCTCATCACCCGGTGAGGCGCGGCCGCAGCGAACCGCCCGCCGCCACTGCCGCGGCGCGGGGGGTCGCAAGCGGCCGCTGCCCCCAACTTTTGCGCAGCCCCGCCTTCCGCCGTCCCCGGCGGCCGGCACGTGTGCAGCGGCGGCGGCGCGGCGCAGGGGCCGGTGGCGGTGCCCCCTGCCCTTGCGCCCGCGCCACCGCCCCCTTGCCGCTTGTACGGTTGTGGTCTTTGTGTGTGTCTGACCCCCCGTTGGCTCATTTTGGCGTGGCCGGGCGCATTTTGCGGGCCGCAGCTCAGCCCCGCTCCAACGTCGACGTCGGTTTTTGGTGTGGTGCTCCCCCCCCCAAGTTCTCAATCCCCGCGCCACCCCGCGCGGCAGCGGGGCAGCGGGCGCCCGGCGTCTCTGGGCCGGCCACCATGCAGCCCCCCGCTGCCCCCTGTAGCCACCCGCCCTCTGTATTCGTGTGCACATCGCCGCGCGTGCGCTCCGTGCGTCCGCCCCAAATCCACGGCGCACACCGCCACCAATCGCCGCGCCGGCCAGCAGCCGCGCCCCGCCGTCCGAGACGGCGGGCGCGCCGCCAGGCCAGGCCAGGCCAGGCCAGGCCGATCTTGGGCCGGCCCCCCTCTCCAGTTAGGCCGGTGCGCAGGGGCCGCCCCGCCCCTCAGTCGGGCAGCGCCTGATCGCCCCCCATCTTTCTCGGCGTCGTGGCGCCGCGGCGTCGGGTCATGCAGCCCCTGCGGCGATCCCCCATGTCCGGCGCCGTCGGCGCCCCACCCGCCACGCGTTGCCAGCCGCCGGCGCGCTTCGCCTCGCCCGTGCGATCCCTTCGCCGATCTAATCCCAATCCTTGTGCCCCGCGCGAGCGGGGAGCACTGCTGCAGCCAACGGCCTCCTCTCTCTATGTGCGCCGCCGGCCACGCCTCTTGCGAGGGGCCCTCTACCGTCTGCACCCTCCAACCCCCCCGCCCCAGCAGCGGCCGATGGTTGTCAAACATCCCCAGGCCGCGCGCCTGCACGCTCCTGTCTTGCTGTGTGCGCGCGTGTGCGTATGTGTGTGCGTTCGCCACCCAAATTCCAGCAAAAGTTGACCGCTTGTGCATTCGGAACCGCGGCGCCGCCGCCCCCCCGCCGCCGCCCGCCCGCGCTCGCCTCTCTCGGCCGGCTCGACGCCCCGGCGGCGGCGGCCGACGCTGCACCCGCCCGTGCACCCTGCATTTAACCCCCTTGTAAGCAGCGTTGCATGTCCAATTAACTCGCCGGCCGCGGGGCAGCCGCCGCTTGCAGCAGCGCCAGGCCGGGCGCGGCACCCCGGTGACGACGGCGCCGGCGCGCAGGCCATCAGGGCAGCTCGCCCTTCTGCGAGAAGGCTCCCACTACAGTCAAACCACGATCGACAGCGCGCGGGGGGCCTCTGCCCCCTTGAAACATGACATACCTGAGTTAGCGCGTGATCTGCGGCGGGGCTGGGCGTGCCCGGCCGTCTGAAAGACGCAATGGCGACTCAGAGTGCCGTTTCGGGGGCCGCGGCGCGGGGCGGCGAGGACTGGGCGCGCTTATGGAGCGATGTCGATGCCCAGCTGCAGGCCCTGGGCCAGGACTACACGGATCCAAAGTTCTACGCCCTCAAACACGTAGTGGAGATCCTCAGCTCCACCCAGCCGCAGGCGCTGGTTGAGGAGGTGCGCCCCCGCGCGCGCCGCAGCGGCGCGAAGCGTGCTGCGTGAAGCGCCGTGCAGCCCGGGCACGGCCCGCCGCCCGCTCGCCGCGCCCGCTCGACCGCGCCCGCGGCCTGCCCCCATCGCAGCTGCGCGGCCACGAGGCGCGCCTCGCGGCGCTGGTTGACGCGCTGGCGACCAGCCACCACGCGGGGTTTGCAAAGTCCATCCAGCACTACAGCCGCATCCTGCAGCTCTTCGGCGAGGCGGGCGCGCAGATCGACGGCCTGAAGAAGAGCCTGTCGGACGCGCACCGGCAGCTGGCGGTGCAGTCGCGGCACCTGCACCAGCAGGCGCGGCGGGGCCGGGGGCCGCGGGCGGGGCGGCGGCGCGTGGGGAGGGGAGGGGAAGCAGGGTCTGCTTCCTACGCGGTGGCACGACTGCCTGCGCGCGCATGGCGGCTGCGCGGCATGGCTCCCGCCGCGGGCTCTCGAAACCGATCCAACCCCGCCGCGCCCCACCACCGCCGCCCAGTGGCGCAAGAGCATGATGCTCGAGGCGCAGACCAAGCTGCTGGCAGACGTGCAGCTGGTGGTCGACGCACCCCGCTGCATCCACGCGGCCCTGGAGGAGCGGGTGGGGGCGGGGGAGGGGGCGGCGCCGAAAGGGGGACCGGCCGCTCGGCTATGAGGGCGGGGCCTCCAGGGGCCAAAACGCACGCCCGGACCGGCTGCAAGCCCGCGCCACGCGCTGGGCTCTGCCGGCCGGCGCGGCTGCATAGAGATTGGGGCGTTCACCGCGCCCCTGCCGGCCCCCGCCGTTGGGTCAAACCCCCGCAGGACTGGCCGGCGGCGGTGTCGTTGCTGCAGGAGGCGGCGGCGAGGCTGGCGCGCGACTCCCTCACACGGGTGGGTGCTAGGGCGCGGGGATGCAAAAAACGTGATCATGTTCGGACTGCGAGTGACCGGGACAGCGCTTCCAAAACCGCACCCGACCGCGCCTCGCTGCCCCCCCAAAGGTGCTCGCGCTGCGCAAGGTGCGCGCTGATGTGGCGGGCGTGTGCGCGGCGGTGCAGGCGGAGCTGCTGAGGGAGCTGCACGCA
Source organism: Raphidocelis subcapitata (assembly GCA_003203535.1). Classification (NCBI taxonomy): domain Eukaryota; kingdom Viridiplantae; phylum Chlorophyta; class Chlorophyceae; order Sphaeropleales; family Selenastraceae; genus Raphidocelis; species Raphidocelis subcapitata. The sequence continues at coordinate 474,677 of BDRX01000030.1, forward strand.
CGCATCTACGGCCACGGGGCGGCGGCCGCGCCCGCAGGCAGCAGCGGCGGCGGCGGGGGCGGGGGCGGCGGCGGCGGCGGGGCCGGCAGCCGCCCCGTCACGCCGCGCGCCTCGGCGCGCAGCAGCGGCTGGGGGGACGGCTCCCGCGGCGGCCCCGGCACGCCGCGGCGCAGCCGCCTGGGGTTGGACGGCTCGCACTCGCCCCGCGCCGGCGCCGGCAGCCCCAGCGCAGCGGTGCGCGCGGGCGGCGGCGGCGGCGCCATGCCGCAGTTTGTCGCCGACGTCATCGCGGCGCGCGGCGGGGCCGGGGACGCGGCGCGGCTGGCCAGCATGCGGGAGCTGGTGGGGTGCCTCGTCAAGGTGCGGCGCCGGGGGGGGGCGCCCGAGGGGGCGGGGGCCCACAGGCGACGCCTGTCCTCGCGGCGTCCTGTGCTGCCCGGCTGCTGGCGGGTTTGACCGGCCCCCCAGGGCAAGCAGCCGCCGATGAGTAGTGACTTGCCGCACGCTCCTCCCTCCCACCACCCCGCCCGACCGCAGATCGACGGCCTGGACGAGGCCAAGACGTACCTCACACTCCACGCGCGCGGCGAGGTGCGCCGCATGGTGCGCCGCACCATCGAGGCCTGGGCCGCGGCCGCCGAGGAGCGCGCCGGGGGCGCCGCCGCGCTCGCCGCGACGCTGGGCCCGCCGGCCGGGGCCGCGGGCGGCGCGCGCGGCGCGGCGGCGCCGGGCGCGGCGCTGCAGGGCGCGGCGGCGCGGCTGGTGACGGCCGTGCTGGACGAATGCCTCCGCGCGCTGGCGGCGCTCGGCCGCCTGCTGTCCGAAGTCGCGGACGCGCCGCCGCCGGACGCCGGCAGCCGCGGGCTCGTGCTGCTCAAAGACCAGCACCTGAGGGGCCGCGCCCCGCACGACGGCGGCGCGGGGGCCGCGACGGCGGGCGGCAGCCTGCCCGAGGCGGCCGCGGCGGCCGCCGCCGCGCTGGGCCGCGTCGTCGGCGCAGCCGCCGCGGCGGCGGGCGCGGCGGCCGGCGTCGCGGCCAGCGCCGCGGCGGGCGGCGGGGGGTCGCCGGGCGGCGGCGGCGGCGGCGGCGGCGGTGGCAGCCCCGCGGCCGTGGCGCTGGAGCGGCTGCGGGCGATGAGCGCGGGGGGTTTTGCGCAGGCGGAGTACTCTTTGGTTTGGCAGGCCATGCAGGGGGAGGTGCAGCTGCTGCTGTCGGAGCTGCTGCACTCGCAGCTGCGGGGCCCTCAGGCCGCGCTGGGCGACGAGTCATCGCGGCCGGGCGGCTGGCTGGCCGAGCTCGCAGGGCTGGCCACCAGCGCAGCGGCGGGGCTCGGCAGCGGCGCCGCGGGGGGCGGCGGCGCCGGCGGGGCGGCCGCGACGGGCGGCGGCGGCCTGCCTGGCACGGCGCAGGGCGGCATCTCGGCGGCAGGCGCCGCGGCGGGCACGGGCGCCGCGCTTGGCGGCGGCGGCGCCGCGGGCAGCGGCCGGCTGGTGTTTAGTTTAGGCGTGGGCGGGTCGTGGCTGGACGCGCCGCAGCTGCAGCAGGCGACCGCCGCGGCGGCAGGCAGCGGCGGCGCGGCGGCCGTCGGCGGCGCCGCCGCGGTTGCGGCGGCCGTGGCAGAGGTCGGCGCGGCGGCCAAGGAGGCAGGCAGCTATGGGCCCCTGCTGGCGCGCGCCCTGGCAGGCCACCGCGGCGGGCCGTACCTAACACCCGCAGGTGGGCGATGGGCGGAAGGCGTTTTTCTGCGCTGCAAGAGGGCTGAGGCACATGCCTCTAGGCAGCGTCGGCCCCGTGTGCTGAACTGCAGCATTCCTCCCCACCCCTGGCTGTGCAGCGCAATGAGTGCGCCCACCAGCCCGCAGCCCGGCAATCCGGCCGTGCAAAATCAAAACCACCAAACCCACCAAACCCCCAGTCTACGGCCCTGTGCGGCGCTTTGTCAGCGACGCCCGCGTGGTGATGGACACCTCAGGCCCCGGCGGCGGCTTTGGCGGCGCCACCAACGGCGGCGGAGCCGGGACCGACGGCGGCGGGGCCGGCCCCGCCGCCGGCGCGCCCGGCTCGCCGCGGCGGCAGGACGCCGGCGGCGGGGCTGCCGCGGCGGCGGCGGCGCGTGGTGACACCTGGCTGCTCGCGTCCATCGAGGCGTACGTGGCGGAGGTGTTTCTGCCGCAGGTGGGCTTGGGGGCTTGGCCTGGGGGCCCCGGGCCTGGGGTAGGGAGGGGGTTTTGACCGCGCACAAGCCGCCCTGCGGCTGCACTCTGGCCAGCCCCCATTGAACCCTCGCCCCTGCACCCATGCACGCGCCCGCGCGCCCCACCAGGTATGGGTTGACCTGCGCGGCCGCGCCACCGCAGTGCTGGAGGACCCGGACGCCTTCCGCCCCGCCGCCGCATTCGACCCCGCGCCGCCGGCCGCCCTCGCCGCGGCCCAGCCGCCCGCCCCCGGCCGCGCTCGCCCGCCGCGCGCGGTCGTGCCGGCAGCGCGCTTTGCGGCGGGTGTGGTGGCGGAGGTGCTGGGCTGGGCGCGGGACGTGCCGGCGGCGCGCTCGGCGACGCTCACAGGTGCGGGCTGGCCGGCCCTCCCCTCCCCCACCCCGCCTGCGCAGGGCCTGGCACGCACTCGGCCCTCTTTGCACAAGCGCCCCGCCGACCCGCAGCCCGCCGGCGCTGAGCCCTTGCCCCCGCGCGCCTTCACCGGTGCCCGGCGCCCACCCCCTGCCCCCACCCGCCCACCCCGCCCCCAAACCCGCCCCCCACCCACCCACCCCCAAACCACCCTACCCCCCAAAGGCGCCGTCGACGCCATCCTGGGCCGCGTGCTCGAGGCCTTTGCCGCCGCCGTGCTGCGCGCGCTGGGCGACGCCGCGGCCCGGCCGCTGGCGCTGCGCCCCGACGTCGGCGTTTTGATGGCGGGGGAGGCGGACGCGCCGCTGCTGGGGGACCCCCTCGCCTTCTACGTGCCACGCAGCCAGGAGGCCTTCGACGCCGCGGCCTTCCTCGCGGCACTCAAAGCGCCGGGTGCGCCGCCGCGCAAGGCCCTCACCCCCGCCTCCCCTTGCGCGGCTTGCCTTTGCTTTGAACGCGGGTGGGGGGGGGCTGGCCACCGCCAACGGCCCGCGGCCGTGGGGCGGTCAGTCGCGCCGCGGTCCCCGCTGTCCTTCCATGCCCCGTCCCAGCATGTCAGCCACCACGGCCTCGCCAGCAACAATCCTCCAAAACCTGTGCCATCCCCCCCCACCCCCCCCACCCACCCACCCCAGCCCTTCTACCCCCTACCCTAATCCCCAACCCCGCTCAACACCCCACCTCCGCCCCGACCCCCCCCCCCCACCCCCAGACAAGCCGGCCCTCGTCCCCGGCGTGCACCGGCCGGCCCAAAAGGTGCACGGCTTTGGCCTCGAGGGGGAGGCGGCGAGCGAGGAGCTGCTGCTGCTGCTGCTGCGGGAGCGGCCGGCGTCGACGGAGCGGCTGATGGCGGGGCAGAGGACCCAGGCAAGCCCCGCCCGGCGCGGGGCAGTTGGGGATTGGCCGCAGGGCGCTGCCGCTGGCCGCTTGATGGGCCCTGGTGCACTGCGCTGCACGGTTGACTGTGCACTGCCTGCTGCCATGGCCGCTGTTGACTGCGCCTTGACCGGCGTCCCTCTCTCCGCTGAAGCCCCTCCCGTCCCCCTCCTTCCCCCTTTGCAAAGGCTCTGGTGGCGCTGGCCGCCCTCAGCGAGTCGCTCGACTTTGTGGCAGACACCATGCAGCGCCTGGCACCCACCGCAGCCGCACCACCGCCCCGCGGCGCGGCGAGCCCCGGCCGGAGCGGCGGCGGGCGGCGTGCGGGGACCGGCGGCGGCGGCGGCGGCGACGGCGGCGGCGGCGGCGGCGGCGGCGGCGGCGGCGCGAGTGGCGGCGGCGGCGGCGGCGGCGGCGGCGGGGCAGGCGGCGGCGGCGGCTCGCCGGTTCGGTCGCGGCTGGGTGCGCGCAGTGGCGGAGGTCGCGGCGGCGGTGCCGGAGATTCGCTGCTGGACACTCTGGCGGTCACTGCTGACAGGTGGGCTGCCTGCTGTCCCACACTCGCTGCGTCCGCGCTTCAACTCCCTGCGTCGCCGACAGTCCAAAGCCACCCCACAAGCTCGCCGCTCCACGCCCAGCCCCCCATGGGTGCTTTGCAGTTGTTCGCAACCTTTCCTCCCGCGCTGCTCACCAAAACGACTGCAAAGGTACCGCTCGCTGGCCGGCGCCGCCGCGCGCGCCATCCGGCTGGACCTGCTGCTGCTGGCCGCCCACCACACCGCCTCCCTGGCGCGCAGCAGCCACGTCTGCGAGCCGGACGAGGTGGCGGCGGTGCACCCCGCAGTGGGCGCGCTCACGCGCGCAGCGGGGCGGGCGGCGGAGGAGCTGGCGCCTTACCTCGCGCCCCGCAAGGCGGCGTACGCGGTCGGCGGCGTCGCGGCAGCGGGTGCGGCGGGGGGTTGGGGGCTGGCACGCGCGCCCGCCGGGCGGGCTGCCTGACATGCTGTGCGCCTGCCAGCTCGATCTCCAGAACCGCAAAGCAAAAAGCTGAGGACGAAGCAGGCGGCGGCCGGGTGGCCAAACCTGCGCAGACACGCACGCCACACGTGCATCCAAACGCATGATCAGCGAGCGCTCTGCCGCCCAACTCCGCCGACCCCCCCCCCTTCCCTGGACCTCAACCCGGCATGCCCGCCCCGCAGCCGCGCGCTACGCCGTTTGGGCTGCGCAGGAGGTCGAGGAAATGAACGCGCTGGGGGCTGAGCGGCTCATCCGGACGCTTACGCTGATGCAGGGCCCGCTGTCCGCCCTCGGCGGCGGCGGTGGCGACAGCGGCGGGGGGCTGGCCAGCGCCGCCGGCTGTGCGCGCGCGTACGAGCGGGCCAAGGGCTACTACACCCTCATCACGCTGCCCGCGCACGAGGTGGTGCGGCTCGCGGTGGACCGGCCCGTGCGCTACACCCCCGCCGAGTGGGGCGCGCTGCTGTCGGTGCGCGTGCCGGGGCGGGTGGCCGGCGAGTCGCACGCCGACGCGCTGCGGCGCGCGCTGGACCGCACCTACGCCCTGTCCGCTGGCGCCAAGGTCGCGGTGGCCCTGGAGGACATCGGCGTGCGCGTGCAGGCGCCCGTCGCCAGCCTGGCGGGCAACATCGCCGCCGGCCTGCGCGGCGGCGTGCAGCAGGCGCGGGCGCTGCTGAAGCAGGCCGCCGAGGCGACGACCGCGGCAGTCCAGCAGGCGGGCGCCGGCGGCGGCGCGCATGGGCGCACCGGCGGCGGGGCTGGGGGCGCGGCAGAGCCGAGTGTGGCAGAACAGCAGGGCTGAGCGATGCGGCATGGTTTGGCGCAAGGGTGGCTGCCTGAGTCACTGTTTACGTATGGTTTAGCAACTACACGTTCCAGCGTGCAGAACAGTAACCTGGATAAACAATGCATGAGATCCAAGGGGCGCACTGAAGCTGGCGGCCTCCCCCCTGTGTGCTACGCCGCGCCTGCGGCGGCGCCAAGGTGGCGCCCTTCCCCGCGGACGGCGAGGGCCTTGCCGAGCGCGTTTGCTGCAGCAATGCGGCTTGCCGCGCGCCGCCGCCGCCGGCGCCGGACGGCGCCAGCGGCAGTGGGGGCGGCGGGCCGGCGGGGTGGCGCCTCGAAACGCTGCAGCACGCCTTCCTCGAGTGCCCTGCGGTGAGGCCGGCGCTGGCATTGGCATTGGTATGTTTACAGAGGGCCACCTGTCCAGTCGCAAAGCATGTGCGCGGGCGGTGCTTCTGCTCGGCCGCGCGCCCCGGTAGGGCTGGGCACAAGTGTGGCACAGTGGCAGGAGGACAGAGGGGGGAGGAGGGTGGGTTCCACAGAGGACCGCCCGACGGCCCCCTGCTAGTTGCAGGGTCTTTAAACACAAGCGAACGGCGCGCCGCCGGCAAAGGCGCAGCCGGCGGCAGCGGCGGCAGCGGCGGCAGCGGCGGCAGCGGCGGCAACAGCAGCGGCGCGCTGGGCCAGGAGCCGGTGGACACAGACTTCTATCTCGTTGGGGTATGGAGCGAGATCGCCGTCGACCCCTCGTTGTGGGGCTTTGATGGCGCGGCGCTCACCCACTTTGTCGTTAAGGGAGCCACGCTGCGGTTGGTGCGGCTGCGGGCGGGCGCAGGCCTGCCAGGCTTCACCGCGGAGAGGCACGCCCTGCCGCCGCCGATCTGGGGCGGCGCCAGCAGCGCGCCGGCGGGGCAGGAGCCAGCT